>CM046838.1:43465621-43573121 GCA_025618425.1 Heliocidaris tuberculata
TTTTTTTTTTTTTTTTAATTGCAACTTTTAATGCATAATATGTGCTATTTATGAACTCATTAAGAATTAAACTTGAATGCTTACCACTCATACATACATATATAGTTAGTAGGCTATTCGACGTCACGTGAGGTATTTCAGCCAATAGAATGTCAAGAGTCTAGTTAAAAAAATCAGCCGTAAACTGTAAATATATTTAACTGATTTTTTTCCAATGTGAAGAGGGAGTTCTACATCATCCTCCGTGTTTTATACGGATACTATTCTGTCTCCGTTTTTCGTTCTGTAGGTACGGTTTTCACCATCAGCTTGGTTAACGGGACTAATGAATACGAAGGTCGCGTTGAGGTGTCCCACAATAACACAGCTGGTTCCTTTGTGTGATGACTGGGACTTTGAGAGTGCGAACGTTCTTTGTAAATCCCTTGGCTATACACAATAGCCCAGGAGCCTATTTTGGGGGGGCTACTTTTGAGAAAGCAATACATTTTTCACAATTTAATAAATTATTAACCAAAAAACCAATTAACACCAAATTGCACCTCAAGAAGATGATTATACTCAAAATTATGTTATGAAAATTTAAAGTGAATTGAATGAAACGCTTTTGAATTATCATAGTCAGAAGGTAAGAAATGGTCTTTCTTGGCATACAGAGCATTTTGGGGGGCAAAGCATTGTCAAAGGGCACTTTGGGGTTTTAATTTCAGGGGGTCTGACACCCCCTTCCCGATGGACAATTTTGTCAGTTTTTATATTTTTGAAATGTACATCCATAGCTCTTCCTTCTGACAAAATTTGGTCTGGGCTTTAAGGGGAAAAATTTACCCCAATTTTTAGGGGCCGTCTGACACCGTCTGACACCCCATCCCGACAGAAATTTTTGTCAGTTTTTTGTGTTTTGTAATGTCCAGTCATACTACTTCCTACTGACAAAGTTTGGTGCATGGGTGAGATGGGGTGAAATCCACCCGACTTTGGGGTCCCTCTGGGGGCTCTGGGGGCTTAACCCGGCGGCTACGGTCAGGCTGACAACCTTTTTGTTAATGACTTAGATGGACTAAGTAACTTTACAGGGTCAAATCTTATGGGTAAAATGGGGTGACTATTTCCATGATTTCGGGACAGGCTCCCAGACTAGAAGCAGACGTGGTCTCTTATGGGACACTGTTCGGGGGGAAAGCAGGAGTAGTTCACTTTAATAAGCTTGGATATACGGGAAGTGAAACAAGCATCGATTCGTGTCCTTTCAAGGTCGATGATGGACGCTGTCGCACCAGCGGCTATAATGACGCTGGTGTTGTCTGTAAAGATGGTACGCCTGTAGAGTCACTTCTTAACCATTCACTCTTATTACACAATTAAACAATGATTTCTAATCATTCAAAAGATTGTAACGAGTCACCGTAGACCTACTGACCCAATTACGTCAGGGGCCTAACGTTTCTTTCTCGAATATCGTCTGCTAGTTTTTTGTTTTTATTTATTTTTCAAATCACCTTCTCTCCGCTAGGCAGAAAATGAATCAAAACAAAACAAACAAACAAAAAATATCTGGCATTCGTCCCGTTTCTTAAAAGCGTGACAATCATGATGACCTTCCCTAAATTGTTAAATCGCCTTCATTGGGGCACTGTGAACAATGCCCAAGAAAATTCATTAAAAAAAAAATCGCTTTGGAGGTTGGTATTAATAAAGTATATTAATAAAGTATAAAGTGATTTTCTCATTGAAATGCTATACCGCATTATTGGTTCTGGTTTTCGTTTTAGGTTCTCTGATATAGACGCCACCGTGCGGCTCTGAATTGACTAAAACGTAGACCCAATAATGACAATAACGTCTCATTTCCTATATAATTATGATAATTGTCTGAGAGTAAGTTGCCTTTATTTGTTGATAAAAAGTCTAAATCCCCCCCCCCCTGCAGATTCTAGTGCAACTCCTGTGCGCCTCATGGGAGGGGCTACTGAGAATGAAGGTCGGATTGACGTCAAGCTTAGTGGGTCATGGGGTGCCCTTTGCGGAAGCGTGTTATGGGATAACATACAAATGGATATCATCTGCAGGGTAGTTGGCTTCAAGCGAGCTAATCTAATTTTCCGAGAAAAGGTGTTTGGAATATCCGATGTGGACGTCTTATACGATCGATTCCAGTGCCCTACTCGATCAGAACGTTCGTTGGATTCTTGTACCCTGTCCAACCGTCCCGACTACTGCACGGGGAAAAATACTCAGGGGTTGTTTGTGACGCGTGTAAGAAGCAACATTTTAGTACTATCCTTTGTTGAAGAACAGAGATTTAATTTTCAATCTGGGAAAAGATTCTACTAAATTTAGCATTGCATTAGTAGGTTTCAGTTTCATCTTAGTGTGTCTGTTTTAAAACATCCTAGCTTGAGGGCCTACAGACTTCACTGCCAAGGTTAGCGAGTTGAATCTATAAAGTGCGCTGATTTAAAGAAATCGAAAGTGGGAGAGGACTTATTAATGAGCATGGTCACATTTATTGTAAGTTCCCATTTTTTACGGCATTCAGTTAAGTACTGCAGAAGTGTAGGCTTGTGGAAGAGTATTATCATCACAAATATCAGGGAGTGTCATTAGGATATTGCCACTGGCGTAGACAGGGCCGGGGCACAAGGGGCCACCCTTCCCCCTATTCAGCCTATTCAACAACAAAAAAAGTCGCTACGAGCCGTTACCTTTCTCTCAAAATTTGCTAAAACGTCAAAGTTTTCGCGCTTCGCCCGAAAAGGGGAAAATAACTTCACGTCTCCCCCCCCCCCCCCCCCCGTTGAAAAACCCTGACTACGCCACTGGATACTGCGTAGCATCGATGAACAGCTAATTTCAGGCTCAATATCCTTACTCTTTCGAACGTTGCGTCGAGCCTTCTTTACTACAGGAGTCTCTGGAAGGCTGTACGAAAATTGTAGACAGTGGTGATCTCAGAAAAAATTCTCATGTATGGTGATGTCTCTTATCTGGCAATCCAACGAACCATCGTTGTAGTCATTATGTGGCACAGAACGATAAGGATTCATGAGATTCCTAGATATGACAAGATCTAGGGTGTGGCCCAATTTATGGGTTGCACCATGAACATGTTGTACCATACTTCCAGTTTCGATAATCGACAAAAGCTGTCTAACTTAAGACCTGGATGGCTCATTGATGTGCAGATTGAAATCACCAATAATCATAACTTGTCCACATAAAAATGAGATCTAGTTCACGAGGGTTTCAAATTCTGCGAGAAAATCACTGATACGTAGGCAGTTTGATGCCGAGGGTGGAGGTATGTAGATGATAAAGATAGGAGTATTGCCAGCTTTATGTCTGTATACCACATATGCATGTTTCAAGAGTTGAAACTAATTCATTTGAGCTTCAGCCACGTGATGCAAATTCAAATTCAAATTGGACTTAAACAAAGAGCAATTCCTCCATGATGGTCAGTTAGTCTAGGTATACTAAGAAGAGTGTAGCCAGGGGGACGGTGTACACTCATTAATGATTGTCGAATCGCCCTCACGAAGCCATGTTTCAGTGATCATCATAAGATTTAAGTAATGTTCAGATATATAGTCATGGAGAAGAAACTAAGGCTTTTTTTTTCTTATTGAATGGGTATTCCACAAACACACTTTAATATCTGAGATATTACTTGGGTCAAATATCTTCATTGGTGTGATATTCTTTTCACAATACCACGAGAAGCATGGTCCTTTTGGGAATATTGGAAGAGATAAGTACAGGAATTTGATGTTGCTTTCTTCGACGGCCACGTTTACCTCGATATTTTCGAGAAAGTTTACTGGATTTACCAAGTAGGTTGATACGGTCTAGTATATCCTGTTGAACAACATGTATTGGACTGTTTCGTTGACGACGATGTCGATGACGATGTCGATAATGATGCCGACCACGACGTTAACAATGATTTCGACCACAATGTCAATAACGATGTCGAATACGATGTCGAATCCGTTGTCAAGAATGATGTCCAAGATTAAGTCAAGATGAGGTCCAAGACGATCTCCACAGGTTGATATCAAATATGATCAATATCAGATGGTGATAACTGAGAATTTACGCAATGTATGTTCCACGATTTTAGTCAGTTATAAATTCTGAAATTTCTGTGCAAGCTCCCAGCTTATATACAATCAACCCTTAATCAGAATTTTCTACCTTCTACTACAACATTCATGAAGGTTTGGAACTCCCTGGGAAGTTCTACATACTTCTTGTTGTAACAAACAAAAGAAGGAGGATTCCAATGATCTATTTGTAGACTCTTTGCAATGTTTCACTCTTACTAAGAAGTTCATTTTCATTTTCATTTCATTTATTTCTACAATAACGGCAAATAATTTACAAAGACTTTCAGTTTACAAAAATCATTATGAGCATATAGAAAAACCATTAAAAATGAAATGTGGCACATAAATTCGGTTAACACAAAGTTCATGCAAAGGTCAGGATAGTCAACATGTTATAGCATGTAATTACATTGTTACTATCATACAGTACATCACACATAAATGTTATTATCTAGAATGTTCTTCCTCTACTGAATGTGCATTATTTAATATGTAATTGATGATTCTTTCACTGTTACTGAGTACACTGACTTTCACATCTGAATAATGATTTCTCTTCTAGAAATTTCTATGTTCATAGATAATGTACATAAAGAGAACTGCAAAATAACTTCCTTCCAGTTGATTAAACAACGTATTTTGCCCCTCCCAAGCAAATTTTATACTGACGAGTGACTTCGGATGCATGAAATTAACTATGAAATTAAGTTGATAAAATCATGGTGTTACCATGGACCTCAAGATACTAAAACTGCATGAAAAAGCCATTTGCCAGCACTTTGTGCTTACACCATTTTTTTTTTTTCATTTTGCTAGTTCTAGGCACGTACAATCTTTTAAATGAAATAGGCATAAAGAGAATTCTTATTGAAACTGAAAGCAACCAAAGCTATTTCATAGAGTTTGTGACCACTTCTGCGGCAGCCAGACTCTTTCCTTTTTTTCTGATCGAAAGGGGGGATACAAAGGTAAAATAGAAAGAACTTTGCAGTAACCATGGCTCACTTCCTGTAAACTCCATCAGCTGTATGATTATTTTCTTTTAATGCATAATGGATGTTTGCCAGACTCAATTACAAGAAGCTCTATATAGCCTCGACAGTGAATTGATGTGTTTTGCCCTTCTCTGACGCTACTTGGATGTCTTGAGCTGAAAGAGAAAAACAAACGTGAGATTACAGAGCCAAGTCCAATCTAGAAATATGGATGGCTGGACGATCCTACTATGTTCATTGATTTGTATTCCTGAATTCGCCATGGCAATAGGTAAATCTTTCAAACACTTAATGACTATGATTTAATTTTTCATTGTGTTCTTATTTTAATAGGACGGCGGTAAATATAATAATGATAATTATAATATTAATATTTGTAATAATAATGATAGTAATAATAATAATAATAATAATAATAATAATAATAACAATAATAATAATAATAACAATAATAATAATAATGATATATAATAATTTATTTATCTATTTATTTATTTCTGATATTTATACAGGGTAGCACATTTTCACCAATAGTGGTGGTCTTCCATGAGGCCCTGTTTGATAATAAAAATATCAAGTAAAATATAAATTCATTACAGCAACAAAACAAAACAAAATACAGAGGATATTTAAATATATGTACATATTATCTGGTATCCTCGTAATAAACGGAAATTTTCAAAAACGTATTCAATGATATTTTGGTGCATATTTCTAAAATCAATGATATATATATGCATTCGGTAATTCGTTTTTTAAATAATAATAATAATAATAAACCGTTCTTGTATAGCGCATATCACATTATGATATAACGTCCCTATTAAAATGAGATGAAAGGACATCAAATACTTTTGACAACCCCTGAAAATATAATAATATTATGAAAGCTCATAAACAAAGTAAAGAGATGATCTTGGATCGATAAAAATCCCCACTTGGGATAACAAAAATGATATAGACATAATGGAATATATCAAAAGATGGTATTGTTATTCAAACAATACACATTGGACGTTCATTATACAGCATAATTGTTGAGTATGTACAACATAAATACCAATGAAAGCACCAATAACTCTAATAAGTGGTGTCATTCATTCAGTTCAAAAGCTTCATGTCATCAAAAAGTTTTTGAATAAAACAAGTAAATTTCATCGAGTAATGTATTTGAATCAATATAAGCGATATTCACTTAAACGTTTTCTGCAGATAGCAGAACTTTCAAGTTATGTTTGAAACTGTTCAATGTTGGTGATTTTTTTACAGAACTTTCAAGTTGGTTCCATACTCTAATTCCCGAAACCAAAGGACTGTGTTTGTATGTGTCCGTCCTAAATTTTGGTACACACAAGGCATCTTTTTCAGCTTGTCTTGTACTGTAACCATGTAATAAACTAACATGACTTAAATCTCTCTTTAAGTTTGTGGGTGCCATATCATGTAAACACTTATACATCATCACTGCACGTCCAAACTGGAAACGTGACTGAATAGGCATCCATCCTAGACGCGCGAACATGTCAGTGGAAGAAACATCAAATCCTTCTCCCAACACTACACGGGCAGCTCGTTTTTGAACCTTTTGTAATTTAATTGTTTGTCTTTGAAATCGTCCAGCATTAAGGACTAAACGGTTTTTAGTTATCCGTGCAAATATATATTCCATACCTCTGGTTAATTTTTCTTCTACTTATTTAACGTTGCTTCCGCTGACTGTTAGAGTCGTGTCGTCGGCGTACATATCAACAATGCCAACATCAATACATTTAGGCAAACTTTTTAAATATAAAGAAAACAGAAGTGGCCCTAAAATTGAACCTTGCGGGACTCCAATGATAAATTTTAAGGAACTAGATGTTGCCATTTTAAAACAAACCGACTAATCCCGGTTGGACAAATACGATTTAAACCACTGAACACTGTGATCCGAACATCCAATAATTATCAATAATAATGATAATAATGATGATAATAATAATAATAATGATAATAATAATAATAATAATGATGATGTTACTAAATTGAATGATGATAATTATAAATGGAATGATGATACTGATGATGAAATAATAACAATAATGATAATGATGATAAAGATAATGAAAAAAAAAACAACTGATGATGTAGATGATATTCCAAAGAAAAATCCGTAGACCGACAGGAAAATATAAATAAAAAAATATTCAAAAAATGTAAATAATGGCTAATACTGTTACTAACCGTTTATTCAGAATTTAGACCCTTTTACATGCCTAAGTTACCTCGCTGGCAACCATAGAGTTTCATTTTCTTAAGCCTCCAAGTAATAATTCTGTATTAAATACAGAATTATTACTTGGAGGCTTAAGACAATTTTATAATTTTATTAATAAGCCTGCCAGGTCAAGATTTCTAAATTTTGGAAATCTTGACCTGGCAGGCTTATTTATAAAATTGTTCGCTTGTGTTTGCTTTCGGGCGCTGTCTGGCTTAATGCTGTCGTCTGTTTTGTGGGCCATTATGCTTTACATAACCGCCCACACTTTAAGACTTCAAAAGAAGGCTCATGATACCGAAACTTCGGTCTCGTTGGTTGTCAGTCTTGTGCACTGTAGCCAACCGCACTGGATCGTAAATGAAAATTTCACATAATTCTTCGTTTCTTATATGGATAGCCTTTTTGTGTCTGTCTTTGCTTTCTGTAGATACCGCTTTCAACATCAGCTTGGTTAACGGGACTGGCGAATACGAAGGTCGTGTTGAGGTGTTATACAACAACATATCTGGTTCCATATGTGGTAGCCCCGACTGGGATTTTGAGAGTGCCAACGTCGTATGTAAATCCCTAGGCTATACTCAAGCCTACGTGGTCTCATATGGGAGAATGTTCGGGACGATGGCTGGAGTAGTTCATTTTAACAAGCTTGGATGTACGGGAAGCGAAGCAAGCATTACCTCATGCCCTTATAAATTGTACAAGGTCGAGAATGGAAACTGTCGCACCGAGGGGCATGGTGACGCTGGAGTTGTTTGCAAATCTGGTAGTCCTGCCGAGTCACTGTTAAACCAATGTCAAAAACTCTTTCTTTTCTAGAGTCATGTATCTGAGCTAGAATTTTTATATCAATATCTATGGAGAATCATAAAAGGATTATAAGCCTAAACAAGCATAACATCAAGTTCTAAACATTAGTTTTAGAGAAAAGGATGTGACATCGCCGAAAAAAATGCCCCGTCTTGGTGATATGGGGGAAACTGAAATGATGTATAATTATTTTTTTGTTTGTTTGTTTGTTAGGAAACGATATGAATTAGGCGTAAGGACACGTTAGATACAAAAAGAGCAATTTTCACAACACGTAATTATTGTGTTTAACACACTCTTAAAATGTTGGGTAAATTTAGTTGGGTAACTGCTGGTTGGTTAAAAATATTCCCAATTCTGGGCTATTATTAACCAACTGGACACTCGAGTGGTGTAACCAATATTGGTCAATACTTTTTACCTAAATATTGGGCATATATTTACCAACAGTATTTGGTAATTATGGGTTGGGTACTTGTTGCCCTGTAGTTGTGTAATTTTGTCACATTTCCTTTGCCAGTTGGGTAAATTTTGTTGGGTAACTGATGGTTGGTTAGAAATTCGCTTTTGCCCAACTTGTGGTAAATATTTTTACCCAATATTGGGGAAAACACTTATATGAATATTCATGAATTTTTAGTAGCGTATGGTTTGGGGTGGCCCGATTTACTAACTGTCACCGAATGCATAAAAAAATATAAGGGGTATATAAGAGCTTGCACTAGTTTGCACAAACTGGATAGGATAGGACTGGGATAGGATAGGTTAAGATATAGGATAGGATAGCTTAAAATAGGATAGGTTAGGATTGATTAGGTTAAGACCCAGAAGGACGTAACAAGCAGATTTCATTTTTTTTTACCTAGGTTGGAGGAAAAAGGAAACAATAAATTGGGCAGCTGAATTTGCCCAACCACATGATATTTGTTACCAAACAGTTGAACAAATAGAGGGTTGGGCAATCCTATTGGGTAAGATTGGTTGGGCAATAATTACCCAACTGAGAATATAACCAACAGTTGGGCAATTGTAGAGTTGGGTAAAATCTAATGGGTCACCAACTGATGGGCAATTTAATTTGCCCAACAACATAGTAAATGGATTGCCCAACATCAGTTGGGCAAATTTTAACCAAAAGTTGTGTGGACAGTATGTTGCCCAGTGTTGGTTAAAAATTGGGCATTTTTTTTGCCCAACTTTTTTAAGAGTGCAGGGAAGTGAACCAAATAATATCCAGCACTACAAAACCCAAAACCAAAAAAAAAACCAAAAAAAAAAAAACCCAAAACAAACAAACAAATATGATTTATTTCAAGTTTGGGCCTGATCATAAAAGAGGAGATTGTCAGCTTTAAAATGATTGAAAACACATTAAAATCTGATGTTCCTAATATATCGAAAAAGAGAAGAATATTCAGTCCCAAAGAATGTTATTTTGAAGAAAAAACACATCTGAAAGTTGAAATGTGCAAAATACCATATCATGATTTTTCGATTTACTCCGGATATTGGTTTAAGATATTCTCAAAATAAGATAGTAAATAGGATTCTTTTCTTGAACAAGCAACTCCATAAGATGAAAATAGTCAGTAACGAAAAAAAAAAAATTATCATTTTGTAAAAGAGAGTTGGAAGACTTTGTACATTTATTTTACGAAGCAAAATGGATATATGAAGGCTCTCATTAAGTTCAGATTAAGTTCAATTTTAGAAAATATAATTTTTATTTTACGAAGCAAAATGGATATATGAAGGCTCTCGAGTGCAGACTATAAAGTTCACTTTCAGAAAATATAATTTTGGTTTTGAAGAGAAGGGAAATGATACTTTAAAAATTGCATGGTAACTTTGATAAAGCAGCAACTGTTTGTTCAAAATCTCAATGACCAAAGTTCGTTATTTACTACCAAAAAAAAAGTGATTTAATATAATGAGGATATATTCATTCTCTATCGGGTATGTACAACAAATGTTGTATTTTAATGGCAGTCACTTCAACCTGTCTTTATATGAACGAAAATTTGATTCAGCAGGATAGCCTGTGAAGGGTTACAGAGTTTAAAAAAAAAAAAAAAACCTCCTTTATTGAGCTCTAACTGAAAATCAGAACATGAAACGTTTTTGTGGTTATCGGTGCACGTTCAAATATGGTATTTAATGTTATTTTTTAAAAACAATATTGTTCAGTGTGCTTGATCCAAGAAAACTAACCATAGTACCATTGGAATTCATATAAGTTGTAGTTTGAAAGGATATTGAATTTTATTAGCAGTTATCATAATTTGCATAATCTATTTACACGATTGATGTGTATATATATATATATATATATATATATATATATATATATATGTGTGTGTGTGTGTGTGTGTGTGTGTGTGGGTGTGCGTGTGTGTGTGTGTGTGTGAACAGATAATGATGGAACGAAATGAAGTAGGTTACTCGGTGTATTTACAATCTTTCGGCTCTTGGCCTTCTTCAAGTTTATTCGCTAGATCAAACAGAATGAAAGAAATAATGATAATAAGCACACACCAAAACCAAAGACAACAGAACAGAATTTGCTAGATCAAACAGAAAAAAAAAATAATAATAAGCAGCTTAACAAAACTAAATACAACAGAACAGAATTATCATAAAGCATGCAACATAAATCAACAGGAATAAGTTCAACCATGTCAACCGAACGGTACACACATCCACACCTCTCTTACTATATATGTATACATATATATATATATATATATATATATATATATATATAATTTATAGATACACCGCCTCCCTTGCGCTTGACTGGAGGGGCAACTCCGAATGAAGGTCGGGTTGAGCTCATGGTACGTGGATCATGGGGTTCCCTCTGCAGAAACGGGCAATGGGACTACAGAGACTTCGATATGTTTTGCAAGATACTAGGCTACAAACGGGCTGACATAATGTTTCGCCTAAATGTATTTGGAAAAT
This sequence comes from Heliocidaris tuberculata, assembly GCA_025618425.1. Lineage (NCBI taxonomy): Eukaryota > Metazoa > Echinodermata > Echinoidea > Camarodonta > Echinometridae > Heliocidaris > Heliocidaris tuberculata. The sequence continues at coordinate 43,476,757 of CM046838.1, forward strand.
CCGATGTCGACATCATATATGATCAAATGAAATGCCCGAGCAGATTAAAATCTTCGTGGGGCTCATGCACCCTCTCTGCTGGCGCATTCTCCTGTTCGAACAGAGAAGTCGGAGTTGCCTGTGATGCGTGTGAGTATTTATCGTTCTTCTCTTGAAGGGCACTTTATACTTTTCATACTGACAATTTCCTGTTTAATTAAATGAGCACTGAATAACTCTTACTTGAATGTTAACATATTAGTATTATTCGGCGTGTTTCTACTGGAGATCCTGAAAGTCACGTAACAGAATGGTACAAATACCCGAAATAACAATTCAGCACTTACGCATATAGACATTTAACTGTTTTATTTCATTTTTTTCAAAAGCACAATAAAGCATTTCTTCTGAAGTTCGTAGATGGAAATAGTTCTTTTGTGTGTTTATCTATATTCATAATTTAAGAAAAAACTGGAAAATATTTAATAAGTACGCTTTATGTATGATTTTCTCGTCCTTTCATTTCAGAATAGGTCATAATTAGTCACAGACGTATATTATTCCCTTTTCCCCGTTTCATCTGTTTAGCAACGTTTTACTTTTAGTTTCCTTCAATTCAACCACATAATATTTTATTATTTATTCTTTCTTCTTCTTTTTTTTTTTGTTCAGTCATAAACGTCACATTCCGGCTTTCAAATGGCTTTGGCCCACACGAAGGCCACGTTGAGTACTTCTACAATGGAGAGTGGAACGGTGTGTGTGGAGAAAAATCCATAGCATATCCAGCCGAAGTGCTTTGTCGCAGTTTTGGGTATGACCGCGTATTTGCTGTGTTACAGCAAGGTGGATTTGGTGAACCAACAAATATATACTTTGACGGCATCGTCTGCAGCGGAGATGCCGTTACCTATGACCAGTGCCGTCTCTACAAGTACCGAACTAGTTTTTGTGACGTTGGCTACGGAGCTATGGCAATCTCCTGTGACATTCGTAAGTTACTGTTTTTGAGGTATTGTGCTAACAGACTGTGAAATCTAACATTTTATATACCCCTTGGCCGATTCTTACCTAGACTGAGCGTCTGGTTTAGTTACACCGAGACTTGGATTTGAATTACTGTAGGTTTGACTGTATAGTACATTACTTTAAAATAATAGTATAATACCGGCCAGCACGTTCGCATTAACCAAATTGTGAAAGCCCTTTGACCCTTAATGTAAACATAATTGTGTTCATACGAGTCCACACTGAAGCCACATAAATGCAAAGTACAGTAATAGCCTTTCGATGAACGAGCAATTATATATTGGATTAGAAAAAGACATTGGCTATATTAGTTTTGCAGATCACATCTCGCCGATTTATGTAAAAAGCTCACGTCGCCCAATTCATCGCTTTTTTACAGGACGGTTCTATTCGATGATATACAGTGCCTATGAAAAAAAAGTATACCCAACTTTGGTAGCTTCGTATATAACATTTACATATTCTGTGACTTTCAGATTTATCTCATGGTAAAGAGTAACTAGTACTCTGTCTATTGATACCTTATTAATAACTTTGATGCCACGGATGACTGAGTACCGGGGTTTTTAAAGATCGCGTCAAAATCCATTTGTACCAACTTTGGGCTGAAGCAAAGCGTGCATGTCACAAGCCATTCGTGGAATGATGTATTATTTGTTTCAGTCTATAAACGATTGTGAAGTTTTTTTTCATTGATTTTGTACATATTAAAAGCAAACATCAACAAAAACCACCCAAAATACTTTTCAAAGCAGAGTTTATGATATTCTCCTCGTCTTAATGACACAAAATTGGCTTCCTCCGTATCCCTTAATTGTTTAAGACAATAGCCCTTCATATGCGAGTCATTCACAGTGGACAAAACTATTCGGGATGTCATTATTATCATGAAAGTCCACTGTCGATTCTTTAAGTAGTTATCAACAACTGTGTATCCTTTCTTACCTTTCATTCTTCCTTAAAGTTATTTAAACATTGATTTCATGTGCTATTCAAGTCAATACGTTATGCAGGTGAGATGGTGCAACTGACAAATCTGGAGAGCATTTTTTTGTCAAGATAATATCATACGACATGAAGTTTGCAAGCTAGGCAAACTGAATTAAGATTAGCCCTACGTGAGCTGAATGAAAGCTTAAACAGAATGAATAACTTTTAAACACAAACCATTCAGACACAACACAGAATAAATGTTTAAAGGACTTAAGACTAAAGTAACACAGGCTTGTGGTTTTGATCCACATTTTGTTGCATCAATCAACTGATCAAAACTTGGAACAAATGGATTTTGACGGCTCTTTTTGAAAAGCTTGGTACTCAGTCATCCGTGACTGCAAAGTAGCATCAACAGAAATGTCTTTATAGGTGGTTGTTTTTGCTCCTAGTGTTGGTTTGGGAGTCTCCTTTGTGATAACTAGTGACTGAAAAAAAAACAGGAAGGGAGAACAAATTTTTAAAATGTTCAAATTTCAAAACTTCACCGCTCGGATACAGTGCTCAGTTGAGAATTCTCCTGATTAAAAATGCATAAAAATGTACTGCTCGGTCTCTCCCTCGCTTAGTCTGGGCAGGCGGAGGGGGGGGGGGGGGCTCACTTTCATTGTTTGACCCTGTATGCCCATCTTGGTCCTGTGCTCCGGTGCCTCTGATGAAATCATTCCAGAGCTGTGATTTGGCGTCTGTAGCACAAGGACTATGGCTATAATTTGTTTATAGCTATTCCATGTAGTTTCCAACAAGGTACCCTAGGGAACTACCTTTTAAAGTGCGAATACCAAAGTCTCATTCCATGGTATCATCATCTTGTGTGCTTTATAGTGAACTTTTTTACAACTTTCATTTTCTTTGCCATCTTTATGTACAAGTGGAGATTCAAAAGGTGATGGTTAGTAGAGCACTTCAGTCTTGGGTATGGTGACTTGCAAACCAATTTTCTTTGCTGTGTTTGACAATCTGTCCATATTTCTTGCAAATGGTCAATGTTTTAAGCTAAAGGGCGCTGTCATCGGCGTATAAGCGTCCTTTGGTCCTTTGCAATGAGCGTAGTCTTGAAAGGTTGAAGAAGTTGCCGATGTCAAATCTGATAGATATTCCTGGAGCAGAGGCGGCGGAACGTCGGGCTCACGCAATGAAAGTGGGAGTCACCTTTTGTCCTCCAAACAAAAAGTGCCCCCACTTCCATTGTCCGAGTCCGACGTTCCGCCGCCTCTGTCCTGGAGACACATACTTCTAGCATTACAGTGAAGAAAATTCTAAAGAGTCAAAGGAATATTACACAGCCGTTATATCTACGTAATATCACACAGCAATTAGTTTACGTATATCACTCATGGATGGTTTATTGTTATGTTGGGTTTACACTAGGCCACGATGACCACGATGGCCACGATTTGAGAGAATCGTGATGAGCGTGTTGGTCGTGGGATCGAATTGTTGTGATCGCGAGGGAGCTTTGTGGAATCGTGATGATCGTGTTGAGCGTGACAAACATTTTGACTGTCTGCAATTTTGCCAGGATTATCACGATTTGACGCCAAATCTTGAGAGAGCGTAATAGAACGTGGGTATCATCGTAGAGCTTAACAAACCATAACAGAGCGGAACAGACCTTGATGCGTCATCGTAGGGGATCCTGGTAAATTTGGAAACACGATTCCTTCAAATTTCACTACGATCCCACCACGTTTCTATCACGCTCTACTACGATTCATCAAGATACATTGAGCAGCATGAGTAATATGGAAGGGCTCCAGCGCTCTCCAAGATTCATTGCGTTTTCCAAAGATCTTACCTTTGAACTGCTATAATTTTTGGATTTGATTTGTAGAACAAGCGTTTCATCATCATCATCATCATAATAATAATAATAATAATAATAATAAATAAAAAAAATAATAATAATGATAAAAATGCAATATTTATCAAGCGCATAATAAGCGTTCACTTTTCTATGCTAAAAAAAAAAATGCCAGCGAAAGGGAATGCCTCTGCTAATAGTGACAAGGCTTCTCCAACTCGTCCATAACCGCTAGCAGCTGAAGAAGCCCCAGCAGAAGTCCATGAAGAGCCAGAGACAATATGCTATGGCTTTCAATTCTCCACAGGTGATAGGACAGGAGACAACACCATATTTATATGCTTCGACGATGGCCATACAAACTTCTGGAAGAATATGGCATATGGAGGAGCGACTACATTTGAAGGCTTATAGGATAGTGAACGTGAAGAAAATCGTGCCAGATCTTGACCAGAATCGTGTTGGCTTCGTAACAAAACGTACCGAGAGATTAGAAGAAAAAAAAATGGAACTCCACGCTTTTTTAATCGTGCAGATCGTTGCCATCGTGACCCCAGTATAAACCCAACATAACGCAATCGGAGACCTGGGACCGGGGCTTCAACTATTATAATGATTATAAAACCTAGTTTGTCAGACTGTAACGACGATAAACAGTCAATGTCACGTTAATAGGTAAAGTTACACTTGTATTTCTTTCTAGATGAAGATATTGATGTCCGTTTAACTGGTGGTAGTGGCGATCACGAGGGTCGAGTAGAAGTGTTCTTTAACGGAACTTGGGGCAAAATTTGTGGCAATGACCTCTGGACGTTTAATTCGGCTGACGTAGTGTGTAGGGTTAGAGGCTTTGATCGAGCTTTTATAATCTACTACGACGACACATTTGACGATGGTGATCTCGAATTAGTGCACTTTGACGAGGTAAACTGCCTCGGCACGGAAACCAATCTGACATCATGCTCGGCTTATAGATACAAGGAAAGGTTTTGTCAAGATGGTGCTACGGAATCTGCTAGCGTCACATGCACATCAGGTAAGAAATGTAAATTGGTAATACTAATATTACTTCCTTGAAACTATACCAAACTGTATCCATTCTAGCATTTAGGTGATAAAACAAATACACAAGACGTACAACGTACTAGAAGCTGTAAGTTACTCCTGGGTTCTCATTTGGTTCAGTCTAACCGAGCGTGTGTACCAGCTTTCTAGCTTGAGGAGGGGAGAGGATATGATATCTCAGTTTATAACAGTGTTTACCTATGTAAACATTCTGAGGCTGTTGAGGTGAGCTTCAATTCTTGATAATGACAAGTTAATTTTTTTTTAATTCAATGGCAATGCACTCATTCCGTTGGCATGGATTATGAAGAAAACTTTTTTCTCTCTCTCCCAGAATCGGGACCTAGCGTAGACCTAAGGCTGGTGAACGGCAGTGGATCCTACGAAGGGCAGGTCGAATTCTTTGTCAATGGAGCTTGGCGGAAAATCTGTGGAGAGAAATGGACCTACATCGAGTCGGATGTATTCTGTCGTTCTCTTGGATATGAAAGAGCCTACGCTATTCTGCAGGACGGGAGTGCATTTGTCAGCAGTGGGAATACATCGCTTTTCTTTGACGAATTAAAATGTACGGGACTTGAAAACAGTGTAACCGACTGCCGATTGCTTCGATACAAGAACAGGAACTGTGATTCTGCGTACGGTGCCACTTCAATTTCATGTGAAACAGGTTTGACATAAAATTATTTTCTTTTTTTTCTTTTCGATCATCAAATATCATAGGTTTCCATGTAAGGCAACCTGTTGTACATCAGGATTTTCATTAAAAATTAGCATGTGTTGATGTATTCGGAAACATTTCTGTAGCATGATTGTAAATGGAGCATTCATGACTATTTTGTTCAAAGCTTACAGAGAATTAACCAGCAAATCTGCGTTTGGTATTAAAGGGAAGCTTGAGTTCTGGGAAAGGTAGAAAATAATTTTTGAGCCTTCTCATTCTTTTTATGTTAGTTTGGAAGATTTTTATAGTAGAAATGTCCCCTGAAAAGGATTGCTCTTCAAATGCCCTTACATTCAAAATATGACAAGAAACGTTTGAAATGTTCGGGCCGAACATTTGTGTGTAGTCCCATATACACATTTCTGTGTGCAGTGCAGGTGACTCTCAGCAGGATTGAGTCAATTTCTTATCATTTTGGTGATTCCAAGACCTTACAGCATACATCAATTCTAATTTCCTACATAATCAACCTTTCCCAATTGCTTTGAGACAATTTCTTTCACAATTAAATCTCATGACCAGAACTCAACTTTATCTTTAAGGTTTGGTACTCTTTTCCTTCAAATCTTTTATCATAATGTGGTTTTCTGCGAAAGGCAACCTACTAAAGGCCATGGGCGAACACGGATTAAGATAGATAGACGTTCCTGCATTGGCAAGATGCAATGAGCCCGACATACTGACATACGTATTTTGTATTTTTCCTGTCATGGTACTTAACGTTTGGTACTCTTTTCCTTCAAATCTGTTATAATAATGTGGTTTTCTGCGAAAGCCAACCTATTGAACGCCATGGGCGAACACGGATTAAAATAGATAGACGTCACTGCATTTAATTTTACATACGTATTTCATATTTTTCCTGGCATGAATACCTAAATGGTATCCGTTTATGTGCAAATATTTTCAAAATTGCAAATCTGTCGTTTCTCCGCAGATGATGCAATTAGTATTCGCCTCGTCGGAGGTCGAGACACATTCGAGGGCCGGGCCGAAATCTTCTACGATGGATCATGGGGCTCGATCTGTGCCAAACAGCCCTGGAACATGGCCACTGCTACCCTGATGTGTCGCATGCTAGGATTTAACGTCAATGACTTCGTCGCTTCTTATAATAGCAATCGCTTTGGTGACTTGACTCAACCAGTTCACTTTGACGAACTGGATTGTTCCAGTGCAGAGAATAGCAGTTTGATCAAATCTTGTCGTCTGCTGAAGTACGGAACTGGCTACTGCAACAGTGGATACGCCAGCGTCCAATGTGACCTACGTAAGTATGGAGTGGTTAGATTTGAAATTTTTATCTGTCGCCCAAAAGGGAGACAAAGTAAGACAATTGTATTTCCGCAAGGGGGGGGGGGGGGGTAGGGAGGCGAAAACGAAAATCGAATGTAGCTCCAATATGTAAAAAGAAACTGACCTTCTATAAAATGATCAGATTATCGATAAATAAACATGAAAATAGAATTAAGAACAGCCGCATAATAGAGATGAAAAAAAAAATATCACATGATGCCATGATATGAAAAAAGTGTTATAGGAAAACCAATGCTAAAATTATACGCACGGGTGCAAATACTCAGTAGGTATTTTATGATTAATTTTCAGCTAAAACAACAACTCAGGTAAGGACAACGACTGTTTCCACAACAAAGCCACCAACCGCTGAAGCAGTTACGACAGACCATGTGACTTCTGTGAAAGCCACTGTGACAACATCCACCACAACAACAGTAAATCCAACTTCAACTGAAGGGAGGACAACAACTGTTTCTTCAACAATACCATCCACTCAGAAAAAAGTTACGACAGAACATGTGAACAATGCTGCGGGAAACATTGCTACCACACCCACCATAATCATTACTCCGACAACAACTGGACTAACAGGCGAAACAATATCCCAAATGAGCACAGATGCTGCCCTTACTTCTGTAGAAACAAGTCCTACTAGTACATTTACAGAATTAGATTTAACCACTGCGGTTTCTACGATAAGGGGCGAAACACAATTTGCTGCCTTCACAACAGCATATGCTGGCTCAACTTTCTCACAGACCACGAATTTCCACACAGAGCAAGGAGACGAACTGCCACAACCTCGTGAAGTCATTGAAAATACAGTTGTCAAAGAGTTGATTTCATCCGACACTGCTACCGCCATTAGCAACTCCATCTTAACCGATGATACAACAGGATGGTTATCAGTCATTTACAATACATATTATACAGAGACAGTTTTAGCTACTATCACCGAAACAGAGACAGCCCTGGCTACTACGAGCCAATCGCTCACAACGACCATTGATGAAACATTAACGACATCACGAAGTAAGCAATGTCATATAAACTGCAAAAGTGGTGTGTATATTTCACTGTAATAAAAATTGAAATAAGTACAGACACACATTTAGATCATGTGACGAGTAAACCCGACTTGATTTACATAGTATGAAAAGCAATCTTAGGGTTTGATGAACTGACGAAAATTTGTAAATAAATGCAATTATAATTACCACTTTTTCGAAATGTGTGACTAATAGTAGACATTTTTGTAGCAGAACAACGCTTGACGTTAACAATTCCACTACTAATTCCACTACGAAGCTTTACACAAAAGTCACAAGATTATTTTCAGCGGGCAGATTCAACAACAGAGTATGTGATTATTTTGCCTTTCATGGTGCGTGTGTGTATGTACGGAGGGGGGGGGGGGGGGGGGTTGTATTTTGCCAACAGATCTTCGACCAAGAAATCGACAGAGGTCCTTAGAATGAATATACCGACATGGTGGTATACTAAGAACATAATGCCTATCTATTTTGTCTAATAATCTTTGTCCAGAGAATGCAGCAACGCCAATGACGACAGCAATAGCAACATCAGCTTACATGGCGACAAAGAAGGACAGTACGACTGCGTCATTGTCAACGGCCAAAGACAGTACAACGACATCAATGACCACCGATACAGCCGCAGTACAAACCACAGGAAACATGAGTTCCACGACATCGTTGATCAATCCTGAAACGAAATCGCCGGTGACAACATTGTCTGCAGACAGTGTGAAAGATGTACATTTCACCGAAGTTCACTCAACAGGCACGACAGGTGAAAAATCATCAGCAGCATCAGTAAGCATTTTTACCCTTTTGCCGTAGACACTTGTTAATCAAAATGCAACTTACTATATTTTGACAATCGTACATGAATTATCTCATCAATTCAAGAGTGGTTATTTGTTTTAATGAATAGAAAACGACATGTTAGGCAACCTAGCTATCAGGCGGGGACAGACCGGGCAGTGATGTAACCCCACTTTAAGGAGAAAGCGAGCAAAACTCTGGTATTATCTAGTATTTTATTTTTTGGACAATAAGTATTCGAAATGTGGCACTTCAGGCTGTCCTGCAACCGGTCATGCGTATTCATTGATCTTGCTGGGGGGGGGGGGGGGGGGGGGGTCACAAGAAATATGATTCTAGAGTTGTTTAATCACGAGTTTATTACCAAAAATCATTAGGAATTGCATAAAAGTTTACCCATGAATAACATTTCTATTTTGTATTATGTATATTACATCACATTTAACGAAAGATACAGTTTCCTTAGATATATATCTTCAATGTCACACAGAATTTCCACAAAAGACCCACACCTGCATCGCAATGGTCGAATAACAATACTGCACTGTATGCTGGATACATCACCTCCACAGCAAGCGTTCTTTTCACTCTTATAGTTTACCTGCTCGCTCGGTAAGTAAAACACCGATATCTAAGAGAATTAAATCAATTGCCAAACCTGGATATAGGTGATAAAAATAAAAACCTAAATAGATCTACACAAAAAAAAAAAAAAAGAATAAATGAATGAATTCAACCAAGTCTCCTTATTGTTATTTTGCATCATCATGATCATGTACCTATTTACGGCACCTGGACCAAGATGTGTAGTAAAGATTAATGGACTGCCATAGGACTTAGTGCCACACCCAAAATTCGATCCCCGTGCCAAGTACCTGATCCATAGTAAGCTGATTTATCCACCAGTCTAAAACCATAACGTTTCTTTAGCGTAATGTATTTGTAGAAATGATACTTGTTTACTTTGTCAGGGACCTCTCTAGTATTATGACATATCTCGTACAATATGTTGTGTATCTAGACCGTAAAATATTTCACAAAATTCCTTGTTCTCATGATATTTATATTTCCTTTAATTTATTTGTTTATATTCAAAAGGAAAATCAGGAACACAACACATGGCAAAACTCTGATTGTTCAGTTCGTCACCTTGCTTTGCTTTAACATTTCAATCCTCTGTGTCATATCGGTTGACCATTGGACATCTGACCCGGAAATGAAAGGGAAATCATGCATGGCATTGTTGGTAATTTTTCACTACACTGCCTTGTCGTGTGGTTTCTTGATGAACGTGCGGCTCTTTAGTTTTTACCTCGCCTTCATCCAGAACCGAAACATGGATTCACCATTGTACCGACGTAAAGCTGCATTGTGGGTACTTGGTAAATGACTGATGTTTGTTTTGATATTTTTCCCAGTATTGTTTTATTGCAGAAAAAGTCTTGCGTAGTCATAAAACATGCATGTACAACGTTTTGTTGAAGTAAAAATATCTTTTACAGTGATCTAACATGCATAAATCCCACCATAGGCTCTTTTGAGATATAAAGAATGTCGTGTGGCAAAGGAGATGATTATTTATGCTAGTTCGGTCGCAAAAGATTAGCAATGATGCGAATATACTAACATTGCAGCTTATATCCAAGAAATGAGATAAAAATGAGATAAAAACCCAAAAGACATCTGTTGTCGGATGCAATTACGTCCGTGTTGTAGGTAACAGCATAGATTCAGATGATGATTCGCAAAATCTTACTACTCCATTTTCAGCTCTCCCAGGTATTATAGTGTTCATAACTACTGTCGTTGCAAGAAGTGATTACGTATTCACAGAAGGGTAAGCATTGTACAATATTTGATTGCCTTATGATAATCAGAATCAACTGGAGAAGCCACTTATGACTTCTTCACTGTCTAATATTGCAGCAACGCTTCATTATCGTAATAAGCTACAAAATCACCTGGAAATCTTGCTTTAAATGTCTGTATACCATTTTAGTAATGTTTCTAATTATCTCTAACCCCATGTTCTTGATTGGTATTTCATACCAGTAGACGTAAATGAAATCATAGTACCGGTAAGCTAAATGATATTTATTTTCATGTTCTTAACAGGTGTTTCTTGTACATGCAGTATATGATTGGAGGTGTAGTGATCCCCCTTGGTCTCATCTTCCTCTTGAATGCAATGATTTTGATCCGAATCCGTTTTCCTTCAAATCGCTTGTCACCAGATCCTCAGGAACAACATATAGACAACAAGGAAGAGCCAAGATCTGAGAACAGAGTGCACACATGGATCACAGTCTGCGATTTCATTATGTTATGTCTTTCTTTGACATTGGGACACCTCTTCGTAATTTCACCCGACGATCAGACTGTCAGGCTAGTGCTAGTGGGATACACAGTTCTGCATGGCTTATCCTTCATTATCTTGCATTGCCTTATTCCACTGGATGCCCGAAAAGAGTTGAAAGGAATCTTCTATTTCTGTCGGTTGACGTCTCTTCACAACGCTACCCCATTTTTCCAGCGGTCGGTGATTGCGCGTGCTGTCGATCAGAGAAATATCCCAGATAATGCACAATCGCAAAATGATGTCGACATCATCCTTGAATCCGAAAGAGAATCAGGGTCTCTCGTCCACAATTCTCCCGAAACATATCTTCATCCAAAATTTCCTGTACCCCGCCCAACGTTAGGTGAAGCTCTTACTCCTGGACCCTGTACTACACGCAAGCCACTTGGATCAGTCGTTCTCGGATGTGACCCCTTTCCAAGATCACCACTACTTAGTCTCCGGCCTATTCACAGCGCTGGTGAAAACCTGACTCGTAGACCAGACTGGAATTCTGATTGTTATACACATACGTTTTCCAGATCGGACACCCCCATATTACCAGATATTCAGAGGAAGACTAGCTTCACCTGTGAAATTCCAGTGAAATCTGCCTGTGACGAGGAAGTATTGTCGAGCCTTCCAACTGGAAGTTCTTCAACTCAGTCGGAAGACGACCAGAGCAAGAGTGATGAGGATACACGGTCTTCTAATTGGTCTTTATTTACCGAGCATGGTTTGTCATCAAAGTCAGATGACGTTGATGTTCACCCTAGTTCCGACACCCTGGAGATGGTGGCGTCTGATAAAACCTCTACGGATCGATTGCCCTCCACGGACATGAAACATTGTCAAAAGATGACCAAAACGGACTTGTATTACACCAGTAACGCAGACAGAGAGTTCACACGGGAATCATTCTTTGACTCCGTGTAGTATATAATGAAGTAGAATCTTCGACGTAGATATCGAATGAATATGAACATTTATTCCAGGAAAACTGGAAGAATTCAAGTGTTGTTTGACAGTCACTGAGTGCCACATTAGAGAACATGCGTTTGCACTATTAAGCTGAGCGGCCTCCTCAGCCCTGTGTAGAAGTGTCTGTTAATTATTTTACCAAAATTGACTTACAACTCTTGAACGAAACGCTCAATTCTAGTATTGCCAATTGCATTCTAGGCGTTATTTATCGACGTATCAGCAATGGGTCAATACCAGCTTGATGTGATAGTTACATCATTAAAAAAAATGAAAATTTCATTCAAAAGCTTGACAAAGTTGTAATGGCACGCTCAGAACTCTGTTTCAGATCTCCTTTGCTCTGTTCTGCTAAAGAAAAAAAAAAGGGTTTCGAGCGCAAAATGAGTGTATCATGTACTTAAACCGAAGGATGCGGGGGCCCTATTGTTCTTTGCTTACTGCAGCACGAATTCTATTGAATCGATCAATAGTTGGCCTGATCGATGCTAGTGAAATAGCGCCTCGTATGAGCCGGGCTGTTCAGGTAATCGGTGTTGCCTAAACCACCGATGCCATCAAATGTATGGAAGCAGGAACCCGTCAAAAACATCACTGCCCGTCATGTCGTAATTCGAATTACTACACGACGTTAAATAATTACGTCATGTAGTAATTCCATTTATGACATGACGCAAATAATTACGTCGTGTAGTAATTCGAATTACTACATGACGCTATTCCGAATTACTGCTCAACTATTTAACGTCGCGACATTAAATGATTTAGTGTCGCTACATTAAATAATTAAGGTCGTGTAGTAATTCGAATTACGACATGACGGGCAGTGATGTTTTTGACGGGTTCCTGCTTCCATACAAATGTCGCATTCAGTGTAATCACGCATTGTTTACAATTTATGTGCATTAATGAATGTTTAGTATGAAAGATGAGGATCTTGATCTTTGAAGATTCAAGTTTATCACGTGTTTTTAAAGACTTTATTAAAAGTTCCCGCAAAATCTAAAAAAGAAAGGGGGAAAAAAGGCTTTGCGCATTGTTGTTGTGTGGCCTATTTCAGAAAATGGCCATGATTATGTTACCCTGATATTTTGGGATCGTAATGTGTGAGAACTGCAGTTTATATAATTTTCAAAATCAGGATAACATGCCTTGATAAATCCTTATGAAATATAGCAACAGTTGCCACCCACACACTGGTGTAGCCAGCAGCGTAAGTGAAAAGGCTGCGGTTAACATTTTGGTATTTGTCGCTTTTTGAAAGGGAACACACTGGTTGTCATTCCCAAAACAATTTCTATCCTTATATTTGAATTCAAATTAAAGATCTATTTGGGTCGTAGTTTTTGTCGTTTTTTGAAAGGGAACACACTGGTTGTCATTCCCAAAACAATTTCTATCCTTATATTTGAATTCAAATTAAAGATCTATTTGGGTCGTATGGCATCTTTTATCTTTAATTTTTTTTTTACTCGGTAAGCAGTGAATATTGAGAGGGGTTTTTATGATGCGTATAATATAAGTAATAGTAAAAATTTGTAGTTGTTATTTTGGTAACCATGGTGTCATTCCTCTAGAATCGTTAAGAATTCCAAGGGGTTGAACGTGAATGTATTGTTTTCCACTTTGAGTAAAGTTATTTCCTTTCCTATTGATTCCTGTTATTGAATTGTATATGGTTAACAGTGTAGTAAAATCACGCAAAACCGTTATAACGCAAACCCGTAATAAATTGACGTCAAAATAGTTAATCGATTACCAGGAGATCACTCTCCGCGCTCCACTGTGCAAGAGAATTTGCACGCAAACCCTATGTGAATGGAGAAGGCATAAACGATTCCAAGATGCGTTCTCAATCTTTAAATTCACAGGGACGGCTTGAAAAGCAAAGGGACGGCTGCAAAATACGATACTTTTAAAGAAAAATATATACTTGATCAATCTATCCGCGCCGAATTTTTTTTCCCCGTGGCGTTTTGCTATAAATCAATCAAAATCATAATTCATCTTTTGCAAGCAGCTGAAAAGAACGCCTGATAGACGCAATGACAGTCGTTGTTTGTCAAATATCCACGTGTGTATGATGACCAACACGGCTGGCGTGGAAGCAGTACTATAGTATTTCTTTGTTTTTCTTCTCTCTATCTTCATTCTTTTCTGATGAATTTCTTTGTTTTTCTTCTCTCTTGTCTTCTTTTTCTAATGTATTCCTTTGTTTTCCCTCTGTCTTTTATCTTAATGTATTTCTTTGTTTTTCTTCTCTGTTTCTTCTTTTGATTTCTTAATGTATTTCTTTGTTTCTCTTCTATCTTCTTCTTTCCCTTATGTATTTCTTTGTTTTTCTTCTCTCTTCTTTTTCCTTATGTATTTCTTTGTTTTTCTTATCTCCGTCTTCCTTTCCTTTTGTATTTCTTTGTTTTTCTTCTCTTTGTCTTCCTTTTTTCCTTATGTATTCCTTTGTTTTTCTTCTCTCCGTCTTACTTTCATTATGTATTTCTTTGTTTTTCTTCGCTCTTTTTTCCTTATGTATCCTTTTGTTTTTCTTCTCTCTGTCTTCCTTTTTCCTTATGTATTTCTTTGTTTTTCTTCTATCTTCTTTATTCCTTATGTATCTCTTTGTTTTTATTCTCTCTGTCTTCCCTTTTTCCTTATGTATTTCTTTGTTTTTCTCCGCTCTTCTTTTTCCCTTATATATTTCTTTGTTTTTGTTCTCTCCGTCTTCCTTTCATTATGTATTTCTTTTTTTTTTCTTCCATCTTCTTTTTTCCTTATGTATTTCTTTGTTTTTATTCTCCATATCTTCTTTTTATTTCTTTATGTATTTCTTTGTTTTTCTTCGCTCTTCTTTTTTCCTTATGTATTCCTTTGTTTTTCTTCTCTCCGTCTTCCTTTCATTATGTATTTCTTTGTTTTTCTTCACTCTTCTTTTTTCCTTGTGTATTTCTTTGTTTTTCTTCTCTGTCTTCCTTTTTCATTATGTATTTCTTTGTTTTTATTCTTTATATCTTCTTTTTCCTTATGTATTTCTTTGTTTTTATTCTTTATATCTTCTTTTTATTTCTTTATGTATTTCTTTGTTTTTCCTTCTCTCTGTCTTTCTTTTCCTTATGTATTTCTTTGTTTTTCCTTCTCTCTGTCTTCCTTTTTTCCTTATGTATTTCTTTGTCTTCTCTCTGTCTTCCTTTTCAGTATGCACAACACTTGGGTCAAATACGGGCAAACGACTAATAAGAGACTAGGAAAATCGCTAGACCGTTCGACCTCGCTGTTCGGGGCTTACGTAACAATCAGCAAATATAACGCTAAACCGTTATAACGGTTTTGCGTGATTTTACTACACTGGTTAATGTCTACTATCTTGAAATTTTTCTTCTACCGATTGGAACCGAACAGAGTTATGTCAACAAGTGTCCAGTCAAGAAATTGCTATCGTTTTTTGGTTTACCAAACCTCTCCTCGCGTACCTCGTTATACATATATGTGCACACATTGCATTATTTTGTATATAATTATCATGTTAACATCATATCCTTAATTGGTGATACGCCATAGTTGTACATATCTTATTGATCAATTGATAGTTTCTTCCTATTGGAACCGAACAGACTTAAATGTCGATAGGTGTCAAGTCAAGAAATTGCTATTCTTTCCACTTTTTTTCTCTCTCACTAAACCCCTTCGCTCGTTCCTGGTTATACATAATTACGTGCATATATCATGTATATTGCATTATTTTGTATCATTTATAATTACCATTGTAATAGCATATCTCTTATTGGTGATATGCCATAATTATACATACATCATTGATTAGTTGATTGTTTCGTCATGTTTGAAAAATGTATGTGTTGCCTTTGATCCTGCGACTTTGAACTTCTTACAGACATGTCAAAGTCAAGTGTTTTTTGTGACCCATTTCGATTTCAAAATTCCTGGGTTATATTCTCTTATCAGAAAATGTCACTATAAAAATTACGTAAATTACAATATTAGCAATGTATGTATATGTTTTTATTCATTGAACTTCATTGACAAATCCATCAATATTTTGTTCGAATATTATATCAACAATCAGAACAACAGTGATAATAATAATGATAAGAGTAACACAGTCGTGACAAAAACAGAATAATATATCGTGAGTATAGCATTCAAAACATTAAATCTGTCAAATGAAAAATAATAATTCTATGTCCACAGACTTATACCTACAAAAAAATTGACGAAACTAAACAGCAATTGGATTTTAAATTGACTAAGGTTGCTTCGCATCTACCCAGTATTGTATAATTAACTGTGAAACTATTTAGATGTTACAGTGTAACGTGGAGATAACATTACTACATTAGATTTTATGTATACATCTATAGCATTTTCTATGATGGGGTGTGATTACATTTATTAAAAGAATTACACAAAATTACACCTTGTATTACACTGCTTTCCCTTTTTTTGACTTCTATACCACCTTTCACTTTCTTTCGCACTTTTGAACGTCGTTGGGGTTGGGGATAATCTTACAACTTCCGGTAAGCAGTTAATTTCTTTACTCACCGAGTAACTGAAACTTTTCTCTAAGACTTTGAGATGGTGACCAGCAGGAAGGTACAGTTTTACGAGAAGAGGCACTTCTTTTGGCTCTTGTATGCGTTTCATGAACATACTGAAATAATTTTGTCATGTATGCTGGGGTAAGATTGTACAGGGATTTAAATATTATAGTTGATTTTCTGGATGCAACACGGTCGTTAATGGGCATCCACTTCAATCTGTCAAAGAATGGTTTTGAAGGAGACCTACAAGGTGCATCACAAATCATTCTCGCTGCTCTCTTTTGTATTTGAATTATCTTTGCACAGCCCCAGAAAAGTTACAGTAATCTAAGTTAGATAATATTTGAGCATGATGGAATTTGATTCTAGCATCTATTGGTATAAAGAGGGGTTTAATTTGCCTAAACTTGGCTAGGAGGAAGCTTAACAGTAGATGTAACTTATCGACTTGGTTTTTATAACTTAGATGTTAATGATGATGGTATATCTTTACTCCTAGTAGTGTTTGGTTTGTAGTACTTTCCAGGGGCGTATATAGCGCGGGGGGGGGGGGGGATGGGGGTATGCATCCCCAACTTTTCAGGTGGGGGTAAGTGTATACAAACATCCCCCCCGGTTTCACCCCCGCCCCCCCCCCAAAAAAAAGAAAGAAAATGGTGGAAAAATATGCATTTCTATTATATGTTGCAGATAAATATAATTTGATATATGATATTTATTAATATCATTCAAATCTATATGTTCTTTATTTCAATATAGGTAATTATTATTTATTCATTTATGTACAATACTGTAAATTTATTTGAATTTATTCTGATTTTCCCGATATATTTTTATACTACTAGAAAGTGAAAACCATGCATCTACTTCAAATGATACAAACATGGGTGTTGATCTGGGAGGGAAATGGAGGTATATATATATATATATATATATATATTTTTTTTTTTTTTAATAAAGTGGGGGGGGGGGGGGTGGCCTGTGTTACCATCCCCTAATATATTTTGAGGTGATTTTCATTTTCATATATATATATATATATATATATATATATATATATATACATGATATATATTATATACATTATAATGCAGAAAAATAATTTAGATTAAAAGTACATGTAACCATTCTCGATTTAGAGGGTTCAGTCGGTAACTTTCCTTTATAATGCAATTTTGCCACACTCCTGTTAGTGGTAATACTAACAATTTTCAAAATTGAAATGAAAATATAGTCACAGGAATCGAATGTGGTAGGGAAAGAGGGAATACAGCACCCCCAATATTTACAGAGGATGATGACCTGTGTCATCATCACCACCCAACTATACACAGAAGAATGATGAAATGACAATCATAACATGTAGACCCGGTCAGAAGCACCGCTGGGGGGGGGGGGGGGGGTTGCATGTGGGCACAGTGCCTCTACTTTTCCCTTTAACTTCAGATAAGTACCTCCATTTTTCTTTCCAATAAGTTCCCGTTCATATTCTTATAAGTGCCCATTTTGATAATTACCCTCATCCCTCACCTTACCTTTGATAAATAATCCTGTTTCAACAAGAGCATTTATCCCTTTTAATCCCTTTTAACCCTTTTAATGTAACAAGTCAGTTTTTTTTTCTTTGTAATATATAGGCACTGATTTATTTTTCCTACTTTATAATAACATTCCCGTTCTTTTAAATGCCCCTTTTCACCTCTGATAACCTTTTCTACCTTTTCTACACATTCATTAATTTTTTTCTAATAAGTGTCCTTTTCCCCATGATAAGTACCACGTTTCCCTTTCCCATGAAATGTGCCCCTAATTAAAGGGACATAAAGACAATATTCCCAAATGCTCGCTCGCTACGCTCGCTCCTATTAAAAGTATAGCTTATTAAATAAATTTTCATGGTGAAATTTTGCAAATGAAACCCCATCAGAATTGTGTTTCCCCGTTTTCATATTACAATGTAGTTGCGACCTCACAAATTTTGAATATTTTTTGCACGCTCGCTCAATATTCAAATCATTCTACAAAAATGCAAAGCGTGATGCTAAAGTTGTATCTTGGACATGTAAAGAGAAAAACCATGTAAAGGTTTACACACCCTCACCCCATCGGGCCTATATATATATATATATATATATATATATATATATATATATATATATATATATATGATTTCCTTTCACATTGTACTAAGTACTTATTTCCACGAGAGCTGTTGTATATGTTATTTCCTTACAATTATATATATATATATTTATATATATATACATGTGTGTGCATCTTTGTGTGTGTGTGTGTATGGTCCTTGAGGGAAATCATACCCCCACATATGAGGACCTGTCTACGCCAATGGTACTCTCAATCTCCTGACCATTTATCTCTAATCTCAGCTCTTGAATGTCCAAAACGGCCCAGTTTTTGGAAAGTACATTATACCATGCTCTTTTAAAAAAAATTCTTTAGTGTTTATCACCATCTTTTAAAAATATATATATATATATTCATATGTAGCGTTTATCACCATTTTTTTGTTTGCACACCATTATTCTATTTTGGATATTAAGTCATCAGAAAGCTTTGCTTATACAGCATCAAGACCTTATCCACAAGCGCTGATTGTTGTATCATCAGCATACATGTCCTATTGAATGTTAGGGTCATGGATCGGAAGTTCATTCATAAATACAATGAACAGCAAGGGGTCAAGTATTGACCCCTGCGGAACCCTTGATGTGATGGGTAACATTTCAGATAGAGTCTGTTCCAGACTGACTCTTGATTACATTCATGTAAGAGACAAAACACTTAAGTGTATGAATCTTTTTGGTAACGTGATAGCTTTTCAATCAGGATCTCATGGTTAACAAGGTCAAATGCCTTGCGGAGATCAAGCAGAAGTAGACCAACCAGATCACCCTTACCAATGTTTTTTGCTACCAATGTTTTTTTCCCATTCAGATTTCATTTTTGCTAGGGCTGTTTCACATGAATGTTGTTTCCTGAACCCAGACTGAGTGGCATGTAAGAGGTTATAGTCAACAAGAATTGATACAGGTCATCATGTATATACTTCTCTAAGATATTATATAGTGCTCACATAAAATATTGGTCTGTAATTATCACGTTGTGAGTTCTCTCCTCCTTTGAACACCTTTGTTGTAGATCTTGCTGTTATTTTCATGATTTTGGAGGAAATTCCATCAAGTCCCACAGCCTTAGTGATGTCCAAGATTTTTTAATTCCTTGAGAACAAAGGATTCGTCGACCAATGGGATAGTTATTATTGCTGTTATTATATAAACTGCTAAGAATACATGTTAACAGAAATGTCAGGCAGCGACAGTTTGTTTTTTTCTTTTCATAGTAACTTTTCTCTTAAGTTGAATTACATGCTTGGACATAATATCTACCTCATAGCAACTTTTTGAATAATTTGAGATCACTTCTCGCATATTGTAAATACATGTATATAAATGTGTTTTGCGTTCCTGTCCTCATGTACTGCCTATAAATAATCTTACTCAAAAAGCTGGCAATACACCGAATTGTAATGCTTTATTCAGTGGTGTCTTTCCATTTCGTTTTCTAGAAGATGAATAATCTTTACTAAAGGTAAACTCTGATGCTGCATTAATACATCATCTAAATTCACTAAGTTTTAAAGGGGAAGTTCACCCCGAAAATTACTTGAGTTTAAAAAAATGCAAAAAAAATAAAGAAAAATATTGGCGAAAGTTTGGACAAAGAATAACGGAGTTATGGACTTTTGATGTTTTGATTTTGTGACGTCACATGCGAGCAGCTCCTCCATTATGTAATGTGATAAATATTCCATAAAATACAGTTTTCTCAGAAAATTTAGAATATTTTCGTCTGTGCATTTGATATATTGTCAGAAATGTTATTCAATACTAGATTCTGAAAAGAAACAATATTAATTTATCGTGGAACGTAAAAAAAAATGCGAATATATGGAATATTTATTACATGACCAATGGGCAGCTGCTCGCATGTGACGTCACGAATCCAAAACTTTAAATACTCATAACTCTTTTATTATTTGACCGATTTTCATCAAACCTTCGCCAATATTTTTCTTTATTTTTTCTGCATTTTTTAAACTCAAGTAATCTTCAGGGT
The DNA here is from genome assembly GCA_025618425.1 of Heliocidaris tuberculata. Taxonomy (NCBI): domain Eukaryota; kingdom Metazoa; phylum Echinodermata; class Echinoidea; order Camarodonta; family Echinometridae; genus Heliocidaris; species Heliocidaris tuberculata. The sequence continues at coordinate 43,497,506 of CM046838.1, forward strand.
GAACTTCCCTTGCTAATGAGGAAAGTGTGGAATAATTTCCAGATACTTGTCAGTATCATACCTCAACTTCTTCTATATGCCTTTTCCTAGCTCAATTGTCTCTTCTCATTATTTCATGTAAACTCTCGCAGTTCGTGCAACAAGTTCAGTAATTTCCAAGAATTTTTGCTCTCCTTGCAATATGCATTTTCCGTCATTGGTCTCACAGAAACCTGGTATAAAGGAGAGATACCTTCAATTTATAAAATGCCAAGTTATTGCCTTATCTCTAATAACTGCACACACCAAAGGGGTAGCGGTGTTTGCTTATATCTAAGAAATGTGTATAATTTAGTTCTGAAAATAAGTTCACAATCAATAATGAATGTATACCAAGTTTATTTATAGAAATAATGGTTGGTAAAGAAAATAATATTGTTGTTGGCATTATATATAGAATACCTAATTCAAACCATATCAGATTTTAATTCATGCATTGAAGAAATTTTTATTGATATTGAAAGGGAAGAATCTACCCTGTTATATTATATGTGACATTAATATCGACCTTTTGAAATCTGTATCTCAAGATCCTAAGTTGTGGTTAAGTAATATGATGAGTTTTGGTTACCAACCGCTTATCACCAAACCAGCCCGTAAAATAAAACAACACGAAGGTGTATAGTTAACATATTTATAAATGTTATAGACAGATCTTTTTTTTTCAAAGTGGTATTTCCCCCCTGAACTTTTAGATCACCTTTCCATATTTTCAGTAAGTAATTCCAAAATTAAACCTAAAGTTTTGGATACACCTAAAGTTTGTCGAGACTTCTCTAAGGCAAATATTGAAAGTCTTGAAAAATATGTGAATAACACTGACTGGTCATATATTCTTTGGAGCATCGACCCAAATCATGCATACGAAACAGAGTAACAGACAATACGGAGCGAAGAAAGTTTTTTTATTATACTAAATTTAAGAAATTGGAAAAAGATATCAAATATACTTGGAAAATTATCAACGAGTTTTTAGGATAGTGTAACACCATCAAACGCCCAACTATATAATAACTACTGATAACCAGAAATTTGAAGGAAAAAAATGAACAGATAACTAGTTGAATGTATTTTTTAATAAAATGGATTCATACTATGATCATATAATTCATGCATGTCACGTCCTACATTCTTCGATGAAAAACTGAACCATTCTTTTTTCCTCGCACCTACAAAAAGGTATGAAGTTATAGATATCATTAGTAATATGAAAGTAAGTGATAGTTGTGGATTTGATAGAATCAATCCTAGAATTCTTAAAGAAATAGGTGAATGTATCGCATATCTTCTTTGTTTCATTTTCAATTTAACTTTCACTGTTGGAAATATCCCCGACAGCCTAAAAATCACAAAGAATTAATCCCATTAACAGAAATTACAACACTCATTCTATCAATGATTATCACCCGATATCGATATTACCTGTGATTTCTAAAGTACTTAAACAGATTGTGTACAAAGACTTAATTCATTTTTGTGCAAACATCAAAAATGGTTTGGATTCAGGAAACATCATTTGGTTGACATGGCTTTAATTAAACTTATAGATTCTGTTTGTGCTGCATTTAATAAAAAAGAAAATTCTTTAGGAACTTTTATTGATTTGGCATTTGACAGTCTACATCATCATATTTTATAAACACGATAAAAACTACTTTCGAAAATTTCAAAGGCCTATTGTACTGCCCATAGAAATCTTGTTCGGATTACGTAATACGCCATTGTAATGTTCGCACATTTCCGAAGGTGATAGACAGGGCTACTGAAATTGTCTTGAGTTTATTTTTCGAAAGTAGTTTTTATCTTGTTTATTACACAAACTTGAAAATTATGGTGTAAGGAGGATAGCCCTACATTGGTTTGAAGATTTACCCTACAGAAAGCATTTTACTTTATTTCAGTCTTGTCCTTCTGAATTATTAACAATTTGTTCTGGAGTTCCTCAGGGGTCTATTTTGGGCCCGCTATTGTTTGTTTGTTTGTTTTTTTAATTTATATCAATGACATTGCAAACACCTCTGCCATATTTCAATACTGTCTTTATGCAAATGATACCAACCTTCTTGCCTCCCATGAGAATTTACACCGACTTTTTCAAATAGTTAACCCTGAACTCCAAAATATTTCTGATTGGTTTTCTGCAAACAAACTCCCCGTCAATATTTTAAAAAACTAAACATATGTTCTTTCAGACAAGCCGCTCCAAAGTGTCTCACATTTTTAACATTGACATCAACTCTTTACGTCATGAAATTTTCGGGTGCTTGTTGATAACAAATTATCTTGGAATAATCATATTTCAGATATAATTATCAAAGTATCAAGAGGTGTTTGTATCATGAGTAAATTGATCTCTTTTTTGCATGAAATATAATGTTAATGTTGTAAACTATTCGCTTATCTTGCCTTATATTAACTACTGAGTGATTATATAGGGAAGAACGTGTTTGTCTATTCTCATACCCTTTGTTACTCTTCAAAAGAGAGCAATACGGTTATGTACAAAGTCTCATTTTATAGCTCATACGCCGCCTTTATTTAAAAGCACAAACACTCTTTCTTTGCAAGATCTCTACTCTGTAAATGTAGCAATGTTCTTGTACAATACTATGTAAACAATTTTCTTCCGTCGAGCTTTTTTTCAAATATATACATGTAAATTCTAATTTTCATAATCACTTTACTGGAAAAGATTTTTTAAATACAGACCACCTTCATGCAGACTTGCTTTGAAGGAACGAAATTATGTGAAAGTCCGTGGTAGTTTGCTATCGAACTCCTTATTATCGAACTCTTTGAAAATGTGTCTCTCTCTATCTACTCTTTCAAATAAAAACTAAAAATTGAAATATTGAATTTCTATCACTAAATTAGCAGCATAACCAATGAAAACTATATTTTGTTAACTTTGATCATCGCTTGATACCACCACTACAAATTTGTAACAGTATTTTATGACATCCTTTTAGAGCATAAGACGTAAAATGTATACTCTCGACGGCCTAACTCAAGATTTTACTTTCTTTGGCTGAAGTCGTGGGAATAATTATTTTTCCTCAATCTTGAACAAAACAGCTATAACTGTGCCCTTTAGACAGTCATATGTCTCTCTGGGTTATTTTCCTTAGTGCCTGTGGCATTATTTTTTTTCCTTTTCTGTATGTACTTGTTATTTATTGAATTGTTTGTTTATGTGTGTTTATTTCATGCTATCCATGTTTGACTTTATGAATGTTATGACCTGTTTATATTTCTTCACGTGATTTTATATAATATGATGTACACTCTCGATTTTACATGTGAAATAAATGTTGCAATTTTTTTTTTTTTAATTCTCTTCTGTCGACAAACGCGATTTCACAAAGTTTGATAGTAAGCTCAGATCCTGCTCTTCATGATGATCATGGTGTTGAAGGTTTGCTGCGATCGGCTTTTGATAAACGGTCGGGTAATAAGTCGCGTGATTGTCGCGTTCAATAGTATTTCAAAAATGGTATGCTATCTTTAAACAGTCAAAAAAAGGAAAAAAGAATATAGTTTACCTTTCATACCCGTCCGTGTGGGCCGCAGCATGCAGGTCTGTCTTGGTTACGGTGTAGGCATTGCTGTATTGGAGCGATTGCGCCATAATGTATTGCCGTGAAGTGCATGATTTCCTAAATGTATTTTTTAAACAATAAAAGTTAGGTTACTGGCAAACTAGAATAGGCCATGGAATTAAAACGGGATTTGTTTTGATAAACAGGTATTTACTTACTCATTTTCAGAATCCCTTGCCACATCAACTTATCAGTCATCACGTTGCTATACTGCTTCATTATTATTAGCTCGGGGGGGGGGGGGGCGCATGCATGCTGTTGTAATGCATTTACTTCTAGGCTCATAAATTTTAATTTGTCTAAAGTTGGTCTAGTCCTAGATTTATGCAGCGCTCTGTTGACTTTTGATAAAATATATTTTTTCTTCTTTTTTGACCGTTTAAAGATACCATGACTTTTCTCTCTCACTTTTGAACTGCCAAATTAAGGCGTCAATCACGCGACTTACCCGACCGTTTATCAAAAGCCCTGCCATCTTTATAAAGAAATCATTGAAGCTGTTGACTTTGGCGTGCTTGTCTTTAATTTCTTTCCGTTGCCTTGCACAATGACGGGACTAAATGGTTTATGCTTTGGAGATTGCTCTTTTAGCGTATCCCCAAAACCTTTACTATTTCTCCTAGTTTCCTTGAGCTTTTCAATGTAATGGTCTCTTGTGGCCTTTCTTATCATGGCCACCACATGATTTCTCCACTTCCTCCGATTCTCTTCGTATTCGTATTCGTATTCATCGCGTTTCTTCATAGCCACTAATATTTCGTCATCCATCCATTCTGGCTGCTGGGGGATCTTCACGCGATTTTCTTTCCAAGGAAGATAAAAATCAAGAACATTGTTGGAGATGTTAAGCCAGGCGTACAGGCAGTCAACTGGATCATCGAAGGCATCAAGGACAGACCAAACAGCATTTTCCAAGTCTCGTAAGAGAGCATCAGCGTCAAGGTTTTGGGCACATCTGTATCGAATTGTGCTGACCATTCTTTCTTTGGCCTTGATTTTGTTTATATATCATGTACACCGGATAATGATCACCCAACTCCGAAGTAATGACATAGCTGTTCTTCACATTCCTTGGTGAAGTGACATAGATGTGATCAAGGAGGGTCGAATTCGTTCAATAATCTGTGTGAGATTGAACGATGCAGTCAGGTCTGTCCCTGGTCTTGGGATATCATTGGTTTCATGTAATCGATGTTAAGTCTCTAGTGATGATGATCTCATGACCCTCGTCGTATGCTTTATCCAGTTCACTTTCGATCAGGTCTTTCGATGCAGTTACGGAAAGGTCATTATTTATTTACTACACATAGGATACGAGAAGCATTTTCAGGTTTCAGTTTAATCCAAATGTTTTCAAGATCAGATGTTTCCAAGTCAAATCGTCGTTTATAGGCAATATGGTCATTGGGTTTTCACGTCCACCTCGATTCTAGGACGTATGACGCCATCGGGTCTAACTCCAATTTCATTTTACAACTGTTTTAAACGCAAACTCAAAATTTTTTTTGATCACACGTGACACTCATTGAATGTATGTGTCAAACTCTCTCCTTCTCTCTCCTCTAGTCTTTTTCTTCTCATCTCTAATTTCTCCTTTGCTATCCCTATTGTGTATCCTTGTGTGTATAGGGTTTGTGCCGGTATTCTGTGCAATTTCTTATATTATGATATTACCCAAGACTTTACTTGGTTCTTGTTTCTAATATATATTCATTAAATTCTAAATATTTAGGAAGCTGTCTTGACAAAACTTCTCTGTTTTTTTTAACAACTGTGCCTCATTCCGTTTCTTAAGTAATATGTCTATACATGTATTATTCCGATTATGTACATTTTTTTAATGTGGAATTGCATGTTTTTATTAATGTAAAATGTTTTTATTGTGATGGAATCTAATAAACTGAACTGAACTGAACTGGGTCTCAAAATGAATGAAATCGCACTGCGTCACCTCAGCAGTGCCAGAGGGTGCGGGGCCATGACGTCATGATGTAGTAGAACGTGCGTCGACTAAAATCGAAATGGGTTCCAATAAGGTGGACTGGACGAGTAAACGGCAAGCGTTTGGCACCGCTAGAGAGCGAGAACGGCGTCTTCGTCCACACAATCGAAAAGTCCCTAATGTCCAGTGTAGCTAGCAGTACAGTATATCAAGAATGAAAAAAAAAATGTTTTTCTGCTTGTAACTCACATAATATCTGGTGTCATTCATCGTAGCTTGCCTAACAGGGTGCTTGTCATCACTCCAACCAACTGATCAACCGATCAGGAGTCAATATTGAGAATATGTCCCCCCCCCCCCCAAGAAAAAAAAATAATAATAATAAATAAATAAATTTAAAAAAAATAATTAAAAAATCGAATAATTATGAGAGCTGATTATGTTGTGTATCGTGCTACGTGCTAAGCGTTACATACATGATGTAATTATGTAATGATAATGATAATGATGTGCTATTATTTACCCAAGTTAGCCTAAATATTGTTAGGATTTTATTTGTCCAAATTCAACGCTTGTTACATGATATTTCATCAATAAAAGCTTTGCGCACCCCCGTCTGGATTTTGAGAGGTTTGTAATTTTGTTATTAAATCCTGAGGTATTAACCCATAGCAGTATAGTGTCTCCTTTTTGTGACGTTTTCGCATAATCTTTTTATCCAGGATGCTAGCTATTACACGTTATACATGAGCAGAAAGAGCAAAAATCACAGAAAATTTTGAGTCTATTTCCATTGCAATACGTTGTGCCGTTCACAAATAAGAGCGATTTAATTGTAATTCTCTAAATTGGCAAAGCAGTATAAAATATTTAATCATTATTTTCCTGTTCAAATCGTCAATTTTTCTGTTAGATTTTCCAATTTTCATTCACACTGGCTCATTTAATAAACTTTTTTTTTCTTCAAACTTTGTAGGAGTGGAAAATAATAATCGTTGCCAATTTGAGGAGGAAAAGCGGAATGATTTAGACATTAAGAAGACTCTGAACTGCTATGGGTTGAAAGAATTAAAATGTAATACATTACTTTGCACCATGATCCTGGGAGTGATTTATTCAATTGGGGTGCTAATGGGTGCCTTGTAACTACTTTATCCACATTTTAGGGTACCTTAAATTTCTGGATTTCGCTGACAGTATATCATACCGTCCTCTGCAGCACCCAGCACCTCCGTGTGCCACCATTTCCACCACCACCCCACTCGGGGGGGGGGGGGGGGTAGCTGCACCCTCAAATCCTCATCACTCCGGGCTCTAAGATCCATGGTGCATGGTGCGTTTAGAATTTTGTTGTTGTGTGTACAGGTGAGTAGTGGAGCTTATGATGAAGGGATAGATGATGATGAAATGTAGCCGGTTTCGAGTGAAGGGCACATGTCAACTTGTAATGATGATCAGAAATTAGTGGTGTATTGTATACTGTAGGTATGTTTTATCTCAAGATCTGAGACAATGATGATCTAAGGGATCAAGTAAAAGTCAACCCGGATATCAAGTTGGTTTCGAAAGAAACAGAAAAAATTAGAGAAACAGGTCAATGAAAGTTTTAGCAAAATGCGATAAGAAATAGGAAAGTTATAAATTTTTATAATAAAGTTTTATTCAATCAAACAAATATTGGCAACTCCGTGCCGTATCTTGCGAGCTCCTCTACCATTAGCCCTGTCCTTAAAAAATATAAATTTCCATTTTTCTAAAGAAAATATCGAATCATAGATGCACCTGAGGTAAAACCATTGCAAATACGTTTTTTTTTACCAAATACCTGTATGATACCAATGTATTCCTTCATTAACAACTAAGAGAATGAAAAATTATGCAGTTTTCTGTAAAGAGCGAATGGGAGAGGAGATCGCAAGGTAAGTCATGGAGTTGCCAATTTTTGTTTTATTGATTACAACTTCAAAAATTCATAACTTTCTTATTCATGTTATTTGTTATCGGATTTTGCTCAAACTCTGACTGATCTGCTTCTTTAGCTTTTCTGCTTCTCTTGAAACCAACTTTATATCAGGGTGGACTTTCCTTTTAAGGTTTAGTTCTTTTAATTATCAAAATAAGCAAGATGGCTTCTCTTGGCCGTATAAATATTCCATGCGTACGCACAGGAGTATAAGCCCTCAACGTTGACATACAGTTGAATACAACAAGGTGTAAAGCATGCTGGGTCACATTTACGGATAACGGTAACGATGACCATTTTTTTTAAATAAAAGATACACCCTGCTATAAGGTGTGTACGTGTGATTATGCTCTAGTCTGCTCCTAGTAGGGCAGCTATATTGTGTATCTTCGATGAAAATCTCGTTATCGTCATCGTTATCGCACAAATGTGACCCACTAATAAAAACTCACAGAGATCGTGTATTTTGTACATGAGGGGAAAAGTGTTTCTGGAGTTAACCTTATGCCAGTGGATGTTGTTATAGGTTTTCCAGGCCAATTCCATCATTTGGTCACTCAAATTCATTTTTCGTGCATTCAGTTTGAGGCAAATGTCGCCGTCGGTCGAATTCCGTAATTCATATAAAAAAAAAAAACCCTGAGCATTCATATCAAACAACAGGAAAACAAATGTAACTTTAATACGTGCATTCAACTTGCAAATGCCAGCACGTTTTTTAAGATCGGCGCATTCAAGTTAATACTGTAGGCCGACCGTGTTAACTTGAATGCACTAATCTAAAAGAAAAAAAAATAGTGCTCAAATCTTCCAAGTGAATGCACGTTTGTGAATTTGGTTGACTGGTTTTTGAATTTGAATGCTTGGATTCTTAATGTGTATTACGGAATTCGTCCGACGGCGTAAATGAATACACGAGAAATGAATTTGAGTGACCGAAATTTTCCGGGAAAACCTATACTTGGTATCTGATAGGTTTTTAATATTTATCACTGAGTGGAGAGGATAAGAGTTTTAGGAAATGAGATTTGGTGACTGGGTCGTGAGGAAGATTTCAGTCGGTTTGGGGTTATCTCAACTCTGCAGTCGAGTTCAGTGAGTGAGTGTTGGCATACAAGGGCAGGAAAATGTAACTTGCTCATGTGCTAATTAATCAGTTAAAAGTTATAATGATGTTAGTTTGTTTCTTTTATTGCTCGATTAAGTGTAAATTTCATACAGATTCGGACATTACGCCTATAACGACATCACCAAAAAAAAAAAAAAAAAAAAGAAGAAGAAAAAAAAAGAAATCTAACCGCCCGGGCAAAACGTTGTTTTCAAATTAATGGCAATATGAAATACTTTTGGGGTGAAAAAAAAACTGATCGGTAAAAAATGCCCCCCCCCCCCCCCCACTTTACCTTGTTTGTATGTCTTACATTATAAAGCACATTACGCTCATGCCATTTTACAGCGGCGGTATATATCTTTAAAGTGGTTTACCTTCCTTGCTTCTATTCTGAATGGACCTTTATTCGAACCTTTTAAAAGTAACACAAATTTATGGAATAGTTCAGAATCATTAGAAACTACTTGAAATGGAATCATCCTTTTTCCGATGTAAGACATAGAATGGCAATAATGCTCTTATAACGCTTATCATTTAGATTACGCTGGGCAAATGAAGTGTTCGTTCTTAAACACGATATTTTTTCATTGATTTTTTGTTTGTTTTGTATGAAAGTATATCCAGCATAGCTACATCCACTGGCACAAGTGTAAAGTTGAATTTCCTATAAGAAAGTAAACGATATATCTGGCCATATTTTGCAATACATTATTAATAAATCCAAAACTTATTTTCTTAAAGAACCACTGAAGTCGTCAAACAACAAAGCTTATGACACGAGTCCTTTCGTTGCCAACTACTCAAATTGGCACCAACAGGAATACTCATCTGGAGAAGAAAAAGCACATTCGCGAAAATCCCTTTGAACTTTTGAAATTAAGCACTATTCATTTATTGTCGCGATGGGGAAAAACATAGGAGTCGAATTTCACTTCCGAAAGCATAAGTAATTGTTACAGGAAGTATAAATGCATTTAATCAAAAACACTTCATCAGCACTCCCGATTATGATCATTACTACCTCGAGTACATCAAATATTCACTCTAATCATGCTAATTGGTATCAATATCGTGGTGTTACCATATCTCTCAAGATGTTTATATGAATGAAACAAAAAATTATGATTAGAGAAGAAGATTGAATCACGCACAGAAGCTGCTATGAGATGAACAAAAAGTATTCTGGTGGGGGGGGGGAGTATTCGATGTAGGAGGAGCTCCAGATGGTTCGATTTTGTTATCAGACTAGAATGAATCCACCGTCTGATTTGCGATATACCGGCTAAAACTAGTGATTGGAAAAATAGTCCATTGGCAACAACATAAAGTATTTCGACTACATCATCGTTTGTTTTATTTCTTTCAAGCAAACCTAATGATTCAAGTTGCTAGGTTCATGGTTGCCGTGCAACTTGTAAAACAGAGATTCCAGTCCAAACAAATTTTGGAATCAACGCTTTAGTCTTAGACTTCAACTGGACCTACACGGGGTTCCTGCTACTGCTGTGACTTTCCGTGAAGGGCTCTTGGATCACATTTACTGAAAAGAAAAAGTTTGAATGAGCGATCCAGAGAGTGAAAAAAAAATGTCAAAGTGCAATTTTCAAGAGCCTATAGAAAAACAAACTAAAAATATCGATAGCTTGTGTCGGAATATGGATGATCTTACTGTTGTGATACTCTTACTGCTTCTCATTCCTGCTGGTGTCCTGGGAACTGGTAAAGTTTTCCAAACAATTTCAGAATATCACAAAGTTTTCAATCATTAATATGCCAAATATTTCATCAAGATCTCAATAAGGGCATCGTAGACCATTATTCCTAACGTTTTCCACTCATTTGTCATATTCGTTCCTTTTTTTCCATTGTTGTTTTTTCAAATACGTCATTAAAAAAGACCTTACACAATTGTCATAATTACATAATTATGACTATTGTGTAAGGTTTACACGTGCAAACAATATAATCTTAATCGTTCACTTTTGTATCAGTACTTCTTCCTCCCGATCTCCTTTCTGTAGATGAGGATTTCGACCTCGTCTTAGTGGATGGGTTAGGTACGTACGAAGGTCGTGTGGAGATATTCTTTAATAACAAGACGGGTTCCATATGTGGCAGCGAGGAGTGGGACCTGGTGAGTGCGAACGTCGTGTGCAAGATCCTCGGATTTAATCAAGCCGTTACAACCTTCTCCGAGACGGAGACGACTTACTTTGTTATCTCGGCGATGTTTCCCGGTAACGACACGAAGTACCCCTATAATGATACGACTTACCCCAATAACGACACGATGTTCACCGTTAACGAAACTACGGATGGGCTTGGACTAGGACCAGTCCACTTCAAGGCGCTTAGGTGCAGAGGAAACGAAACGAGCATTGGTTCATGTCTTTTCTTGATCGACAATGGGACCTGTCGCGCTGATGGATATGGTGACGCCGGCGTCGTATGTGAACATGGTATGACTGAAAAATCTGTGTTCAACAACTTTTCTGTTACTTTGGAATATTTAGACTACAATGATTTGAGGGATTAAGGTATAAGCTCAAACGGTAAATCACCTTTTTTAAAATAAGGGTGAAGCTGATTGGGGGTTGTTTCTAGGTGGTTATCTCAATAGAGAATTACCTTGTGTTGGGATGGTGACAGGCGAAGAAGCCCCCCCCCCCCCCCCTCTCTCTCTCTCTCTCTCTCTCCCTCTTTCCTTCTTCTGTCTTTAATGTATCGCATATCTCTTGCTTAGTGGCAGGGGGACGAACATATTGATATCGTATGGGACATGCCTACAAGTCCTAGTATGTATTAAATTTTCAGCAATTGGACGAAGTTCTACCTACACTTCGTGCCATAATTGTAGCATAGAATCGAGGGTCATAATCTCATCATGATCGTCTTTGTGTTTTGAAGCGCAATTTTACGTTTAGTGTTTCCCTTTTTTATTTATTTTATTTTATTTATTTTTTTTTTTTTACAGCTACAGCTAATACTGTACGCCTTATTCGTGGACCAACTCCGAATATAGGCCAGGTCGAAGTCCAGGTCGATGGGACCTGGAGCGCTCTCTGCGGGAATGGCATGTGGAACTACGGGGATGGGGATGCCGTCTGCAGGTCTGCAGGCTACAAGCGAGGCAATATTCTGTTTCGAGATAATTTCTTTGGGGAATCCGATGTTAACATCACATTTGAGCGCATTGATTGCTCCGGATCAGACGTTGAGCTGGATCAATGTACACTAGGAAGCGTTGGATTCTGTGTGGGAAACAGATACGCAGGAGTTGCTTGTGATGTGTGTAAGTATAAAGGCTAGGGCTGGTCAGACCAGACCGATAAACAGTAACGATAACAAGACTTTCAATGAAAGGTACAACCTACTATATTGTGTGTACAACAAAATACGAGTATGCACGTGGTGTCAATAGTAGGGTAGCTGAAGGATGCATCTTGAACGAAAAATCTCCTTATCAGTTTTCGCTATCGACATGGTCGATAAGGTCTGAGCCGCACATAAATGAGAAAGCGATTGCAGGCTTTAGAAAAATCAACCTAGGGCAATTCCTACATCCGTGTGCTTTACCTGTTTAAATGTGCGAACGTTACGATCACATAATCTGATAATCTGAACATGAATTTTGATACACCACTTTCTTGATAGCTGGACACTAAAGAAACAGAGGGAAAATAAATAGCATTTTGACATTAGAAGAAGAAAATACACAGCACAAGGGCAACAGATTATAAATAAAAGACCAGGACTTGACCAGATTATTTGGTCCATACAGGGCTGTAAACATTAAAAAAATAAAAATAAAGAAAGAATTAATTAGTTCTATCATCAGTTATAATAATAATGATAATAATGTTCAGTTCTTGTATAGCGCATATCACATATTTATCATGTTTATTCATGTCTCTATGCGCTTACAAAGATTTTGGATTTTGATTTCTTTTATTATTTATTTACTTATTTATTCAAATATATGGATACATTATTATACAGTAAAGGCCAGTAATGTAATGTTTTGCATCTTGGTCCTGGTATTTAAAAAGCATAGTACGATGCATATATAGTAAAAAGTAGTAACAATTAATGTTATAACCAAGAAAAAACACGAGATTAATCAAAGTAAGACAAAGTATGATAATATTACAATTAAAGAACCTAAACAAAACATTGATTCTAAATATATCTCAGGTAATCATGCTTATCTATGCAAAGTTGATGCATCTGGTTGCATTACCCAGTCATTAACATTTTGATTCTTGAAACATTGTATCCTTTAGTTACCAGACTAATATTTATTTTAGTTGTATACAAATACATTTTAAGCCTTTGCTAGAGCTCTTATTTCTCTATACATTGACTGTACTGAATTATAATGGCTTAATTATGGTAATTTATAAAAAATTTCATGTATTTGTTTACATTTCAATGACACTGTCATTTCAGTGTTTCCAAGCACTGTATATCTAAGAAACAAACCATTCTAGTAAAACTTATTTGGTCTATATAAAGCTTCCTTTTCTGCAAATGGCCCACTAAATAAAATCAGACTTTATGGCTTAATGTGTAATTTATGCAAATTCCCCTATTTATTATGTTATTTATGTCAGTCAGACCCAACTCCGGAAAACCGAGCACAAGTATATACTCCAAAAACGGAGTATGGAGCAAGACAAATATAGAGCCCTCATTGTTCAGTGCGAGACAGTGTGTACAAAAGGCATGGTGAAAATCGTGCAATGTTCACCTGCTGTTGATAATATATTTTTCAAAAATAATGCTGCGGATATATTTATTTAAAATGTTTGTCATTTGAAAGTAATTTCATATGACGAATCATTCAAGGATTTTGAAGATAAATGACACGCAGCATTATTTTTGAAATATATATAACGTTGGCAGGTTTAATTTGCAAGATTTTCCCAATGCCCTTTGTACACACTGCCTCGCAATGAACGATGAGGGTTCTATATTCTATATTTGGTTTAGCAGTAGGATCTGTTGTTGTGAGAGGGTGGGAAAGCGTGTGTGTTTGTTTAGGGGTGAGAAGACATGAGCCCTTGAAAGGTGAGCCCCCTTGAATGTTTGCCCCCCCCCCCCCAATCCCAAACTGCTTCCGGCGCACCTGATGGTATGAATTTGCTGATTCTACCTCAAATCCATACAAAGCTATTGTTGATTACAGTGTTTTTGCAGAAAGTTCATTGACCTTTTGTCATTTGACCTAGGTCAGATTCGACTCATTTTCGATCTTGACTTGCGCCTCTAAAAGATGTACTTGTGGTATGAAATTGGTGATTCTATCACAGTTTCATAAAAAATTATTGTGATTACAGCACGATTGTTGACGACGACGACGCCGACGCCAACGACGGAAATAGCATAAAGCATATATGACTGATTATAATAATGGGGTTTTTCGCGTCACCTGATTCTCATTACTCTGAACTTCTTTTCATTTTACCGTTCTTAGTCCTCCACAACAACGTCACCCTCAAACTTACGAACGGTACTGGCCCACACGAAGGCCGCGTTGAACTATTCTACAATGACGAATGGAATGGTGTGTGTGCGAAGAAAGTGGATACATCAGAAGGCGACGTGCTTTGCCGCAGTCTCGGCTATGACCGCGCATTTGCGGTAGTACAACAAGGTGGATTCGGCGAACCAACAAATCTCTTCTTTGATGGCATCAGCTGCACAGGATCGGAGGCTTCCTACGAGAAGTGCCGTCTATTCAAGTACAAATTTAATTACTGTAACAATGGCTACGGCACTACGGCAATCTCCTGTGACATTCGTAAGTTTACTGGGGGGGGGGGGGGCTCAAGAGGCGTCATTGACTGGAACATTTTGTTTTTTTGTTTTTTTGACGCACCATTTGAGAGTGACATCGTCACAGACTAAATGCAAGCGGACAGTGCAAACACTGAGTTGTTTTACTTCGTTTTTTGCTTATATAAATCCTTTCATTGTTTTATTAGTGTAGGGAATAACACAATCAAAATAACTCCTCGTGAGTGACCAGGCAATATTAAGACACCAAGCTGAAAACCCAGTTTGCAAAATAGCTCCCCTTCTAAAACGTTTGTATACACTTTCAAAATATCTAAATATATTTCTCTGTAAATTTTGAGTCCATGTCACTATATAAGCAAGACATTGCACGTTCTGAAGAAACAAAGACGTCGCTTGTGAGTGGACTAGTCGACGTACCGGTAAGCACTCGCATAGTACTTGGGTTTCGTGTTATCCTTTAATTTCTTCATACTTCTTTACCGTTATTTCCATACAACGGCAGGTACAGTTTACTCATGTTAATTTTAATACATTCTAGCTCTACACAAATGATTTCTTAGGTGACATTAACGGCTTGAACGTCAGTATGTCGAATATCATTCCATTATCGTTTGTGCTTTCTACAACACGATCCCCATTCTCTCTCCAATAAATCTTGAAAATAAAATTGATGCAGTATTTCTTTAAAAAATATTATGATTTATCTGATATTATGTTCTATTAAATTCAAAACAACCACGGACTTACTGAAGAACAGCCTAGGGCTGAAGTGAGTTTTACCGTGAAAAAATGTATAAATGAAATGTGAATAGTCGAAGAAAGGGAATACAGGAATTTCAGTCGAACCATAAATTGAGATAGGAAGCTGTGAAGCGTTATTCCCATTTGGCAACTCTGGTCACAGATACAGAGCTGATGAATTGACATAGATTCAGTACTCTTTCCATTTTGTCAATGTGATGCATATTAAAATTCATGTGCATAAATTCAACTTTATCCTTCTTACCACTATTGGTCAATAAAAAAAAAATGTCAAATACACTTCACCTTTACTGTTATTCAGTTTCAGTAATCATTTATCTATACAAGGCCAACGTATCAAATGAACCGTGACTGGACGTGGCCCTTACGCAAACGCACAAATAGTCACATACAGTGTACACATATGCGAACAAGTCCAACAGAGTTCAAATGAGTTCATTCAGGATTCACTTTGAGCATTCTTCTTCTATTTGCTCAAATTTCAGTTTTATGAGTTCAAATTAAAGTTTCTAGTTGTATCCTCATTTACTTCTGTGTCTGGACTAAAAGAATTCTCTCAGAATAATAAGTCTCATATAAAGAAACAGGCGAGTTAGCGTCCATGTCCTGGTTCACGTCCTAAATCGTGACCGTCATTGACGATGTCGTTAGCTCACTCACTAAAATGACGTATTGCGAAAACGTTAATGAATCACGAAAATTTCACTAATTGCGCATGTCACGTATGGTGTCATTGAGGTCAGGGTCAACCCGAGAAGACGTCCTCAAAATAAACAAACAGTTCATATTAGGAAGAAATATGCAAATGCATGCATAACATGAGAGGCAGAAAAAAAGAGGAAAACTAAGATAACATGAAAGGCGAGTGAAAAAGAGGGGAGGGAAGAGTAATTTTGATGCATTCAGAGAGAATCCGATAGAACACGCATTGTTCCCATTATAACAACAACAAATGATATTTGGACGACTGACATTATCAGGTTACCGTGACCCGACAAAATAATGTTAAATATGTTTATTGATGAGTTTGTTTCCAAGATACATTGATTCATTTAATATAATATTTTGGGTTCAATAAAAGAAGAGTATTTTGAGTATATTTGACTATGTGTTTCCCAGATGATAATGTTGATGTCCGTCTTACCGGTGGGAGCGACGGGCACGAAGGTCGAGTAGAGGTGTTCTTCAACCGAGCTTGGGGAAAGATCTGCGGGAATGACCTCTGGACGTTTGAATCCGCTGACGTCGTGTGTAAGGACATAGGCTTTGATCGTGCTTTCATCATATTCTACGATGACACATTTGACGAAGGGGATCTCGAATTGGTGCATTTTGACGAGGTAGACTGCATGGGCTCGGAAACCAATCTGACGTCATGCACAGCTTATAGATACAATGAAGGATTTTGTCAAGATGGTGCAACAGAAGCAGCTAGTGTGACATGCACATCAAGTAAGACTTTCATCTATAGATTTTACCCTTGTTTTAAGAATATCCCTCTTCTTTTGAAACATATAATTACCGTATATTCATTTAATCAAATAAAATTTCAATTTCACTTTGAGGGTTGTATTTTTTTCCACTAAAAATAGAAAATCTTTTGGGAAAACAAATCAATCTGGCAACCACACATATAAAAAAAACAACAACATAGTTTAACATAAAAAATATGAGACATACATTTCAGTTTAATTCCGGAACATGTTAAATCAAGAATTATGGCTTCCCCGAGAACAGACCAATCAAAAAGCAAAATACAAGGTTTGCTGCACTCTGTGCAATGTTCGTGTGGTGATCAATATTCGGTTACAAAACATGCTACATCCTGATATTTTTTTCAGTAAGTGATAAATTACAACAACAAAAAAGGTTTAAGTCACCTTCATTCTTGAAAGAGTTATTTTCATTACCCCCCCCCCCCTTCACAGTAGTACAACAGCACCACATTTTCAATAAAGCAAAATAGGAGTATTGAAAATCCTTTTTTTCTCTCTGAATTTAGTTATGAATATAGAATATTTTGGAAGTAATCCTTCAGCCTATTCTTGAATTACCATACCGCATATTAACAGTGCTCAACAGTGACTAAATCAGTTCGGATTGCGATCAATTTATGATTTATTTTTAGAATCGGCGCCTCCAGTCGAAATAAGGCTAGCGGACGGCAGCGGATCCCATGAAGGGCAAGTTGAATTCTTCGTCGACGGAGCTTGGCGAAAAATCTGTGGTGAGAAATGGACCTACAAGGAGTCGGACGTATTCTGTCGTTCTCTTGGATATGAAAGAGCCTACGCTATTCTGCAGGACGGGAGTGCATTTGCCGGCAGTGTGAATATATCACCTTTCTTTGACGAATTACAATGTTTCGGTTTTGAAGACAATGTTCCAGATTGCCGACTATTTAGGTATAAGGAGAGAAAATGCGATCGTACATACGGTGCAACAGCAGTGTCATGTGAAACAGGTTTGTAGTACTAGCAAAGAGTATAAATACGAAGAGTGCTCAGTCCCGAAATAAAGCACGCGTATATATTGTGGTAGAATGTCGTGTCGATTGGCCGAGAGGGAAAGGTTATAGTCTTTATCAAGATGTTTGTATTTTCTATTTTCTTTATTTTGTTTTTCTTTATTTTTTTTTTATATACATCGCTTTTGGTAAGCCGTAAAGGGCATGATCTTAATATTGTCCCTTCAAATACAAACTTATGTCCCAAAACAGATAGGAATCAGCTCTAACTGCACCAGGGAGGAGAGGGAGAGAGTTGGGAGGGGGAGGTAGGAGAGATATTTGTATTTTTTTTTTAATTTGCTGTGGAATTTTATGCGATGGGGGGGGGGGGGGGGAGGAGGGTCCAAACATGTTCCCTAATATTAAGCTCTATATGAGCAAACACTGCGATATCTGACGGGAATGTCGAGAAAAGTAAAACAAAATAGTAATAAATTGCTATCTTTATTTTTCTAAATCAGAATATTTCATTTGATATCATGATTTATGCAAATTATAGGGATTATAGACCTATAATGTAAATTTACAGGCCTTATTCCTTGGAAAGTCAAGACAGAAAAGGCTCTATTAAAATGAAATTGCGTGCGAGCAATTCCTATTGAAAGTGGCGTATCCAAGATTCTCTTACTTTTATTGGTGGTGTATCCGGGAATGCACGTGCCTCTACTTGCCAGCCAAAACCAAATCGGACATATCTAATTTACACATCGAGTGAAAGAAAATGTGTGCCCCCCCCCCCCCGGAAGGAACATGAAAAATGTGGGGGTTTTCCCCCTTGCTTTCCCGATGATTTTTGTTGTTGTTGTTGTTGTTCGTCAGACGTGAGCCCCCCTCCTCTCCCCCTGCATTCCTGGATACGCCACCAATATAAATAACTGACGGTGAGTTATTTGTAATATTCTGCTGTAGCAGTTTGAGACGACAGGCGAAGAAAACAGTATAGGGGCTTGCTCCGAAGCCCTCACCAGCGCACCAGGGCCTAATGGCTACCAATTGTCTGAAAAGGGAAAAAAACGGCCTCCGTATTTTGAATTGAATTAACTAGTAACCAACAACAGCAGTTGATGATATAATTTATTTATTACCAGTCCTATTCTGTCTTTGTAAAAATATCCCATTCCTTTGTCTCTCTCTCTCTCTCCCTTCCCTCCCACTCTCACAGGCTTTCATTTTCTAATACTCTCTTATTCTCTCTTACAACCGATCTGTAAAAATGACTCCAATAGAAATGAGGACAAAATAATGATCTCTTATTGCTTTTTTTCAATCTGTACAATTAATGAGGTCGACCACCAACACTATGCAATCCAATTCTTCACATCCATGACAGAATAGTTAGGGCGGACCAGGGGCGGACAAGGGGGGGTGGGGGCCATTTCAGTTCCCATGGCTCTCCAGTAAACGCCAAAGCCCAAATTTGAAACGCTTGTTAACTAGGGCAGCCCCAAAATCACACCTTAATGGTATGAAAAATGGTATTACAAAATGTAACGATAAAAGATGCAAAGCTTGCCCATATATAAAAGAAACTAATCATATTATCTTCAGAAACAAAAATGAAGTGTTCCAAATATCATTCCCTTTCACATGTACTACACAGAATCTCATATATTGTATAATTTGCCATGGCTGTGGGGAACAATATATAGGTGAAACAGGGGACACACTTCGTCACAGACTCACTGTACATAGACAACAAATACGCCAAGAACAATATCGACAACTAAAAGTGAGCGCTCACATCGAAAAATGTGCTGGCTCACAAGAACCAAACTTTGATATATTACCTTTTTACAAAATGAAAGAAGACAACAAAATTAAAAGATGTCTAAAAGAAAAATACTTCATTTCAAAATTCATGCCTTCTTTGAATGCTTTGTAGTACTAATATTTTTAATATTTTTAATATTTTAGGATATCTGAAACAAAAAGATAATAAAGAATAATATATATCTCTGTGTTCCTCTGTATGTATTACTATTATTTGATTTTTATCAAGATATTCTTTATCTAAATCTTCAAACATGTATAAAATTATATAAAAAGATTGATGTATTTGAATTATGTAATCCAGGAAACGATACCACATGCATCTTTTACCATCTCTCCTCTCGTTCTCTCTCCCTCTCTCTCTCTCTCTCTCTCTTTTTTCCTTCTGCCCTTCCCTCCCTCGTTACCCCTGTTTTCCCCCCTCTTTTTCCTCGCTCTCTCTCTCTTTCTCTCTCTCTCTCTCTCTCTTTTGCCCTGCCCCCCCCCCCCCATCACTCTATGTCTTTCTCTTCTTAAGACTATGCACGTTCAATCCGAATGCTGGGAAATATCCTATAACCTATATCTTTTTTCTTTGTTCTTTTTTTACAGTCACCCACCTTTGTTTGTTATTCCCATGAATACAGGAAATATTAGATGTTTTACATCATTAAGAATCTTTGTGTAACTTTACGATGTGTTGATTTGTATGGATTAAGATTTTCAAACAAACTGAACATAGAAGACTTCCTACTTACAACGCTTAATCTAAGATTAAGATTAAGATTAAGATTAATCATGTCGTAAAAACAACTATAGGACAATGTTACAAACCTCGTCCTCATTTGAATATTACTGTATTTCCTTGATTATACTTGTATATAAAGTCATGTAAAACTATCAAAGGCTCACTTCACCTGAAGAGAATAAATCGAAAGCGCTTGTGAAGTTAAAAACATGCTCCTCGTGTGTGTATTCTATACGATGTTGTGAACTTTATTTTCTACATATCTTTAACACTGCATTTCGTCGGAACTTTGTTCCTGTGAACATTTTGTGATATATATATATATATATATATATATATTTGGTCAAAAGCATGCATATTCCCGTTTCTTTATGCGGGGTCTATTCGACTCATCAAGCCTCAATTATACCTTTTCAGAGCTTCAAATTTCATGTAAATCACATTTTTCATCATTTCAAATAAATGCTAGGGGAAATAAAATCATTACAAAATCTCTGTTTTTGCGTGTTAACCTATGGCAGCTGGACGGCCAAATTTATGCAGGGTCTATTAGACTCATAGAGCCTTGATTATATATTTTCAGAGCTTTAAATTTCATGTAAATCACATTTTTTATATTTTAAAACAAAAACAAACGGAATTATCATCATCCTAAAATTCCTTATTTTCTCGTGTAAACCTATGATAGGCGAGAATTTTTTTTTGCCCAAAGCATGCATATTCCCGTTTATTTATGCAGCATCTATTAAACTCAACGAGCCTTAATTATAACTTTTCAGAGCTCTAAATTTCATGTAAATCACATTTTTCATAATTGCAAATAAATATTAGGGGCTTTAAAGCTCATGTAGAGTATTGGTAGCAAAAAGGAAATTGGAAAGAAACATGTTAAATATAGTCTCATGTTGTTCTCCTTGTATCAAAAGATGTCTGTAAGAGATCATTTGGTATTCCATCTATGATTTCTGGTGAATTTCAGTGTAAATATCTGTAAGGAATGCTTGATCACTGCCATTATGCTAGGACCATTCCACCCCGACGGCTCCCCGTACAGCAATCTTGGGGCTTCGCAAAGAGACAGCGTGTGTGCACTGTGTGTAGCTACTCATCATTGGTTTTACACGTGTGTGTACAGTGTATAGCACATGCTGCCTTTGTTGGGATTTTACGTGCCTGTCCCGGCACATAAATTAGTTTTTGCCTCTTATTTGTTTAATATTAAACTTCAGGAGGCGAAATCTGCACAGTGTCTTAGTATTGCTAGTATCTTGCTATTTATCAATAAAAACTGAAGAAATCTGACGAACAGTTTTTGAGGGCTTACCAAAACGTTACATGACCTTTAAAATCATTTCAAAATCCCTGTTTTTGCTTGTTAACCTATGGCAGCTGGAAGGCCTAAAGCATGCATATTCCCGTTTATTCATGCGGGATCTCTTCCACTTTTTGAGCCTTCGTTAAGCTTTTTCAGAGTCTCAAATTACATATAAGCCACATTTACAATGAATTCAAGGTAATACTAGGGGAACTATAATCATTCTTAAAATCCCTGTTTTCACGTGTGAACCCTATGGCAGATGACTCTGTCAAAAAGCAGGCATGATCCCGGGGTTCATAGAGGCATTTATTGACAATAAAGGTTTAAATATGTTTTTTGTTCTCTCGTGCAAAAAATCAGACTTGAAAAAGATAGAGTGAGATATGAAATATCAAGAAAAAAAATGAGACATCTTTTCACGTGTTATACCTATGGAGAACGTATTTTCCCCGAGTCTTTTTTAACACAGCAATTTACACCTGCCAAATGTACTACGGAAGTAGGTGAGAGCAATCTGTCTTGATACTATTAAAAGTCTTTGGTACAAGTAATTACATGATTTACAAACTCAGATTATCAGACAGAGCTATATAACGTATATGTTTATTTGGAAGCACGTTATGAAATAAAAGGAAGAATGAGGTTAGGTAGAAAAATATACTGCTTTTAGAAGCATGTCATCTGAAAATATTAATTGGCAAGCAAAGAGGTATTTTCTTCTGAAAAACGGAGTGGGCCGAGTGGCCCGCGTCCCGATGATCCGATATTTGCCTCTGGGCTTTACTGCGTCAAAAGTTTACAGTCAGACCCAACTTCGAATAACCGAGCACAGGTATATACTCCGAAAAAGGCGTATGAATATAGAGCCCTCATCGCTCAGTGCGAGGCAGTGTGTACAAAATGCATGGGGAAAATCTTGCAAAGTAAACCTGCCAACGATATATATATTTTAAAAATAATGCAGCGTATCAATTACCTTCAAAACCCTTGAATGATTCGTCATATGAAATAACTTTCAAATGACAAACATTTGAAATAAATATATCCGCAGCATTATTTTTGAAAATATATATTTTCAACAGCAGGTCGACATTGCACGACCCCCCCCCCCCCCCCATGCCTTTGTACATACTGTCTCGCACTGAACGATGAGGGCTCTTTATTCATCTTGCTCTATACGCTGTTTTCGGAGTATATACCTGTGCTCGGTTTTCCGGTGTTGGGTCTGACTGGTTTAGGGATAGGAATGCTATAGGGTTTTAGGTTAGGTTTTTGGTTAGGTTTAGGGTTTATGGTTAGGCATAGTGTTAGGTTCTGTATCAAAGTTAGGAATGCGGTGTATTGCCCTTGAATCCTCCTTTGAATCGTGTGAGTAAATGCACTAACTGAATAATTCTGTTTCAAAAAATTTTATGAAAAAAATAAAATCGTGGATCATTTGATCTCATCCTCTTCCTTGATATTCAAAATCGGTGAAGTGTAAGAACTTTAAAAAAAAATGAACACTAACATTATGATTTAATACTTATTCAGTACATAATGGCATTGTGGGATCGTAGATATTGAGAGGTAACAATATTATCATCATTCATTTGTTATTTTCTCTTGTCTGCAAGACAATCAACATCCAATCAACATCCGCCTCGTCGGAGGTCGAGGCTCCTACGAGGGCCGCGTCGAAATCTTCTACGATGGATCATGGGGGACGATCTGTGCCAAGCAGCCATGGAACATACCTACTGCTACTCTGGTGTGTCGCATGCTCGGATTCAACAATGACTTCGTGGCCTCTTATGATGACAACCGCTTCGGTGACCTGGATGAAGTGGTTCGTTTTGACGAACTTGACTGCACAGATGCTCAGAGTAGCAGTTCGATCAAGTCGTGCCGTCTTCTGAAGTACGGAGCTGGTTACTGCGACATAGGATACGCCAGTGTACAATGCGACCAGTGTAAGTATGACTTATACCTTTTGCGCACGAGATGTCATTTTTCTGACGTCACATACGACTGCGTCATCGACGCGCGCAGTTTTTAAGGCCCCTATGAAGCCCCGTTGGAATGGAAATGACACCTGTTGCACACTAGTATGCTTTACTCCAGAACGCCAAAAGTGGCTAATTCAACTGAATTCATGCCACCCCCCCCCCCAATAAAAAAAAAAAAAAAAGATCGAACAATATGCCCCCTGCAGATATTAATGACGACGTGTCACACCATGGTCACATCAATACTCTGTATGCTCCATTCCTTTGTGTAGATTGCTATGCCATTGGGTAATTTCAAGTTCGGTGTTGGTGTTGGTGTTGGTGTTGAGAGCGTAAATTGGGCTGCTGATTCTAGCCCCAACATCGAATTCGAGTTTATAAAAATAATACCCATCACATTATTGACAGCTCAACACCTAGTGAAGTCACTCCCAGCACCAGCTTCATTTCAGGTTCGGTGTTGTGGCTGGTGCTAGTTTTGCCCCAACACCAACACCAGCTTTCAACACCGAACTTGAAATCACCCATTGTTCCGCCGCAGTCAGTTTTCGGAAAAATCCGAAACTTTGCGCTAGCCTTGATCGCACTCTGCGTCACGGGGTGGCGTCTGTGCGTAGAGATGGCGCCTGGACCTGTTCTGTGCATTTACATCCCTGAATGCCCATCTCATTTTCTTAGTTGTTGGTGATAGAAAAGATATTTTGTTTCATACAGGTTTTGAGTGAAACATAATATATCAACGGTGCATGTATGATTAAATATGTTCTATAAAGTAAATGGATTGATTTTTTTATACTACGGTGCAAATGGGAGAGGAGCTCTTAAAATACGTCGCGGAGTTTTATTACAACTTCAAAAAATCATGACTTTCTTATTTCTCATCGGATTTTTCTCAAACTTTTATTAATCCTTTTCTTTAATTTTTCTGCTTCTGTTAAAACTGTTAACTTGATGTCGGAGTGGAATTTCCCTTTAACAGTACAAGATATCAGATTACAGAGATTCACGTATTAAGGGGTGGAGATAGAATACGATAAAATGGCATGTGGAATTTGATTATTTCCTGATAAAAACCGAAATAGTCTTACATAATTACCCTTTTACAATTATTCTTAATTCAGCTCCAACAACGACTCATTTGAGTTCATCTGAAACAAACAGCTATTCTACAGCACTGAAACAAAACAGCACTGAAACAAACAAATATTCTACCGGCAACCAAGGTAACCAGTCATCCGGCAACCATGGTAATCAGTCATCCGGCATGATAGGCGATGGATTGGCTACCACTTCACGAGTAATTGTTTCATTTATTTTGATTGTTGTTGGTTAGGGATTATTATCTAAGTCTGAAATGCGTACAGCCTAGTTACTTTTAAATGATTTTTTTTTGTTGTTTTCAATTGAAACACCTTACTAGCGTCTTGTAGATGAATTCTTTCCTCCATGTATTTTCTTGTTGTTTTTATTTGTGTGTTCCTTTTTGGAAAATGAGGTAAATAAGGAATAAGCCTTGGCAAGCTAATGACCTTTTCCTATCACCCTATTATGCGAAATCCTCCATCTCCGTGTTGATTAATAACCTATGGATTATGTTCATTATTTGAATTGTGGCAATTGTACTGTTTTGAAATCCGTATAATGTTTTGTTGAATGGATGTGAAAGAAGTGAGCTTGAAAACCAATTAGCCCTCAAAAGGCCGGATTATTTTGGTGCTTTCTCAGCCGGAGGGGTAGATTTTAACCCCCCCCCCCCCCCGAACTCGGCCATGGCATATATATAGTCTGAGCATCTTATAATGTATAAGCACATGATCTTTCCTATAATATATACAGCTTTTGAATTATCACTCATTAATTATTGACGATTTTGCATTGTGCACAATACATAATTGGGAAATTTTCATTTTTGGCAATTTCAGCCACTGGGACTTTTGCATTGCATTGGTTGGTTGCATTTTAATGAATTTGGTAACAAAAGATGCGTAAGACTCTAAGCATAGGGAGGGTAGATTCTTTAGGGTTAAGTTTGTGCGATTATACCTCGGGTCTGAGCCAAAAGTAGTCAACATAAACCCTAAATTTTTCAAATTAAGATTTGTGTCTGACTTTGTATATCACATGAAAGCTGAGAATCTGTAGTTTATGAAAATGTACATGTCTCTTCCTGATCACGTTCCGTTTTTTTGAAAATGACCTTTAAAATGGAAAAAAGCGCCCTCACAGCGCGACAGGACGGAATTGATAGAAAAAGCTATTAAGTAAAAAGTGCAAGGGCATTTAAAAAATAGAGTTTGGAGTTGGAATACTATATGCAATATTATTCAATGCCCAATGTCAGTTCTGGCTATATTCTGTTATAATTGGGTTAAAATTTGAACTTTTTGGTGCAAAATTGTATTTTGGGGCACTTTGACACCCCCTTTTTATTTTTTTTGTCAGATAAACTGGAGTTTATGGACTGAGGTCTTATAAAGTATCAATGAACTATCATACCATCACTTCTGTACCATTAAAATTGATTCCCTTATATTTCGAGAAGAATCATGATGTGTTACTTTTTTCCGTCCCGTCGCATTTAGGGGTATTTAAGGATATTTAGGCGCGACGGGACGGAATTTGCATGGAAATTACAGTCCCATGTATGTAATTTACTGTTTATATACTTTTTTTTAACCCTAGCAAGTTTTTATTTATTTAATTTGAATAAACAACAGAGATTGACACTTTTCTTACCTGAAATATTTAGTTCTACCACAATTTTTTAGAGAAAAGAACTATTTGATGATATCAAAAATTTCTTTTCAAAATCCCCATTTGTTTTGTACATGGTACAAAAGTGTCCACCCTCTCCAGTGATTTTTCTCTCTTTAATTTGAATTAACAATAAATCTTGCCACTTCCCTGTGCCTTAACATTTTAGTTCTACCATAGTTTAAAAGGAAAAAGTACAGTTGGATGATATTTTAATTTTTTTTTTAAATCCCCACTCACCTATTCATCAATTTTCAAATTTAAAAAAATTGATTGGGCCAAAATCTTAGCTTGATGTTTGAATGTCATGTGCTCTATCATACTAATAAAAAATCACAAGACATAGCTAGTCTTCAATTTTAACTTCGATAGAATTTTACTTTGAATCTGTCTTACAAAATTTCACCATTCTATCGTTCCGTCCCGTCGCGCTAACAAAAAATGTTGTTACCATAGAAAGGTAATTACGATCAGTCTTGTGTTTGTAGTGGAATTGTTCTTCAACGTAAACTTATTATATATTAAGTAAAGGTATGCAGCAAGTAGCATTTCTCATTTTCTTGTCAGGAGAATAAATCCTATCGAATTCCGTCCTGTCGCGTTGACAGGACTTTTGGCTCAGACCCCTCGGGGCACATCTACCATTTAAAACATTTAACAAGATAATGGATTTTGAATAAGAAGGAAAAGTATTTTGTATTTAATAGGAAAGGGATTGTTTTGGTAAGGATGAGCTTTTCCTTCTACTTCTACTTGTATCTACAATAGTAAAATCATTTATGTAGCTGTCACACCTTGGCGTTTTAGCCAGTGTATGCCGACGTATGAAACATTTGGCGAATACGCTGGTGTACGTCGAATGAGTTATGGGTAAGTTTTGTATAAGTTAAGAGCACGCTGGTATACGTCGTAGTTCGGCAAGGTCGTCGCAAAATTTTGTACATGAACAAAAATTTTCGACGTTTACCAGCTTATGGCTCATACGTCCCCATACGCGGGCCATAAGTTGTAGGTAAGTTATGCGATCGTTGACACACATTCACACACGTTACTTGTAAGTTACTCACAAGTCGAAATACGTTGAGAAAATGTCTAGCGTACCCAAAAATTATGAGTAACGTGCTTTGAAACTATGTATAACTGATATCGAACTATCTCAAACGCATATTGGCGTATGTACGTATTTGACGTGCTCCGGACGAAGTTTTTTTTTTTTTTTTTTTTTTTTTCCAATTTTGGGCGTATACATAACGTATTAGTAACTTATATAGAACGTCTCAATAACTTATAGATAACTTATACCAACGAATGCTTAGCGTGTTGCCGACGTTCACAACTTACGCCCAACGATAGTCTAACTTATGCAAAGCGCGCGGCAGCGTATCGCCGACGATTACGTGTCGTAGCCTATAAGGCTGCCTCTCGACGATTTGAGAACATTGCATTGTATTATTTTATATGATTAAAGTATGTCTGTGAAATAAAAATAACGAACAAATACTGTTGGTGATAATAGTCAACAATGACTGACTGCCATTTAACACGAATCAACAACAACAACAACGATTCAAATCACAACCGCACTAGACATCGCAGTATCAACATCATCGTCATGCCGAAGAAAACTTCGAAGTACGCTGCCAATACGCCATTATACGGTAGCTGTAAGTTAGAAACACGTTCAGTAAGTTCTGTGGTGGTCCGGAACACGTCAAATAAGTCTACATAATACGTCAATACGCGAACGCTAGACATTATCTCGACGTATTTTGACTTATGAGTAACTTACAAGTAACGTGTGTCAACGTGTGTCAACGATGGCATAACTTACCTACAACTTATGGCCCGCGTATGCGGGGCGTATGAGCCATACGCTGGCACACGTCGAAAAATTTTGTGCATGCACAAAATTTTTCGACGACCTCGCAGTACTACGACGTATACCAGCGTGCTTCAGCGTGCTCTTAACTTACACAAAACTTACCCATAACTTATTTGACGTAGGCCAGCGTATTCACCAAATTTTTCATACGTCAGCATACGCTGGCTAAATCGCCAACGGTCGCCAATTGCCAACGCTATGCATAAGTTAGACTATCGTTGGGCGTAAGTTGTGAACGCCGGCAACACGCTACGCATTCGTTTTTATAACTTATCGAAACGTTCTATAGAAGTTACTAATATGTTATGTATACGCCTAAAATTGAAAAAAACAAAAACAAAAAACATCGATAGTCCAGTGTTTTGGAGAAATTTTGATACGTCGGGCATACGCTGGCTAAATCGTAAATATGTGACTGCGCCATTAATTCGTTTAAAACGGATGCTTTTTTTTAGTAGGGGCAGTGAACTTATTATTCAAATCGCCTGTAATAAAATATTATTCTTTGATGCAGAATCTAGATGAAACCCCGACGGCATTTCCACTTGGTTCGACGCATGATGTTTTACTGTACATGGGATACGCAAGCACGGTTGCTTGCATTCTCCTCATCCTTATGATATACATTCTTGCTCGGTGAGTGCAATTAACAATACATTTACATGCTTCCTTTTGATAAAGGAATAATTATTATTTCATTATTTAGACACATCAAGCTATTTATCTATTCTTTTAGTTAAATCCGCGTACCAGGTGATGGGGAAAACCAGTGAAACTTCAGGGAGAATAAAAAACAAAATTAAACGACAGCATAGCTTCCATCACCAACAACGATAACGTTTATGTCCTTGTGTTTGGTGATGGTGGGGGTGGGGGCGGAAGGGGGGGGGGGAGGTGCTCTACATGATGTTTTTACACTATACCCCACTTCCACATATTTTCTTGACGCCTGGTATTTACATTCCTTTTTTATTTTTTATGACTGTTGCCTGGCGTAATTTAGTCAATACGCCATGCAGTATTTCAAAGGATTGTTTGCACCGTTTATATTCACTTTTTGTACGATTTCACTCTCACAATGCAAGTCGCTGAGGTAGTCCTTGTCAGTAAAGTAACGGCTCCTGTGCAACGGACATAAAGATCGAACAACGATTTCTTACTTCTTCATGTTCTTGGCCACTGAGTTCTTTGTAACCATGCTCTTCGGTTTTAATTCTTGCTTTGGTAGTATTTGTTTGAATCAATCTTAATTCACGTGTTTGTAACTTTAAAAGAAAAATCAGGCGGACATTCCACGGCAAGATTCTTATGGGAGGGTTCGTCTCCTTTATTTGCTTCCACATCTTGTTCCTCTGCGTCCTGTCTATCGACCGTTGGACATCTGACCCGGAAGTGAAAGCGAGAGCGTGCTTGGCATTGTTGGCAGTTTTTCACTACATTGCCTTGTCGTCTGCTTTCTTAATAAGCATGCAAGGTATAAGTTTGTACCTTGCCTTCATCAAAACCCTAAACATGGAATCCGCATCGTACCGATGTAAAGCTGCAATGTGGGGACTAGGTAATATTTTACGGAGATTTTGAATATCTCGTATTATATCGATTCTATTAATTACCGAGCTAATAATCGTTTCTACAGTAATTCATTTTATGGCTATACTGGTGAAATTGTTTCAATAAGGCCATTGCCAATAGTTTGATCCAACAGCTGCTAGTCATATGAAAGGGTTGATATGTGTTGTTATAGAAATAAAAATGGGCAACGCAATCCATTTCGTGTGGATCTCAGGCCGAGTTTCAATTCCCCCTTTTTTCGATTTAATCATTCAGGTGTCCCAGGCATTATTGTGCTCATAACCTCTATGGTTTCAAGGCATAGCTACCTTTCCACAGATGGGTAAGTTTTTCTGACACTTTGATCTATCACCTTTTTAACGATTTTGACATTAGCCATACTGTCTTGTCTATAATTTGTAAAACCGTTTTTCAGAATGAAACGCTGTAGGATTATCAATCCGATTATTTATTTGAAATGAAAAACCGGACATCATGATTCTATTCACAATGTAACACTAACAAAATTCAGATAAATTCAGAAACATCAAAATTATAAGATATAAACATCCAAACCGATTTTACAATCCATAGTTTCAGCACTCTCTCAATTATAATTTCATTGGTACAATACCAATCTTGTGAAGAATACTAGTCGGCAAAATGGGTCCCCGGTTGTAAACATAAACTGTGAAATATACTTATGGTAGAGGGGATCGATGATTTCTTTTATCCGTCCATATCATCGAGGAGCTTTGCCAAAGAAGTGAGAAAACAAATGTAAAACATCCAAGTTTGTTCACAAGGACTGGAATAAAGTTTATTGCAATCATTGTATCCGGTGGTGCAAGAACCTGGAAACTTGGCTCGGGTAAACCATGGAGTAAAGTGAAGAGATGATCTGGTAATATGAATAATTATCACTGCCGATAAAGATAATAGTCTGTGAATATTATTTTTTTTTTTAAATGCCTGATATTCTATGTTTGAACACCCAGCATAGTAGGCCCGCTATCAAAATGTGGGTATCTCAATTTTCTGTTTACATTGTTTGCCACCTATACACAGGTGTTTCTTTAGCGTGTGGTTCATCTTTGGAGGTCTGATAACTCCCAGTGGTATTCTCTTCTTCTTGAATGTTATGATCTTAATCCGCGTCCACTTTCCCTCACATCGCCTGATACCTGATCCTCAACGCCAAATAATGGACAACGCAAATGTGCCACGATTTGAGAACCGAGTACACGGATGGATCGCGATCTTTGACTTCATTTTTGTATGCCTTTCGTTCACGTTCGGATATCTGTTCGTGTTGTCACCCGACAACTGGACGGTAGAGGTAGTGCTAGTGAGCTACTTGGTTCTGCAAGGAATGCTGTTCATAGTTCTGCACTGTGTTGTTCCCTTGGATGTGCGAAAAGAGATAAAAGGAATCTTATGCTTCTGCCGGGTCGATCAAGGTAATAAACCACAACTGCGAAGTAACCTCGACATCAATCCTGGATCTGACAGAGGATTCGATGGGGATCCTAACCCCGTACTTCACCATGAACTCGGATCCGGTATCCTTTCTAAATCCCCTCTGCCCCAGCTTCCGGGTGGTCAGAACCCCGATGAGAATACGACCTCTGAACCTGACCTTGGATTTGAATCCCTCCGACATTTTTTACCTCAGTGTGATGAACCTTCGTCGCCATGTAGCCAAACTGCTGCAACATCTTCCTGTGATGGTGAAGTGTTGTCGAGACTATCTCCTGGCTCTAAAACATTTGCGCGTACCGAAGATGCCGTATCATCTTCTTCGGAAGGAGAGGCACCTGGTGGATCACCTTCAGAAGGAGATCGTCAAAAATATGACGCCTATTACATCACTAATGCAGACGTAGACCTAGTGCAGGTATTAAACGTCTATTTATAGCTTACATAACGAAATTGTGTTTAGTTTATATATGCCATGTCTTTCAAAAACCCAGAAAGGTGATAGGCTTTTTTCTTTGAAGCAAATTCGGACTTATTATATGGCATATATACAATTGCAGAGTTAACAGTATTGAGGAAGATGTATACTCTCATACTATGTATCTGTCACGGTGATTTTCCTTTAGAAAAAAAAAACAACTTAAAAACATAATGATAAAAAAGTGGCCTGTATCATCTTTTATTTTTTCTGATGTGATATCCACCTTCCACACCTTCAAACATAGATAAGCCTTACCGTTCGAGGTCCTGGAACTATTTCAAATCACACAAGAGACAATCCGGGGAATGAAGACAAGAAACAAATATTCACAAGGTCGTGTGGATGTCCCAGACGTCATGACATGACAGCGCCATCCGATGTCCATAAGCATTTCGCTAGATCCAACACTCATCGGCTGAAGGTATAGTTTAATTATATTCATTCTAAAAGGAGTTGAGTAAAAGTTTACCAAATATTAGGTTGAATAGAGACATGCATGTTTCTTAAGCAAAATTTAACTATCGAGAGAATCGCTGAAAGAAATATCACAAAGTAAAGCTCACACCGTTTATCTGATTACTAAATCAGGAGCGAACCGGAAATGACATGTCGCCGTGTAATTTCAGGAGAAAGAACCAATCTCTTGCACACTTTGGGTGATAGACGCGTAGACCTAGCTCAAAATTTGCTAGAACAATATTAAAGTAAAATATTCCCAGAGTGGTTACCTCCAAACGATCCGAAAAACACCGTCTACGCCAAAGCCAAAGATACAGGGAAAAAGAATGTAGAATTGAGGAGAAAATATACAACATGTAAATAGCAACATTATCCCTGTGAAAGATATCTTAGTAATAAAATGATTATATATACAAAAATAATTATTACAATTATTTTTTTTCTTAACTTCTGATAAACTTTTCTTTCCCAATTTGAATTTCATCTATAAAAAAAAAAAAGACCCAGATGAAACCCAGAAATAGAAGTACTACGACATTTTCCGGTAATCCTAGTTTATTCACGAGTGTATCTCTTCGAAGTGATCTGAATCACTCAAGATACAAACAGCCCAAGGAAGACCAGAAGAAACAGTTCAAGAGGTCATGTCTGTGCACAAGACATGGCGTGCCAGCTAGGTCCAGCACCCTTGGGCTATATGTATCTGTTAAATCGCATGCGGAGGGCCATCGTCAAAATATAACCAGAGCGGTCCCATATTACATCACTAGGGACAGGAACGGACTGGGAAAGGCATTCGGCCCTGGAATTCCAGGGCGAGTAAACCATTTTACCGAGCTCAACCAGCCATCTAACCATACATCGGCCGGTCCTGAAACCAAATTATCTACCGAGCTTGATGGAAATATACAACTTATCGATCCACTCTTGACTGAAGTGGACAAAGAGATGACGCAGGTATCAGTCGTCTGATTTTGCGATATTTGATTTCTTTCTGAGTAAGGCAAAATTTCATATGATGTACAATTTTATGGTACAAAGCGCTGAAATACTTTTTGAGCTTGATGTGTGTAGTGAATGCATTAAACATGATCGAGGGTATATTGAAAACATGACAAGCTTGACAACCAGTGTTTACACACCTAATTCACAAACGGACCACAGACAGTTAACGCTGTAGTGATTATGTAATTCCTTAGCTGGTTTAGAAATAGAACATAGTATACTACTGAAAATCTTGTAATCTAATTTTAGATTAAAATTACTACGCAGTTCGACTGACCTATAAATCTCGTAATCAAAATTTGAAAAAGTAGCAGAGCTGTGGCAGATCACAGGGTATTATAAACGTTCTACCTACTGGGGACATATAAAGACTAGCGGATATTCTTTCATTCGAATCACTGTACAAACCATTGTAAATTTGGTAAGCATCTGATTGACGGGTACATTTCATTAACGTGTTCCATCTATAACCCAGCTTAGGGATTAATCTTTTCAGTATAAACAGTGTTCTTTTCATAAAAAATGTTGTTTACTGTGTCTCATCTACGAATTGGGTGGTTTACACTTGCCGCTAAATTTGAAAATCTGAGGACCATGTTTGCCACAAGCCTTAAAGCTCATATACAGTTTTGATGGCAAAATGAAACTAGAAAGAAGCGTGTTAAATGTAGTCTCATCTTGTTCTCCTTGTAACATAAGAAAAAAGATCATTTGGTATGCCACCCATGATTTCCGGTGAATTTTCGTGTAAATATCTGAAAGGAACGCGAGATCACGGCTATACGGTGCGCTGCACTAGGTAGGACCCTGTCCCTTCCACTCCGACGTCTCCCTGCCCGACGATCTCAGTGGTTCGCTTGGAGATAGAATGTGTTGCATACACTCAACTCTCATAGGTTGTTCACGTGTGTACATGTATAGTGCACATTGAACATTTTGACGTGGTTTGAATTTACGTCCCAGGCTGGGACTTTAAACCATTTTGTTGTTGTTGTTGTTGTTTTCTTTTCATTTGTATAATATTCCACTTGAGGAGGCGAAATCTTCACAGCAGCTTAGCATTGCTGTTATCTTGCGGTGTATCAACTAAATTCCAAGAAATGTGACAAAATGTTTTTGATGGCTTACCAAATCTATACATTCCTTTTAAACGATACAATCGCCTTTTGGAATTCCAAAGATTTCTAATCATATATAACAAGAGGAAAATTACTGCTAAGGAAAACAATTCAACTGTGTAGTCTCTAGATATTTCACTCCCTCTCTCTTTAATATGACCCTTGTACAGCAATTTCTTTCTTCGTTCGAAAGCAATATGTTGCAAGTCGCACCTTCTCTGTACCTCTCTTCCTATGTGAATATGTATATACATATATAAATATAAATAAATGATTATAAATATATATATATATATATATATATATATATATATATATATATATATATATATATATATATTTGTTCAAAACTCACCTGCCCCCGACAAAGGAATTAATTAATAAGGTTGAAGATTTGTCAATCTGTCGGTCAATTGAATCTGGTGTCGCCGAAATCACTGACCCGTCTCCGTGGTCTTGTGGTTAAGGCATTGGCGTTCTAAGCCAACGACCCGGGTTTGATTCCCGGCGGAGACATTTTTTCAACCTTTGCAAATATTCAAAAAGGGAGGACAGCTCTGGGGAACTTTGATTTAAGCTACGCAACCATTATTCTCTCATTTTCATTTCTCACAATTATAATTATTTCCACGAGAGTTGCCAAAGCTGTTGTATATGTTATTTCCTTACAATTGTTTATAATGATTATTATTCTAATGTATACATGTATCTCAAAGCATTCGCTTGGATCCAGCTGAGGCATGCGGCTTATCTTTGTTCAAAACTCACCTGCCCCCGACAAAGGAATTAATTAATAAGGTTGAAGATTTGTCAATCTGTCGGTCAATTGAATCTGGTGTCGCCGAAATCACTGACTCGTCTCCGTGGTCTAGTGGTTAAGGCATTGGCGTTCTAAGCCAACGACCCGGGTTCGATT
This sequence comes from Heliocidaris tuberculata, assembly GCA_025618425.1. Lineage (NCBI taxonomy): Eukaryota > Metazoa > Echinodermata > Echinoidea > Camarodonta > Echinometridae > Heliocidaris > Heliocidaris tuberculata. The sequence goes on from CM046838.1 coordinate 43,532,681, forward strand.
CCCGGCGGAGACATTTTTTCAACCTTTGCAAATATTCAAAAAGGGAGGACAGCTCTGGGGAACTTTGATTTAAGCTACACAACCATTATTCTCTCATTTTCATTTCTCACAATCATATATATATATATATCTCTCACTTGATATTTTTGATCCCCCTCTATCTTTAGTGTCTCTCTTAATAGAGCCTCTCTTTCTCTCTCTATCTATCTTTCTCCTTTGTCTACCATTCATGCAATTAGTTCTGTCTCCATATCTGTCTGCGGGCTTCTGTTCGTTTATCTCTTTATTTCTCTTTCATTCTCATCTTATTCCTTCTTGAAAATTTTCCTCTTCATCTTCACCCTCCACCTCTCTCTATCTCTTTCTTTCTCCCTTTCTGTCCCTCTCTGCCAGGTTCGCTCAAAGTCAAAGTCGATTAATATCTAACTTCTGAAAAAAGTAAAGATGCAGTCCTATAATATTCACACATCTTTATTAAGTGAATGTACATGTTATCGCTGTATGAGACCGTATAATTTTGGACAATGTATATAGATATTGAAAGATTTCTGCTAATTCTCAACACTCTAAATGAATATATTATATTGGAAAATCAATGTGCCAAATATTCTGTTTTATCCATTCATTCATTCACAAAAGGCTCATGAAGATTATGTAGGCAAAAATTAATTCATGCTATATGGTTGCCTTATCACTGTAAATAAAATCATGTTTAGATTCTGATTTTATACGAACAAACGTATACATCCTTTATTACTTGACAATACATCGCATCGGTGTTAGTACGATAAATTAAAAGAAAAGTCTTCACTTGTATTAAGTTCATTTGAATGAAAAGTAGATAGATAAGAAAAGCATTTCAGTGAAAGTTTTAGCAAAATCCCATTTGTTCAGTACAGAAAATTTCACGAATTTTCACTTTCTTTCTTCCTTCATCATTTTTGATGAAGGAATAGATTTGTTTCATGCAGATTTTCTGTTAAAAACAACATATGAGCAATGATTATATCTCAGAAGCATGTACGATTGAAGATTTTCTTTAGAGAAAATGGAAATTAATGATCTTTCGGGTACTGGGTAAATGGGAAAGGAGCTCACAAGATTCGTCACGGAGTTGCCATTTTATGTTTGATTGATTACAATTTCAACAATTCATAACTTTCTTATCTCTTATCCTATTTTCATCAAACCTTCACTGATCTGTTTCTTTAAATTTTCTGCTTCTTTTAAAACCAATTTGTAATCAGGATTGATTTCCCCTTTAAATACATGAGACGAAGAAGGGGCCCACTCCATCAAAACTTTTTTCAAGTTCAAGAGACAGAATATGTTCATTTTCAGGAAACTTAAACCACTTCTTCCTCTCATCTATCTCATATATGTATATACATATATATATATATATATATATATATATATATATATATATATATATATGTATATATATATATATATATATATATATATATATATATATATATATATATGATATATGTATATATCACTAACATACTTAAAAACTATTCTATCATGATAATACAAATGCCAGCACAATTGTTTTTATATTGATTGTATGTCTTTGAAAATTAGTTTGTATTTACTTGATTAAAAATATCCTTACATTTTAGATATGAATTGTTAAATTTATTAAATGTAGGATAATACTTGTCGTATGATGCCTCAAATTGCATTAGCAGATTGATCTGCACAACATTTACTGGTTCAGAAAAGTATACTCGATTCTTAATTGCCTTTCGCATTGTTGTGACTATGGCTTTTATGTTTAAATGCTCACACTACTTTTTTTAATTGGTTAAAATACATGTCATTTTCCTACCACAGAACATCATACTCTCAAAGTCATTTGAAATTAACACCATCTGTATTCAAATGTATAATCCACTGTAAGACAATGGAGAATACTGTGCCGAGGTGGTATTTGATGCAAGACTCAAATCAATCTGTACTGCGATAGTTAATTCGTGAATTGTCAAAGCTACCTATTTCTTAGAGCTTTCGAAAATATGATTATCAGTTACTATTCTATTCATTTTGCTTTAATTTGTTACATGTAAGCTTTTGTGAAACGCACGGAGATGAAACTGCTCGTAGTTATCTACAAATTTGTATACATTTTAGAAAATATTTCACTTTAGTGTTTGTTTTTCGTTGTATATTCCACGCTATTGAACATGTTGAATGTTTATACTTCTTTCGTATTGCATTAAAACCCCAAGTAAATTAAATGACTCATTCTCTGTCGTTATTCTTACGTCAGTTTCAATACTCAACATTTTCTTTTTCTTTATAAATTTCTGGATGAATTTTTACCCAATTTTATCACGTATTTTTTCAAATATATCAATTCACTTGAATTAACTTCTTAACCTTCATGTAGTACTCAACCAGACAAGCATTCAACCTTGTCAGAGTTTAGAAAATTTGCACCAATATCTTTGTCAAACTATTGTCTCGACAAAGGGAATTATATCATATTAAGGCAGTTTCCAGACGTTGTTTTTTCACAGTGCGGGTCTCATCGTGTCCGTAGCGTTCACTGCATCGATTCCATATCTTAATGTTCACAGATAAGAGTCATAAGGATATCCGCAAGGGCGATCATGATCCACATTTGCCAGCTTTCATCCTAGTGATATTTTCATCCTCTTGAAATGGTACGAAACAAACAACGTCACATTTTCCAGCGGAATATTTATAATAATAATCAATTAGGAAATTGAAATAGATGAGTTATGAAGATAATATTTAATGCTAAAGAGATTATCAATTTTGTGTTCCCTTTAAATACAACTAGATGATTCCCTCTCATTTTCATTCACAGTATTGAGGTGAGTACCATTTGAGCTGGTATCGCGGGAAAGGGAATGAGGTTGTATGTAATCTCAGGGTACCTTGGGTCTTGGAAGATTCTTTATTGGCAATCTCAGATGTCAGATCTTTCAGGAGATCTAGGAAACCTCCACGTCTTGCCATCAAAATATTAGACACCGTTCCTCTTCGCTTTAAAACGTCAACGTAGTTCTCTGCCGTGGTGGCTCTTATCCTCAGCTCCTCCAAAGACTTGATAAGCTCGTTGGTTGCTTTAGTCGAGTCACTCTCGATCCTGGACACCTTGGCCAACATGGACATCCTTTTGTCCTCGAGCTGCTGCAGAAGTTCTGCCCGGGTGACGTCCGCATCCTCATTGATCTGCTTCCGAAGCTCTTCGGCCTTGTCTGCGATAGCCTTCTTGTGCTCCAGGTGTGCCACGACGATTTTGTCAAATCTCGAAGGAGTAAACCTGCTGACCAGTATACTTGCTTCGTCCAAGAATGGCTTAATACCTTCCTTTACATCTATGGAAGGGTGCATTCGATGCTCCTCTGAGGATACGCAATCAGTACAGATAGCTACCTGACATATAGTGCAGAGCTTTGTGGATAGTGATGATGGATGACTGTTGCAGGATGAATATATGTGAGCATTGTCGACGTCAACTAGATTCTTTCCATTCTTGATGTCATTTGTGGAAACAATGGAATGATTTCGTGTAACAGATAGTTTCTTGTGTGCTACGACACAGATCGCGCAGATGAACTGTTTACAGTCGCTACAAAAAGAAGTCACCTTGCAATTGTTTTCCTGGCATGATTCACAGGTCAACGTGTCACTAGATTCTGCTTTCCCGCGTAGTTTGTCCGTGTAATCGACACTTCCAATTTTCATCTCTGCAAATATGTTTGGAAAGAAATACTGTCTGGAATCTTGGGTTTCTGCTTTTCCATTTCGCTTGCAGATCGGGCAAGCTGGCAATTTAAGTCCTCGTACCTCCTCACCATCAGGATCCAATGTAAATAAGTTTGCTGCTACTCGAAAGACACCCTGCGCAACACTTATCGCACTGTTTCCAATGCCGGGGAAGCTTTCTGATTTGGGTCTCCCTGGATCCTTTTTCTTCTCCTGTCTCAAGCACTGATCACAAAATGAATGAAAGCATTTCAAGAACTGTCCATTGCGTAGCTTTCCCTCGCATATCCCGCAAGTTAAATCATTACCCAATCCGTATGGACTGTTCTCCGAGAGCGCCATTTTGAAAATAAGAAGTCACTCTGTAAATAGATGGCAACCTCTGCTGTTGTGATCTATTAGGCTTCATGCGTCAGCTTGCCTTGTGATGTGGCATTCTAGTATTCTACTTACTGCTGACTGTGGAGATGACGTCATCGTGAGCGGAACTCTAACCCCGGAACTTGACTTCCACGAGTTGGTTCGAGGGACGTTAAAATAAACGGGCTATTTCCGTTTGTCAATCACACTAGTTCAAACACAAAAACACAATAGTGTTTGGGCATATCAGTATAATAGGTTATTCCAATGAAATAATATCGTTTAGTTAGTCTCCGTTGTCTACGGAAAGAAGAAAAAATAATGATAAGATTAAATAACAAAACATGTGATGTTTCGTTGCTAATTAATTAGGTCTGATTGAATTCATGTCAGGTCAATAATTATAAATGCACATCAAATGATAGTAGAAGTTTGTGTTACTGGCACACGATGTTACAAAGCTAATATGACTACCCTGATACATATTTGTTACATGAGAAGTAACACATGAAGTACAGAAATTGTATCAAGGTGCGAGTGGGAACCAGAAGTTATCACTAGTCGAATAATGTTCCACTCTTTGGTAAGATGAGTCCAAAGTATTTGCATGTAAAGAACTTTTACTAGTTTTGTATGTACAAAATTTACCTATTATTACATATCATTGGCAAGACATTAATCTACATTTCCCACACTCCACTAAGGTAAAGTAAATGGGTACCCGGTAGGAAGAAATTCCTTGAATGTTTGAGTGCCTTATTATTGTCGCTCGGCTAAAGCCGGGGTAATAACAATATTGCAGGGCCCTCAGGGAGAACAGTATATAATACTGATGAGGCTATAAATTGGGTAATCAAGACATTATTATTACTATTATCATTATGCAACATCTTTTGTACACTTTAATAAGGGGAGAAATATTACTACTACTACTACTACTACTACTACTACTACTACTACTACTACTTCTACTTCTACTACTACTGCTACTACCACTACTATTACTACTACTAAAAATGATAATATTAACAACAGTAATAACAATAATGAGAATAATAATAATAATGATAATGATAATAATGTTAATAATCATTTTGATAATAATGATATGGTCTTATTAACCCAGTGTAGCGTCATCAATATCAATACTGTTTTTTGTGATCGCCCTGCAATCATGCAATGTAATGTAATGCAATATAATGTGTATTTTCGTCAACATGAAAAGTGGGCCTCTTTACATGCGTGTCTATCTCCATACAATGACTTGCCATCGCTGAAATCTTTAGGGTGTTGAAATGACACCGCCGCCCCCCCCCCCCCCTTAGTTAACAAAAAGTTCTGAAAAAGTTCAGTGAGAATAGGGTTATGTGTGTGTGTGTATATATATATATATATATATGTGTGTGTGTGTATATATATATATATATATATATATATATATATATATATATATATATTTATTTATATATATATATATACATTGCGTCCCAGAAAAAACGAAACCCTAAAACAAAGGGTTATTGTGACCATAGTATGTGCTCTATGACAATAATTATCTATTTTCCATAAATAAAAAGTATTATGCTTTTAAATGATACCTTTGTGCCATCCATCCGTACATGCTTTAACGAGCAGCAGCATTTTGAAAATGACATGTAAAAAAATCAGTTGTGCCGGACTGGGTAAAACCGTGAAGGCGTTAGTATCACATGCGAAATTGACTAAAGGGAAATACCAGCTTTACAGGCCAAGTCCACACTAATATCAAGTTGATTTGAATAAATAGAGTAAAATTAAACAATTTTAACAGTGAAAATGTTATTGAAATCGGATGTAAAATAAGAAAGTTAAGGCATTTTGAAGTTTTGCATTATTTCTTGAAACAGTGATATGCATAACATGGGCGGTATGCAAATGAGTGAGCCGATGATGTCACACACTCACTTTTCCTTATGTATATTATTATATGAAATATCATGTATTTTAGTTTTTTTGCTTCAATAATGTAAAACATGGTTTGACTCCTCATGGAACATGTAAAATCATCATTATTGTAACTTATTTTGATACTAGGGAGAGATTCTTTATTATCACATCCATAAAAATTGAAATATTTGAAATTTCATATAATAAAATACATAAGGAAAAGTGAGTGTGTGACATCATCGATTCACTCATTTGCACACTGCCCATGTTATGCATATCACTGTTTCATGAAATAATGCAAAACTTCAAAATGCCGTAAGTTTCTTATTTAACATCTGATTTCAGTGAAATTTTCACGGTTATGCTCGTTTAATTTTACTCTATTTATTCAAATCAACTTGATATTAGTGTGGACTTGGCCTTAAAGAGATATGGTACGTATTAAAAATTCCCTTGTGATGGCATGCATTCAATTAGAAATTCATAAAACAAAGGTCAATACCAGTTTCCAGTGGTCAGGTGGTGACAAGGGCATACGCCCCCAAAATTTCCAAAATCAATAAATACCCCTCAAAAGATGAAAAGTGCCCTTCGTGAGATGGAAAAGGTGCCCCCCCCCCCCGAGGTGGGAAATTGCCATAATCTTGATTTTTTTTGGTATTATTATTTTTTTTTTTTTGCCTTTTGTGCCCTTTCTACCTTGTATTTCCATTTGATGGTAATTGAAATTGCCACTTAATTACTTTAATTTTATAAACAACATCACCTTTCTGTCCACTTCGTTGTTAAAAGAAACTTCAGTTTAGAAAAATGCAAAAAAAAAAATTTCATTGCAATACAAAACATGTCCTTTCTTTAACACCAGCATCGAAAAAAAAAGCATTGATCACCCTTTATTTTATGATGAGGGCATCATCCTTACCCTCATTATTGAAAGAAACAGATGAAAACAGTCTTCTCATAGTGGGCCAGGAGCCTGTCCCGAAATAGTCACCCGATTTTACATATGAGATTTGACCCCTTAAAGTTACTTAGACCATCCATGTCATTCACAAAAAAGCTTGTCAGCTCGGAAAAAAAGCAGCCGGATTTGGCCCCCAGAGCCCCCTCCCCCCCCCCCCCCAAAGGGCCCCCAAGTATATATCTAACATATATGCGCCAAACTTTGTCAGAAGGAATGTGTATGACTATATATTACCAAAACACAAAAACTGACAAAATTTTCCGTCAGGATGGGTTGTCAGACGACCCCTAAAAATTGGGGCAAATTTTTCCCCTTGAGGCCCATGAACCAAATTTTTGTCAGAAGGAAAAGGTATGGGTGTACATTACAAAAATATAAAAACTGACAAAAATTTCCATCGGGAAGGGGGTATAACATGCCCCTGAAAAAAAAAAACAAAGTGCCCCTAAACCAAGCTTTGCTGCCCAAAATGATCTGGATATAGAGAAAAAACAGTTTTGGCATTACAACTTTGATAGATCAAATTTACATAATGCAATTGTGAGTATTGTAACTTTTGGGGGGTGCCATTTGTTGTCAAGTGATATTTTCAAAAATAAGTTATTAAATTGTGAAAATTGTATTACTTTCTCAAAAGTAGTCAAATGATATTATCAGGATTATGTAAACACACCTGTCCATCTGCGCCTGCTTGACAAGGCATAATAGAGAGCTTGCAAGGTATCCGTGTACTGAATTGTAGATTTCAGCATGGCAGCCACATAGCCCAGATACTTAAAAAGCTCCTGTATTGTGTCTTGGCAAACAGGTACAGCTGGAAAATGTGTGCTTTCAAATATTCTTGACAATATCATTTGACTACTTTTGAGAAAACGACACAACTTTTACAATTTAATATCTTATCATTGAAATGATTATTTGACACCAAATTGCACTGCAAGAAAGTTATAATACACAAAATTGTATTATATAAATTTGACATGAATTGAATTGCACACTTTGGAGTTATTAAGGTTGTAATGCCTAAAAATGTTTTTTCTCTGCATCCAGAGCAGTTTGGGCAGCAAAGCTTGGTTTAGGGCACTTTGGTGTTTTTTTCTGGGGCGTGTTACACCCCCTTTCCGATGGAAATTTGTGTCAGTTTTTATATTTTTGTAATGTACACCCATATTTCTTTCTTCTGACAAAATTTGGTTCATGGGCCTTAAGGGGGAAAATTTGCAGGGCAAAGGGTGTTCATCAGTTCATCGTAACGGAATGAGCTCGCTCTGGGAGCCTGCAGTTCTTCTTCGACCTGATCGACCCTTGTTGATATTGAGGCTCGTCTCTTCCTGCTGATATTTTCTTTATCCATAACATGATTTATGAAGTATAAACTAATATTAATACAGGTCTTTGGGAAATAGGACATGCTGTAATAAATTTAATTGAGATCTATACTTGCATTGAATAAGCTTGTATTATTTATTTTAAAAATCCGCGAACCATATTTTTTAACCAGCAGTGATTGACAATATGATTGAAAGTTTAACATTTCTACAGGTGCTTGTTGTGATTACCAATATAATTATTAAAATGTGTTACACTTGATTACGATGATGTCGCAACTGGCTAGAGAAAGTGAAAGTTATATGTAACCCTATTCAGTGACATTAATACTTCAACACAACTCATAACATACTGTAAGTGAAATCTATGGTAAAAGGTTGTGACAGAAGTTAGGAGCTACACAACCAGCTCAATGAAATACAGATGATTTCTATTGGCAAAGGAAAGCAAAGTGGGTGCAAGACTTATCATGTAAGACCACATGGGGTTTTTGTATTGATGATGGAGCTTAAGTTTGTTGAATGTAACCTGCTCTCTCAGTGTTATACCGATAAGTATGTACCTGGTCAACCTTAAAATATTACATCCATTCTTCACCCTTCCAACTAACACTCTATCATTGCTGTCTACTGCAGCATACAAGTATTCATCATCACCATCGCTCGCTGTGATGGAGCTACCTACATTACCTTCTCTATCAAAAACAGTAATTATGGTAGGCCCGGTGTCATAGGTAGTGGCGATCATTACCCCTTTCTTGGTGACACATATCTGCTTTGGTGCGGTAGCACCAGTAGGGACGACTCCATGTGGGCTAGGATTGTTACCACGGAAGATGTAGATCTCCGGATTACCATTAACCGCGTAGATATTATCTTGCGGGTCACTACACAACATAAGAACAAAGTTACCTTTCATGCGTCTGCATTGCATACGAGTACAGGTTGTACCTTGTGTGTTATACAGGCAGAATGTATTCAAACTATCCGATACTACTGATCGACCATCAGTGAGGAATGTAATGTCCCACACCTTACCCACTTCTCTGTTTAGATGTTGCTTCTTCTCACCTGACACAGAGAAACAATCAGCGCCATGTCTGTAGTCTCCGTATCCCACTACCAAAGTATCCTGCGATAAAGCTGCCATTCCAAACATGCAATGCGGTAAATCAACTTTTCTCAAAATTTTGAGGAGAGTGATTCCTACTTCTGCTGGGATATCTGTTAACTTCTTGCTAGGGGGTAGCCTTTCTTCTGTCATACTCCCTCCTGCAGCAGCAGTCTTCACATATTGAATGCAACCCGTTGCTTCCTTCACTTCCAGTTCTATGTGACCTAAAGCTAGAAGCTTCTCATCCGCCGGACAATACTGAGTGCCCTCTAACGATTTTTTGAGATGCAAAGTGAAATCATTGTCTATGGTTTTATGTAATGATTTCTCGAGATCGTCACATTGCAAATAATGAGCTTTAAGTTCTTCTGAGTCTAAAAACTTACTTGTATTATCTGTAAGTATTGCGATAGACCTGTTAATGATGTCAGTAAGTTCACTATGATTCACAAGGAAACTTTCCAGTTCTTTATCTAAATCCTGCTGTATGTTTTCAACTTTTTTTAGCAGATCTTCTTCATTGCCCCGAAGAATCTTTACCTTCCTATCAAAATCATCTCTGATTTTCTTTTCCAATTTCATAATGTGACAATGCATGTCTATTTTGTGTTGTTCAGCATTGTTCACGCATTTTTCAATTTCCGTTTTCCTTGTCATAGTCCGTTGAATGAGAGAAGCTTTCCTCACTTTCAGTTCCCCTTCTAGTTCCTCCTTCTTTTTAAACTTATGGTCTTTATGATCACTTAAGAAACAAGTAATGCAGATGAATTCCTTACAAACTTCACAAAAAATATCGGCGTGAACTTTACTGTGCAATGGACAGAAGCTTGGTGATGGTAACAGTGCCTTCAATTCATCATCAATCCCCAAGGCTAAGAAATTTCGTGTAAGACCAGCAATTCGATGTTGACCGAGTTTAGTAGTTTTCCTACAAACCGGGCAGACTATATGATCAAGGTCATCGTGTTGCTCATCATACACTTCTAAGCATTCCTTGCAAAAGGTATGTCCACAGTTGAGGATTGTAGCATCCTTGAAGACGTCTAGGCACATGGGACATACCAAACCTTGGAGTTGTTCCCCTTCCACCTTCGAAGCCATTTTATCTTATCTCGAATAGGGGAATTCTAAATGGGCAAATATAAAAAAAAAGGAAGATTAATTTTAGTCTATTCCATGATCACATCGGCCTTATGTCCGATTTTATGTTTTGATACTAATTGCATGTTTTTAATTTTTTTTTTCGAAAGAAATACTTTGAATTGACGAATCTCAAATAAAACTGAGAACTAACTCGGGTGTATTTTTTTTTTTTTTTTTTGTCCCAAACTGCCTTTTTTCTAATGACTGATTATTATATTCCTGTGATTTCTATCCTCCCAAGCCGAGTTGGAATCTGGCAATTTACGTATTTAACGTGGCACAATTCCGTGCGTTTGCCGCTCTTATCTTTATCATTATTATTAGTATCATTATTGTTGTTGTTGCTGTTATTATTATTAGGAGTAGCAGTAGTAGTATTATCATCATTATCATTATCATTAATATCATTACTTAATACCTTCGAAGACCTGCACTCTGACACTTCTCTGATTTTCTGATACACCCGGAACCCCTTCCTTACAACTTGTGAGGAACTCCGCTTAAATCCTTACAATTTACAGGTTGTGAGTTTTTGTTTAATATTGATTTAGTGGTAAAATTGAAAAAAAAAAATTGTAGTTGTGAACATCAATCGATTTATTTTAAAAGCATGTCACTTCGTATAATAAGTATAAATTATGTATCAAGTACGCTTCATAAAAATATATCAATAATACCTCTCTTAAAAAGGAGATTGAGTTTTTGTAAGGATACAAACAAAATACAAAAAAAAAACACATATTTTTAAATTATTATTAGTTTATTGTCAATTTGGAAGAAAAATCATAGAAGAAATGTCTCCTGAATTGGACTGCTCTTCAAATGTTTTCGAAATATGACAAGAAACAGCTGACAAATTTTGGACTAAACTTTTATGCCACGTGTGTGTGTGTGTGTGTGTACCCATTGGGTGAATTCAAGTTCGGTGTTGAAAGCTGGTGTTGGTGTTGGGGCAAAACTTGCACCAGCCACAACACCGAACCTGAAATGAAGCTGGTGCTGGGATTGACTTCACTAGGTGCTGAGCTATCAATAATGTGATTGGTATTATTTTTATAAACCCGAATTCGGTGTTGGGGCTAGAATCAGCAGCCTAAGTCACGCTCTCAACACCAACACCAACACCAACACCGAACTTGAAATCACCCATTCTGTGTGCAGCGCATGTGACTTTCAGCAGGACTGGGTCAACTGCTTCCCATTTTGGTGATTATAAACATTCTTATGTATTACATTAGCAGGCTTCCCAATTGTTTCCAGACAGTTTATATCACAATATAATCACACGACCCGAACTCAACTTTATCTGTATATCATACGGTGCGTGTAGAAGTTTTGGGGGAAGAGTCACATACAAAGATATTAACCCTTTCATCGTTCTAGGTGAGTTAGATATCACGGAATGATTCTTATAATCAATAGTCTAGTCGGAAAGGGGGTCCCCGTGCACCATCGGGATATATTTTTTAACGAATATTTCTGTAATGCAAGAAGTTAACGAATTTTTATGTTCCCATTGCCAAATCGTGTCCCATGGTGGTGCAAAATCGGCCATTTTTGGCGGCTATCTTGGATTTTTTTATTAAGATCAAATAATTTGCATATGTTTTAAACTAGACATCATGCAAGAATAAACAAAACAACTTTTCTGACTAATAGTGGTATAAGGAGTTGATGTAAAGAGTTATTTTTTGTTATTCTATTAATCTGGATCCCACAAAAGATCAAAAAGTGTGAAAAAAGTGATAAAATTTGCACTAAAACCATCCATCCTTACGCCATCTTGTCTTTATTAGAGACAATAATGGGCTGCTACTTTTTCCTGAAATATGTTGAGAGTGATATAATCTTCATTTTCATGCAAATGTGCACGTATACTGTAAAAGTGTACCAGTATGGTCAGCTTGATACCTCTCGGATAAGAAAATTACGCGTTTTTCATGCATAGTCTAGGCCCATTGGCTATTGTGTGCGAAACCCGGTAGACTTTTGTGTGCTAGAAGCAGCATAGTTGAGACACCCAGCGTACATGATTGGTAAGATTTATATAGGTTTTGTCATCGGTCCTTTACACATAAATGCGTGGAATTTCATAGAATGTTTTTATGATATATATGGATTACTGCTTGATGTTTTAAAATCATTGACAGTAAACCAATCATTTCAGACCAAATCGAACATAGATCCATATTGCAGAAAATTATGGTAAGGATTGGTTTTCTATCCGTTCCTCACGGTATTGGCTTCTCATACATAAAGTTCATGACATTCCTTACTTCGCAAAGTGGGTTTTTCCCCGTACATGCCCTAAAAACGATTTATGCAATATAGTTTCAAAGGGGTCCACTCGCTAGTCATAAGGGTCGCTATTCATAATACGGAAAGGGGGTCGCTATTCATAATAGGAGAAGAGGGTCGCTATTCATAATAGAAGAGAGTGGCTATTCATAATCGAAGAAAAGGTCGCTATTCATAATACGAAAAAGAGGGTCGCTATTCCTATGAATACGGACAGAGGGTCGCTATTCATAAAAAATTATATAAGCAAATAAAATTATAATATCGGATGGGGGACACCCCCACGGCTGTGTTGTAGCTATGGGGGGCGATCAAAAAAATAAAGAAAAAAGGCGTGCCCCAATAATGTACGCGACCCATCTACCCGGGCCCCACAAGCCCCCCCCCCCCCCCTCATCAGTCCGACCACGCTGCGCCATTCAACCCACCTTCTCTTGGTACATAACAATAATTTTGTCCGTTGTTAGTGGGGGGATGATCTATTAGCACCCCCCCCCCCCACTAACAATGGATAGTGTGTTTGTGTCTACGCCACTGATTGTTATATATTATAACCATTCTAATGTATCATGTTCCAAATTGGCTTGCGACAGTTTTCATTTCTATTCTTTATTATTTATTTTTTTATTATTTTTTTTTTATTATTATTATTTTTTGGGGGGTGGGGGTGGGTGCTAAATCTATATCATGTTTTGAACTGGAATTATGACATGAGTTTTGTTTGGAATTTTTTGTTGGGGTTGTTTTGTTTAGTTTTGTGTTGTTTTTGTTTTTGTTATGTTACTTCTGTATACCTGCTATGCTTGGTAAACTGAAAATTGAGAATGATCCTATATGTTTGGATTTTGAAGCAAATGAATTTGATTTGAATTGAATTGAATTGAATTGGTACAAGTACATATTACCGACAATTTTCGTCAAAGTAGTTCATAGATGACATAGCCTATGTGTGTGCGTGTGTGGGTGGGGGTTGTAGCAGCGTTGCCATCAGGGGCTGTTCTATCATGTCCATAACCATCAGCAACGGAGAGGGGGTTCTAGGGATAACCCTCCCCCCCCCCCCCCCCCACCACTCCTCGAAACGGATTTACGCCGGTGTTATGTACCTTCGTCATTCAGCCTCTGATTAAGAATCTGATCAAAAATTCAGGCCCTATAATTGTCTTGTACCTTGTTATTCGGGTTAAGGAATCAGAGAATCAGAAAAATTAAATAACTATAGGTTTTGATTGTTTAAATATCTCCCTTATTAATAAGAAAGAATTGGAATTCGGATACTTCGCGCGAACGATTTTCACTTTCATTTAGGTCCTTTATATCATCCATCATTCGGAAGAATCTAGCAATAATATTGCCATATGACTGACATCTCAAATAAATCACACTTGTAAGAGTGTCATATGGATTACTGTCATTGTAATAAATAAAATAACGAAATAATTATAATCATTCCGTATTATGAAAATATAGCTACGAAGGCTAAATATTCCACCCCAAAATAAAAATAAAAACAAAAACAAAAATTTCACGGCAATTTTCAAGCCCGCATTTTAAAGAAGCCACCTACAAAGGTTGAAAACAATGCAGAAAAGGAACATTTTGAGATATCAGTATACACCTTCATTCTAATCAATAGCCTACACATTCGAAGATCATTTTGACACAGTCATTATCCTCTATCGTTACACGGTTTTTTACAAAGAGGACAGGGTGACTCATTATCACCAATAGTGGTGGTCTTACATGAGGCCTGTTGGCAAAATAAGAAACAATAGAAAAAAAGGATATTAATGAATATAAACTCATAACAGCAACAAAAAATAAATAAGAACACGTACAAACATTATATACAAAGTATTTTGCATCCTCGTAATGAATGCTTTGTTTTGTTTTGTTTTGTTTTTTTGGTTTTTGTTCAAGAAAACGTTTAATTAGTTTTTCATTCCGCTGAAAAGTAACTATTAGCATATTTAAGTATGTATAAGACTTTGAAAAATGGTATCATATACTTTTGAGAGTTCGTAAACAAAGAACAGGAACTACTAAGGCTCAGTGAAGAAAGACATTAGGGATACAATATTTGCTCTAAACATATTTACAAAAAAATACTACAGCTAAGAAAGTAAATTACTGGATAATATACACAATTATTGCATGTAATCTAGTATAGCAATTGAATGTATACTCTTAAATTGAAGTAAAAATACAAATATATATATATCTATAACTGATAATAAATTTTATGAAATTATTCTTTCAGTTTTAAAAGCAAAATTATATGTCATCCTACATGCGGGGGCTAAGAAACAAACAGTCAAACATGATGTGCAAAGCAGCACAATAAAAATGACATGTCCCTGACAAAGTAAAAAATAAAAAGCATCAAGTGAAATTTTCCTAGCAATAAGGATGTAAATCATATGAATACCACATTTCATTATGTTGTTCTACAAGCGCATCATTAACCAATTGATATATTTACAAGAGATATGTGCTCGAAAGCTCAAAGGAATTAAAGTAAAACTTTAGTTAAGACACTAAAAAAAATATCTTGTAATTTTATCTTATTGGGAATCGATATTGCAAGATTGTTGGAACATTTTTTTAAAGGTGTTCACAGAGCTTGCCATTTTCAATGATCTGTCCAACTGATTCCTAGCTAGAATTGACATGGGATTGAGAAATATAGAGGGGGTTACAAGATAAAATGGGATTGAGAAATGGAGAGATGGTTACAAGATGAAATGGGGAATAAAGTGAGCGAGAAACGAGAGACATAAGTGCAAAGAGGAAATGAGAGGTAAAAAAAAAAAAAGACAGACAGAGACAAAAACAGACAAACAGACAAACAGACAAGCAGAAAGACGGGTATAGAAGAGAGAGATGGGACAAGGAATGAGGTGACATGGGGAGAGGGATGGAAGGTGGTAAAAAAGGAGGTGACAGGAAGATGGACAGACGGAGAGAGCAGAGATGAAATGGGGGGGGGGGGGAGGGGGTTGAGAAAGAGGAGCAAAGCCAGGGAGAGAAGGGAGAGAGGACATGAGAGCGGGAGACAGACGGGTACATTGGAGAGAAAAGGAGGAGGCCGAGGAAAGGGGCAAAGAGAGACATCGAAGGGAGAGATTGGGGTTGGTTGAGAGCGAAAGACATAGCGAGAGAGAGAAAGAGAGAGAGAGAGCTGAGGTGAAGGGGAGGGAGAGTATAAGATAGAGAGAGAGAGAGGATGGATAAGACGAAACGTAGGCCGAAATAGAGAAGAGATTATGATAGAGACAGAGATGAGTGTGAGAAACAAAGAGAGATGATGGACAGAAAGACCGGAGTGAGAGGCAGGGAAAAGAACTTGGACAGGGAGAAACATGGAAGGGAAATAGACGAAGGGATGATAGAGAGAGAGACACACACAAAAGAACATTGTTTGCAATAGAATTTGTTATGTATGTCATAATCAAAGTTACCTACTGTAGAAATAGTGTTGTTTTGTAAGAGAGATAACAGGTCATCGTTTTCAACTGAGCTACATGGGAAATCTATTAACCTAGCCATAGCAGAGGGGAGGTTTTGTCCAAATGGATTTCATGCCTAACGAAGGAAGTTTGAAGCTCTGAACTTTAGCTCCTTTACCCGTGAGAAAAAACGAAAGAGGAAGGAAGAACCAGGCGCGTAGCCAGGGGGTGGTGAGGGCGGTCGCCCCCCCCCCCAAGAAAAAAAAAACGCCAACTAAAAAAAAAAAAAAAAAGCGGGGGGGGGGGTGAGAGAGAAAAATCCTTAAAAAGGTGCTACAACACGTTATCTTTCTCTCAAAATATGCTAAAATGCTGATTCCATCTACCTGCGCCCATCCCTTTTACCAATGGTTACATATAGTGCAGTATAGCATGCAAATAATTGAAAAGCAGTCAGGGCGTCGAACTAACTTTCCGCCTAAAAAAACTTTTGCTACGAGCGTTATCTTTCTCTCAAATTTCCTAAATCTGTTACTACCAGCCGTTATCTTTCTCTCCAATTTGCTAAATCGTCAAAGTTTTCACGCTACGTGCGGGAAGGGGGAAACCCCCCCCCCCCCTCCCTGTACCCACCACCCCTGTTACATACCGTGCAGCACTGCCTCCAAATAATTGAAAAGCAGTCAAGGCGGCGAACTAACTTTCCGCCTAAATAAACTTTAGCTACGAGCCGTTATCTTTCTCTCACATGTGCGACACCGTCAGAGCTTTCGCGCTTCGCGTGGGAGGGGGAATATTGAAAACATACATACAAACATGGAATTATGTACAGTAAATATATCGTATCAGTTACTTTATATGCACACAATTATATGAGTACAGAGGTTGAGTTGTCCAACCCCTCCAAAATTTAAGAATAATTCCACATAACCACATGATACTCTAGGAAAATGTTCTCTCTTATTTAAACATCAAGTATCACGAAGTATTATACTCAATGTATATCATTAAAAAAAATCTCTAGATTTCCGTGCATTTTTATGTATGTAGACCGATAACAGAACCTATAACTCTTAGCAATCATGTAGAGTGTCCGAACCGAGCCACCTCTAACACGCAATCGTTACCATTATCTACTACAATCAGTAGCGTATCTACGGGGGACAGAGGGGACACGTGCCCCGGGGCGGCACTTTAGGGCGGCGCAAAGAAAAAAAAAAAGGAAAACAGAGAAAGAGAAAGGGGAAAAATATGTATATATATGATCCTTACAGATATTACGCCCCAGTGTAATCTGCTTAAGAATAATGTAATAATAAAAAAATTCAAGGTCCGTCGCTTTGCTCCCTCGTATAATGATTACGCTTCTTCAAGATCTCCTAATTTCACGCCCCAATATAGGATTTACTGTATTAATAGCGTTTTTAAAGGGTTTAACATTCGAAAATTTCTAACTCCCTTTGCTTTGTTCGATAGCATAAGTTTCATCAAGAGTTCGTTAAATTTGGTATAGTATGAAGTGCATTATTCAAAGGCTCAACATTCGAAAAATGTGATTTTTTTTTTTTTTTTTTTTTTTTGCCTTGCAGACCTATGATTGTATTTCAAGTTTATTGCTAATTTTGCACCCCGATTAGGGGAAGAAGTCAATAGAATATAGAATTTGTCAATGTTAAAAAAAAACTAAAGAAATTCTATAGAACGCTCGGTTACTGCGCTCTCTTGAGATTTTGTTCTTAGGGTAAAATGCATAAGATATTGCGTTTTTGAGGGGTGAAAACGCAAAACATATCTACCGCTAGGTCGCTTTGCTCCTTCACTTGTATTAAACTATGGCTACCAGTCCCGGGAATATAGAATTTGTCAATGATCAAAATATTAAAGAAATTCTTTAGAATGCTCGGTTACTATGCTCTCTTGCGATTTTGTTCTTAGGGTAAAATACATAAGATATTGCGTTTTTGAGGGGTGAAAATGCAAAGCATTTCTACCGCTCGGTAGCTTTGTTCCCTCACTTGTATCAAACTTTGGCTACCAATCCCGGGTATAGTGCATCAAAAATCACTTAACGTAGTGTTGTAATGTCTTAATTTAAAGCGGGAAATAAATAGTTTGTATTTTTGAAGAGACAAGTCAAAGGTGGGCTCATTTATTTATTTTTATTTTTTTTTTTGCCCCTACTGCCTGCCATACGTAATCTTTTTTTCGATTTGGTCTCAAAATATTAATTTTTGCTGTCTTTGGTTTTAAAACATCAAGTATAAATTACTCAACGTATATCATAAAATAATCTATACATTTATGTGCATTTATGTATATAGGCCGATAAAAGAACCGATAACAGAACCTATAAATCTTACCAATCATGTTTGTGCCCCTCCTAGCACACAGAAGTCAATGGGGTTTCGCACACAGTAGCCGATGGGCCTCGATTGTGCGTGAAAAGAGCGTATAACTTCCTAATTTGAGGGGTGTCATTAAGCTGACCGCACTCAGGGGCGTAGATAGCGGGGGGATGGGGTTATGCATCCCACAACTTTTCAGGTGGGGGGGGGGGGTGGTGTGTACAAACATCCCCTCTTCCAGGTTTCATACCCCCTCAAAAAAAAAAAATGGTGAAAAATATACATTTCTATTATAAACGCAACAAAAAAGTAACTCCCCCTTTAATCAAATTGGCGTAACTTCTTAACGAAAAGGTTGTGAGCAAAATAACTTGGCAAAAGTGTTCTTACACTTTAATATTGACTAACTTCCTTGTAAAAATGAGATTGATCCATCGAGTCATGCATTAGTGGGCAAACATTAAAGGCAAAAATGTCACTTTTCAAAAGTCACAAGGGTCATTTTTTAATGCTGTATTAACAGTACATTTTTTTAGCATTTCTTGCGCGATTTTTAAAGTGTGTTCACTCAACCATGACACGATGACAACCTCTAATGTTTACATAACATGTGATGATACATTTTGGTAAAAAATATCTGGAGTTTTTTTTTTCAATAAGTTGAATGGATTTTGCAATTTCAAAGTCAGGAGGGTTTAATTTTTTTTAAATTGTGCTCACCCAACCATAATAATGAGAAAAGTGTCAGGATAGATCTGAGGGGGTCTAGCGATGGATGATAAACAACAACACGTTAATATGCACCAGAAACCGAATTTCGCTAAAATCTCGTTTCACAGAATCTCCAAAATGGCCCTTGTGACTTTCGAAAAGTGACATTTTTGCCTTTAATGTTTGATCACTCATGCATGACTAAATGGATAAATCTCATCTTCACAGAAAAGTTAGTCCATAAGCAGATAAGTGTAAGAACACTCCTTCCAAGTTATTTTGCTCAAAACCTTTTCGTTAAAAAGTTACGACATTTCGATTAAAGGGGAGTTACTTTTTTCTTGTGTTTATGTTGTAGATAAATATAATTTGATATATTACATTCATTAATATTATTCTAATCTATGTATTCTTTGTTTCAATATTCATGTACAATATTCATGTACAATATTGTAGATTTATATGAAATTTATCAATATTCATCTACAATTCTGTCGTTGCTTCTGATTTTTCCCGGTATATTTTTAGACTACTAGAAAGTGAAAAACCATCTACTTCAAATTATACAACATGAGTGTTGATCACGGAGGGATATGGGGATATAATTTTATTTTTTTTATTTTTTTTTTTAATTGAAGGGGGTGGCCTCTGTTACCATCCCCAATTTATTTAAATTTATGTAATTATTATCGATTTAATGCAATTTTGCCATACTCATGTTATTAGCAATACTAACAATTTTCAGAATTGAAATGAACTGATGAAAATATAGTCACAGGAATCGAAAGTGGTGGGGAAAGAGGGAATACATCACCCCCAATATTTATCGAGGATGATGACCTGTGTCATCATCACCCAACTATACACAGAAGAATGATGAAATGACAATCAAAACATGTAGACCCGGTCAGAATCACCGCTGCGGGGGTTGCATGTGGGCACAGTGCCCCTACTTTTCCCTTTAACTTCAGATAAGTACCCCCATTTTTCTTTCGAATAAGTTCCCGTTCCATATTCTTATAAGTGAACATTTTGATAATTACACCTCATCCCCCACCTTACCTTTGATAAATGCTCCTATTTCAACAAGAACATTTATCTCTTTTAATCCCTTTTATCCTTTTTAATGTAACAAGTCGTGGTTTTTTTTTTCCTTTGTAATATATAGGCACTGATTTAATTCTACTACTTTATAAGAACACTTTTTCTGTTCTTATAAATGCCACTTTTCAGGTATGATTGGTGCCTCTTTGCACCTCTGATAACTGCCTTTTCTACCCTTTATACATGATTCATGTATTTTTCTAACAAGTGTCCTTTTCCCCATGATAAGTACCACGTTTCCCTTTTCCATAACATGTGCCCCTATCCAAAGTGACTTAGAGCCAATATTCCCAAATGCTCGCTCGCTACGCTCGCTCGTATTAAAAGTATGGCTTATTAAATAAATTTTCATCGTGAAATTTTGCAAATGAAACCCCATCAGAATTGTGTTTCCCAATTTTTATATTACAATGTAATTGCGACCTTACAAATCTTGAATTTGTTTGCTCGCTCGCTTCGCTCGCTCGCTCAATATTCAAATCATACTACAAAACTGCAAAGAATGATGCTAAAGTTGTATCTTGGACATGTAAATAGAAAAACATATACATGTTTACACACCCTCACCCCAGACTATATATATATTCCACCTTGTAGTACTGTTCTGAGTATTCAGATAGTAGCCTAGGCGTCAATGTTATTTTTACATGCTTTTATGTTGTTTGATTCAATAAATAAAGTATGTAACTGTAAAAAAAATTATATGTATATATATATATATATATATATATATATATATAAGTGTGAGAAATGAAAATGAGAGAATAATGGTTGCGTAGCTTAAATCAAAGTTCCCCAGAGCTGTCCTCCCTTTTTGAAATTTTTGCAAAGGTTGAAAAAATGTCTCCGCCGGGAATCGAACCCGGATCGTTGGCTTAGAACGCCAATGCCTTAACCACGCAACCATTATTCTCTCATTTTCATTTCTCACACTTATAATTATTTCCACGAGAGTTGCCAAAGCTGTTGTATATGTTATTTCCTTACAATTTATATATATATATATATATATATATATATGGTCCTTGGGGGAAATCATACCCCCCCCCCCCCCCCACTTACACACTGGTACATTTTTACAGTATATGTGCAAATTCATGTATGAAAATCACTAATTCTTAACTCTCTATATAAATATTTCAGCAAAAAATAGAAAACCATCATTATTATCTAGTTTTATTAGTTAAAAACAAGATCGCGTAAGGTTGCATGATTTTTAGGGCAAATACTATCACTTCTTCAGTTTTTTTTTTCCTTATGTTTTGTGGAATCCAGGTTACTCGAATCATAAAAAGAACTCTCTAAAACGATTGCTAATACTAAAATTATTCAGAAAAGCTGGGGTTTTTGTTGTTGTTGTTGTTGTTGTTGTTGTTGTTTTTTTTTTTTTTTTTTTTTTAGTGCATGATGTCTAATGCGGAATTTCCTCAAAATCTAAGATGGTCGCCAAAATAGCCGATTTGAACCCCATGCATGGGACACGATTTAGCAATGGGAACATAACAATTCGTTAACTAGAGACTTCTGGTTTTACACAAAATTTGGTTTAAAATATGTCGATGATGCACGGGGACCCCTCTTTCCGACTAGACTACAGCATGACTGTTAAAAAAGGGCACTGTGATCGAAATGAATGTTATTTCGATACTTTGTGAAAATAGTATTCCCTGCCTATTTTATAAACAGAGCTTGAACTTAGTACCTGACGTCTAGAACACGAATGGACTCACACTGTAATTCAGTCCGAGAAGTCTTACGAGGCCGAAAGGACGAACCGTCTGTCGCCGCTTATAATTATAGAGTGCGTCTTAGAGGCACTGAATCGTGTAGAGTACCTCTATTAGAGAGTAGCGACAACTCATGATTTGAATGTCATTTTGTTTCCACTGCTATGCAACATTTCTATTCAATTCCGATGAGCACCTGGGTGTTCTCAATAGAAAGAATTCGAACGCCATTTTGTTTCCAGAAAAGTCAGACGTCCATGTCGCTCATTGTCGCTACTCTCTATATAAAGGTACTCTAGTGTAGAATTCAGTGACAGGACCTCTATGGACAGGACGCTTTGGTTTCCGCAGCCGCATTTATGGCGCGTAACAAGTTCCGGGTCATGTCACTGGGTTTTCCCCCCACACTGTTCGTCCCTAGTTCGTTGTAGTATATAGTCCTATATATGAGTTATGGCTTACTCAGTATTACCCTCTTAGTGATGATTCTGTCTTGAGCCATATGAGCTAAGACGAATGGAACACCTGTTAACTATTCGTTTAGGGGACATCCCTGTAGAGTTACAGTCCGAGAGACAGACGTTATAATAGGGGTTCCCTAGAACGACAGCCCACGAGACCGACAGCTCGCTAGAGCAACAGCCCACGAGATCAAAAAGTCCAAGAAATGCATTAAAAAAGGTAGAGCAGAAGAAAATAATAATTATGCATTTCTTGAATAGCGCATACCACAAAATCATCATCTCTACGCGCTTAAATGAAAAGATGAAAGATAGGGGGAAATGAAATAAATGGTTTAGCCTACAGTGAGCATAATTTCAGTTTGAAAGAGATATGTTTTTACAATGCCCTTAAATTGTTCTAACGTGGGTGCTTCTTTTATCTATAAAATTTGGAAGTTTATTCCAGAATTCTGGTACTGCGTGCTTGAAAGATCTTTGACCATATCTTTTTGTAAAATATTTACTTGGAACTAACATATCTTTAGCCGCAGAACGAAGATTCCTAGTACGTAAACAAGGGAAGAAATGAGAATGTTGGTCTTGTCGACTCGCGTGGGTCGTCGGACTAGGTGAACCCTCAAAAAAGCTGTCAGAAGGCCACTGAGACGGACTTTGTCGGTCTCGTGGGCTGTGTTTCTTGAGAGTTGTAGCCGTTTAATTATATCGGTCCACCTAAGCTCTGTTTGCTTCGATTCCGACGACATCCAGAGTATATGTCACGGCCCTGTGCAGTACTCTGCTGGTAGAAAACTCTTGAGAAAAGTAACGGACCTTATTAAAATGCACTCTTTACACAACAGAATCACTAAAGTGAAAAGAACTGGTTTTTAATGGAAAACTTACTTGATAAATGAAATTAACAAGGCCACTCAATACGAGGAAGGTGTAGGGAAGTTGTAGGAAGGGTTTCAATCGTTCAATCTGTTCACATTTTTTTCTTTCCTCTCTTTTCTCTTGCCCCCCCCCCTTTTTTTTATATTTGACATTCGATAAGGGAAGACACGTGCCCCTCGAACCCTGTTGCAGCTTAGCCACTGTCATTGGTAACCAAGAAAGCTAGTTTGCATACGCAAGGGTCTTGCCTAAGTATCGATTCATTCTTATGGAAGATGATAAAAAAAAGGGTTTGATAAATAGTGGAACCTGATAAATGGCAGAAAAGAAAGAGAGAAAAAAGAAAGTTTGAAGGGGTCCACTAGATTAGAAATTACTAAAAGAGCAATCATCGAGGTCCTTTTTGAGATTTCAAAAATTTTATTTATTCCTGCTCTCAAAACATAATTCAGTAATCATATACATAAAATATTTTGACTTGGATGAAATAAATACGTAAAATAAATACGTTAATAAAATAGTCATTTCATTTAATCTTGCGTTACTAATAAGAGATGACAAATATAAACGAAGATGCCGCTAGACATGTCATTGCTTAGGACGTGTCGTGGTCTAGTGGATACGCTACAGGACTATTGATCTAGTGGTCTGGGGTTCGAATGCCAGTTCAAAGTCTTAAGTACTGAACGGTAAACCACGGTAATAAAATATAAATAAATCTGCATTTATAAACGTATGTAATTTCCGAATGGTCATTTGACATATGATTTTAATAACTGAATAGAAATGAAATTTCGCCTTCATTCTCTTGCATTACTCTATGGTTCAAATGTTAGCACATGGAGCTGGCCGTCTGTGTACGCTGGGACAAAGATCTCTGCTAAACCGTCGCCAGTGACGTCACGGAAGGACATGGAACCCACCGTTCCATGTTCGGCAACAAAGATTGACGTCTTAGTGTACCGCCAATCATCAACGTCGTTGTCATTCACCGCTTCGAAGATGTAGACGTTGCTGTCGTCGTCTCCAGCCATGGTGATCATCGGTTTGCGTCTGGAGCGTAAAAGAAGATAATGGAAAAGAAATCAAAAGAAATTATGACATTAAAGAAAGAGTTTCCTTAGGCCTAAAAGAGATATAGATGTGGGGAAGGAATTATTATTATTATTTAAAAAAACAAAAACATAAACAAATACAAAGGCCCTGTTCAGCCCTTAAATCTTTATCAAGTTTAGGGCACAGCTTTTGGGCCATGTTGAATATCAGACTTATTTAGTTTATCATATATATCTACATTACAGATAATGGAAACCTGGCAAAAATCTCTTATGATCAATACATCATGTTTTCTTTATTTTTCAGAAGGCATATTACTTGCAAATGGTAACAATGACGATTAGCTAATCATTCACAAGTGGGATGAAATATATTCATCTCAATTCTAGAGAACGTGATACAAGCTCCCATTGTAGATCTAACTCAATTTCGTAAGGAGATCGTGGTTTGATCAGAGTTCATACATAATCTACAGGTAAATTATTACCCTTTTTTCACACAACAGCAAAACTTTTATTTTCGAGGACATACATAATTTGCCTCCAACACGATTAGATGATATTTCATGGAATTTTTGTTCAGTAATTTCATTTATCATGAAATGTTTTTGTTATTTATTTTTTTCTTTTGATTTTACTAATCGCAAATTGTAAAAGCATTTTGATATTTTGATGTTTACCGTGTGGTGCTGCTGTCGGGGTTGATGGTAAATGCAACGCCTGGTGAACCCATGCCCTCTACGGTGATAGGGCTGTTAGGTTTGAAGCCCTCGGCGATCACTTGTCGAACCCAGATCCCGTTTGCCCAATCATCAGGTATCTCATACGCCAACAACTTGCCGTTGGTTTCGCTGTAGATTCAAAAAGATATCGGTTGATGACGATAATGTATAATATGTAGAAGGTGATCATGAGGAGAGAGAATACACAGAAAGGGAAGAATATAAGGGAGAAACTGATTGTCATATAAGAAGGAGGATTATCTCATGAAGAGTGACTCATACAAAAATAAAGATGATGTTGACGAAATTTTATCTTCATTATAGTATAATAAAGTAATGAGCATGAAATGGAAATAAGACAATATTCATAAGAAGACTACGGCTGTAAAAGAGATAAAAATGTAAGAAGATGAAGACTACATTGTAGAAATTGAAATTGTGGAGGTGGTTTGTAAACTGGCCACCTGAACTAAAAAAAGGGAAAAGGGGAAACTCGAAATACAAAGGAAATTCTCCGTGTAGTGGTAGAAAGGGCAAGAGAGAGAGAGAGGGGGGGGATAGAGAAATAAGAGAGGGAGAGAGATAGATAAATAAGACAGAAAAAAAAACATAAATAAATAAGAGAGGGAGAGAGAAAGAGAGAGATAAGAGAGGGAGAGAGAGATAAATAAGAGAGGGATCGAGAGAGATAAGAGAGGAGAGAGAGAGATAAATAAGAGAGAGTGAGAGATATTTCAGATTTATCAACCATTTTCAATCATATTGATTGAGGGAGAGAGAGAGAAAGAGAGAGAGTGAGAGAGAGAGAGGGGGGGGGGGGTAAGGAGCAGCGGGGGGGGGGGGTAGTAGGAAAAGAATTATAGATGACAAAGAGTGCAAACATATCCCAATGTAAACCATGCACTTACCTATTCGCAGTTACCAGGAGATCTAGCCTTCCATCACCATTCAAATCGACGATCTGACACACACACAATTTACAATCATAAACATGATAAATGATAATTGAATTTCATGTAATCATGTAGCGAAAATACAAAAAAAAAACCTTTACACCAGTCCTGGGGCCTGTAACATAAAAAATAAATAAATCTTACGATTGATATCAATCATATAAGTCTATGGCAAACCATGTATTGAAGAGTTACAATTGATCGTAAAATTGATTGTATCGCTTTATGTTACAAGCCCCTCGGCTGAGAAAGGAAAATGTACTGGTGTCTGGCCAAAAAAAAATGTTAGTGCTGAGTAGGGATTCGAACCATCAACCTTTTGATTGATGTCTAGTGAGTGAATGACTATTCCGGGATACGTCTATGTGTCCTTTTCTTCAGTTTTTTTCAGTGGTTGGAAGCAAACTGATACATATTGTAATTATCTCTTTCATCAACTTAAAAAAAAGAAAATGTTCCAATGCGACTTGAAATCATAATTCGACTCAGTGTATCTTCAATCCTTGATAACATAAACGCCTGAAAACAAAAACCAAGACAAGAGGCAACACATAAACATATAAAAACACCAACAATTGCCACAGGTACAATAATGACATCACATTCTGAATTCACATTTTCTGCATCTCAAAAAATACAGTTGAATATGATTGTTAAAGGGGGTCCTTTTAACCTCACACTACCATTGATTTTCACGTAAAAGTGATTTCATTTTTCCGCGACGGTGTTTCTATCATTTTTTTCTTAACCCTTTGGGGAGCGTTTCATCAAGCATTTTGTCAGTGATATTTACTGACAAATTTGCTCTCAGCCAATCAGATGCAAGGATTTCAGTAGCTTATAACAGTTGTCGGTAAAAATCACTGACAAAACGCTTGATGAAACGCTCCCCAGGACAGGAATTATTTAAAGGCCAAATTGATCACATTTCGTTCTTCAAATTGGCAAGAGTAATATTTTTCTTTTAGTGCTACATGGTTCTAACAATAAACACCATTAGAAATTTTGTCAAAAGTTGAAAAAATTGCCAATTTTGATGAAAAGCAATGATTTTGAATCTCTCAATGTGTTGCCAATTTAAGGATTTTAAAGCTTATTCTCATTTTCAAAATTCCTGGCATCAAATGCAGTATGGTCATGCAACAAAAATGGACATAGTTTGTGCAGAAATTTTTGCTCTTTCTACTCATGCATCTTCTATATTTGTTATAGCTCTGAATGAAAAGTTATTGAGCCAAACCACAAAATGTGGTCAATTGTCTTGAAAGGGTTAAAGGCAGTTAACCGCATAGGTATCAACAACAATAACAAAGCCCCGCAAAATTAACTCAGGAAGATACCAACTCTGTCACACAACAAAACAGACTCCAGACTCCCAACCGACCAATCATTCGACTATTTTTTGCTGCGTATTTTGTGTTCGGTCTGTTGTCAGTCACTCGACGGTCTCGTTGGTGTAACTCCGATATAACACCACAGTCAAACCGCCAAGCCGACCCCGCACCAACGGTATCTACCACCACTTGGTCTAATTATCAGTTCGTCGAACTCCACGTGGTCTAACTTCATTTTGTCTACAACCAGTTTGTCTACTTACCATTTCGTCTAATTTCCATTTGGCCTAATAACCAATTCGTCTAATACCCAGTTTGGCTAACCCCATTTAGTCTAAAACCCATTTGGGCTAATTTTCACTTCGGCTAATTTTCACTTCGTCTATTTCCAAATAGTCTAACAGTCATTTTGTCTACAAGCCACATAGTCTAATATCCATTTGGGCTACACCTACTTTGGCTAATACCATATGGTCTACCTATCATTTGGTCCAATTCCATTTAGTCTAATAACCAGTTGGGCTACTTATCATTTAGTCTAACTGTCATATGGTCTAATGACCATTTGGTCTAATATCCAATTCGTCTAATAACCAGTTAGGCTACTTATCATTTGTTCTAATTTTCGTATAGTCTAATGACCATTTTGGTCTAATTACTGTTTATTCTTCTGGCCATTTAGTACCAAGTTGAGAAAGGACAGGGAAATGAAACTTTAAAAAAATGAAACTTCAAAGAAGTCATCTACTTAAATGTGCATTAAAAGAGTTATTCACCTTACTGCTACTTATATCAAGATCAATCAATATCCCTACATTATATATATCAATTATTTAATTTATTAAAATCAATTATTTAGTATTCAGTTTAGTAATTAAAATATTTATAGGTCTCCTCTTCCTTTCATGACTTAAGTAGATGAACCTGATTTTGTATTGCACTTCAAATTATGTTTATTGGGTTGATATTCTGTTATTCGTGTTTCTTATTTGATATCCGATGTACAAATGTTTGTGCAAGTAGTAAATAAAAGCTAGGGGCGGTGCCAGGGTATTTTCATATGAGGGGCAATTAGACGCACAGACTTGGGGTTTTAACGAACTGGGTACCTTTTTTGGAAAAGGGGGAACTTAAATATAAAGGGTGAAGACAAGAATGGAACATGGCGTTTTGATACGTTGCTGTACCCCTATATTGTATTGAACACACATTAAATTTTAAGGATATATTTTCTAATTTTTGCATAATATGCAATTCTGCTCTACTCCTAACTTGCAAGCGAGCGACCAAAAATACTATGTTCTTGTTGAAGGTCATGCATGGTGCTTGCATTATACAGTGATTTCATGACGAAGATGCCGCAAAAGCGTTTAATTTCAAGCACAATCTCTCAATAAAAGAGATAGAGAGGACTTTATGTTACTGCCATGAGTTACAATAAGTGAGTGCGAGGGAGCGTAGCGAGCAAGCTTCGGGCGGGGGATATCTTAATTTCTGCAATATTATTAAACTTTTGGGCACTGTGTCCCCAGCTCTCGCTAAGTTCCTGCTCAAAGGTGTCATACTGTTGCTATACCAAGAACTAAATATTCTGCCATTAAGCTTCCCTGATTCTTTTGAACTATGCAAACTGCTATTTTCAGGGGCGGCGTACAGGGGGGGGGGGGGCAGGGGACGGTTGCCTCCTTTGATTTTTCAAGTGACCAAAAAGAAGAAGAAAAACGAAAAAAGAAGGAGAAGAAGTAAGAAGAGTATGCAACTATTATTATTATTATTATTATTATTATTATTATTATTTATTATTATTATTATTATTATTATTATTATTATTATTATTATTATTACTACTACTATTATTATTATCAATATTATTATCATTATTATTATTACTATTATATGTTCATCTAAAACGTAAATTAATTTGCTCGTTGGCAGGGGAACAATGCCCCCCCCCCTCACCTTTCCAAGCACCGTGTCAAAAAGTGTCTCCTGCTACCCTCAAAAATGCCGCTTTTTATAATTGTTCACTGCCTTCTTTTTCTTCTTTTAAAGGCATTGATTAACTTTGCCCAAGATTGAAAAAAAAAAAAATGTTCCAGCTAATGCTGTAATCATAATTGCAAACCTTTAGCTCAGACAGGAATCGCCTGAGTTTTATAAGCTGATCGGTCGTTTATATATCAAGATATTTACGATTGAACATTGATGTCGGGATAGAGTACCACCGAACCCTAAAGAACTCTTACGGTTGGCATACCTCGCTCTATCACAGAATACCGTACGGGCTGGAAACCCGCTCTGAAATCGCCAAGCGCTGGTGCTTGGTTTTTGTGACTACAGCGCAGCGAAGAAGCCGAGCGACTTGGGCTAGCGATTGATCGTGATTTTCTCTTTTTTAGGATAGTAAACGGGTTCCATTTTCTCTCATACTTTCACATATCCTTATTTATATATGTAGTTAGAGGACTGCACACAATTTACTGGCATTTGAGCTGATTTTACAATTTTTCACAAAGTTAATCAATCACTTTAAGGCAGTGGCGTATCTAGGTTTATTACAGATATCGGTATTTTTTTGTTTTTGTTTTTGACCTCAGCTCAGGATAGAGTCGATTCAGAACAGCAACCCCCCCCCCCCGGGCTCCCTAGGCCCTTAAAAAAAGCTCTGGCCACAACCTGTCCATGGCCAACAAAATGACGCATATAGTGTTGTTGGTAGGTGCGTTGACGAAAAGGGAATAGCCCAACAGGCAATTAGCCTTAGTGATAATTAGACAAAGTGATGTTTAGACAAATTGGCATTTAGACCAACTGACAATTAGACTAAATGGAAAATGGACTAAATGAAAGTTAGACCAACTGCACATTAGACCATATAAATGACATGTAGACCAAATGGATACTAGACCAAGTGGATTTTAGACGAAATGCCTGTAGACCAACTAGTTTTAGACTGACTGGGAATTAGACAAACTGACATTAGACGAACTGGTATTAGACCAAGTGACAACAAAATACAGTAGACGAAATGGTAAATAGACTAAATGTTAATTAGACAAAGTGATAATTAGCCCAAGTGGTCATTAGACCTTCTGGTTATTAGACCAAGTGCAAATTACACCAAATGAAGAGTGGACCAAAAGGGTTTAGCCCGAATGAAGGTAGCCCATCTGGAAATTAGACCAAGTGGTTTTAGCCCAAGCGTGCATAAACCGCACCAACTCCATACCGACCGCTTCTTGGTCATTGCTGGCAATGTAAATTTCTTATAATAATAACCAGGGGCGGATCCAGGATTTCGTATAAGAGGGGGCACACAAATGCAGGTTTGTCAACTTTTGGAAAAGGGAGACCCGTATTTTGTGGGTCTCGCCAGCTCTCGAAAAGTTGCTCGGGGGGGGGGGGGGGGGGTGTCGACAAAAAGAATTCCCCAGACCTCCCAAATTCGCTCAGTGTGTGTTGTGTGTGTATGTGTGGGTGTGTGTGTGTGTGTGTGTGTGTGGGGGGGGGGTTATGAGGGTCCACTTCCCCTCCATAATTCTCTGACGAGCAACAACAACAACAAAAAAAGATTTCCTTCTCAAAAGGGGGGGGGCACGATGTGCACGATGTGCCCCCCCCCCCCTACATCCGCCACTGATAATAACGTTGTACTTACTTCACACTCAAAGAACCTCTCATCAGGCACGGTGTCGATCACCCTGTGTTGGATCTTACTCCAGTCAGCTCGGGATCCTGATTGAAAACAATAGTAGATAAAAAAATATTTATTACTAGGCGTTTTTTGAAAAAGCAGTCGACACTTTTGATGGTTAATAAGTCAGAAGTTATAACTTGTATCAGGCTGAGGTTTTCATATTGAAAAGTTGAAGGATATAAAATTTATCTTGATCAAATTTTGTACAAATTTCCTTAATTAATAAGATAATGCTCTGAATATCTAATTAAGATTTCCACTTTGAAATTTACCTTCGGTCCAAGAAACTACAAGTTGCTCTGAGAAATACTGCGTGCTGAAAATGGAGAACCGTTTCTTGGAGAGTAAACCCGGGACTGGTAACTCTTCATATCTAAAGAAAGCATCGGGGCCATTGAACATGATGTTTTCCTTCCATGGCTGTGAGAGGGGATCACCAATCTGCGGATGTTTGAACCATACCATCTCTGCCTTTACGTCACCAACTTAACAAGAGAGTGAGAAAGAGAGAGAGGGAGGGGGGAGGGGTCAAATCAATTTCGATATATTTGAGAGCACGTATGATTCAAAATCGAAAAAATTCTCACATCTTCACTTAGGCGTCTATTGACCATTTCAAAAAGTCACATGTTTAGAGAGAGATTGTGTATTTTTAAAGTTTGTTAATGGTTTGACCACTTTCATGATATTGTTCGTCACGTGGCTTGCCCATACTATTAGTGTGTCGGTACCGATAAAATGACAAACAGGTAGGAAAGAAATTTGAACCATCATCGTTGCTCCCATGACTCGGATCTCCACCTTTATATCTAGTTAATTATAGTAATCAATAACATTGTCAATATCAATGATCTTTTGCAGGATCTGACGTTTGGAATAGTTTACCGAAAGTAGAAGAAGAAAATGCTCTTTCCATTCATGTTTGTACAGCTACACAAGCTCATAATAAAAGTATATCATTATTCAACACTCCTTGTAAAATACCACCTATTGTCGATATTAGCGACTACTCTATATTA
The DNA here is from genome assembly GCA_025618425.1 of Heliocidaris tuberculata. Lineage (NCBI taxonomy): Eukaryota > Metazoa > Echinodermata > Echinoidea > Camarodonta > Echinometridae > Heliocidaris > Heliocidaris tuberculata. Next base: position 43,565,014 of record CM046838.1, read on the forward strand.
TTTTATATCGTTACAAGAAATGTAATCCATTTGCAATAAAAGCGTTTTATTCGTATTTGTCACAGTTGTGTCAATCATTTTTATAATGTAAGAATGTTATTTGACATTTGCTGAACAACCATGGCCAACCATGCCCACAGTATTGCTATTTAGTGGTGTCCTGTTACCAAAGAATCGCATTTCTAGTGTGTAGGCCCTACTAATTTTGATCAAGATTTGTTAATAGGGTTATTTCTTTCATCGAGATATGAAAACATGATTTTCTCTGTGTAAAATTCAAATTTGCCAGTACAAGGATACAGCAAATCAATTGGAACAGTTTCAGTTTATGACAAGTCGAATCAATGTACTCTTTTCCTACCGACTGGAACGTAGGCCCGACATGTGAGGGCGTCCTTGAGTCCGTCCTGATCCATGTCGACAAACACCACTCTGTGATAGAACCATCTCGAAGTGTCAAGTATTCGAGATGTGATGTCATACGTGGTAGCTGGTACCACTGGAAAAGAATTAGGAAGCAACATAATCTACACGTTCACAAAATAATTATTTGATCAAATTAAAGCGAAACCGATGTTACGATTACTTTTTTATTACCAAGTATGAGTTAAACTTGAAATGATTTGAATTGATTGATTGATTGATTGATTTAAGTTTGATTCTCTTATTTGGGATTTTGCGTATTTATAATATTTGGCAACGAACCACGTCAAAATTCATAGATGACTAAAGAATAGTAAAGAAGTCAAACTAAAATCTTACATGATGTATCGTTGCCTGCCTCAATGATCTCGATATTTCCATCGGTTTTGGTTGGAACCAAGAAGCCGTTTGCGACCCACCATAACCCATGACGACCAAACACATCATCTGGAGAAAAAAAAAATCATATCATAATAATCATGATGAATGACGCAAACTTATGTTCGTGTATCTGTTGGGGGAAAAATCATTGATTGAATCACATTTAATCCATTATGGTCACAACTGCAGTACGAGGTAACTCGTAGAGCAGTATCCAAAGTTTTTCCAGAATTTATATGAAAAGTAAATCTTAAATGTCCAATGATCATTTTTCAATGAAAAAACACAAAGAAGAACGAAAATCCTGCAAGTTAGAATGAAACCAAAGCTGCTGCTATCTCATGGACAAAAACGTGAGTAACCGTAGCGTGAGTAACCATTATTCCTTTAAAATCTGCAAAAATGTTGAGTCCAGTAATTTTTTAGTTGTCACCCGGTGGTGGTCTCCCTAGCATAGTTCTTTGAAGAGGGTAAAATCATTTTTCAAAAAAGCCTCTTATTAGCACACTTTTCATTTAAGCCCTCGATCTTTGCAATTCGAGCGATCGCCAATAGGGTAAAAATGCCCGGATGTACCGTTTTTGGCGAATTCTCATTCAACTTCCGGGACCTGTGTACTTCCGGTGTATACGGATGCTAAGTTACAGTAACCGCGGTAGACACTTCAGGAATTTTTCTTTAAACTTATCTAATAAAAGTTAAGGTAATCGTAGAATTGTCATGGCGAGCGTTTCTCAAGACTTCAAGAATATGACCGTTCTGCAGCTGAAAGCTTTTCTGACAGAAAGAGGCATTCCATGCAACGGAAAACGCAAACTCGAATTGGAATTGCTAGTACGGAGAGCCGCTGAATGTTACAGCGTTATTGAGCCTTGCGACCGGGAGGCGTCCGGCAGAAAGCGACGACGGGTGCCCGCTGCGGACGGCTCTGTTCGAGCAAGGAGTTATCACAGAACTGTGATAACTCCTTGGTTCGAGACTTAAATGACAAAGCCGTATCTTGGAAAGCTGATTTGAGAGGTTATGCACGGCCGCCGGGTCATTCACCGACCGGTCAGATTCCGGAAGTAACTAGGTCACAAAAGCTGTCCCACATTGCATAGCAAACGCACCCCGATACCTGCATCCGGGCATTTTTACCCTATTGGCGATCGCTCGAATTTATGCATGCCAAAACTATGTAACGTGTGTAACCGACACATTAACCGACACAGTAATTACTGTTCCTCTTCTGAGGTTATGGTTCTATACATATTATATTATAGGTACTCCAATATGTGTGCATTATGTTAACTAAGGCTGATTAGCTGATACCTGTAATAAGAGCATAATAGCTGGAGATGTAAACCCAATACCTCTTCAACTTTAACGTGATTAACCGTGGAATTGCCCATAGGTAGATTGCGCTGCTGAATATTAGATATTATGAATTACTATATTTTGCTATCTCTCCCCCCTTCTCTCTCTCTCTCTCTCTCTCTTTCTCTCTCTCTTTCTGTCTCTCTTGGTCCCCCCTTTCTCTCTCTTTCTTTGCCTCCCCTTGGTAATTTTGTATCACTTCCTTTGTCTAAGAGGTTTACTGTATTCATATCATGATTGTAAATGTCTAAAGGAAAATAATCAATGAATATTGCTATGCTCTAAGAACATAATAATAACGCGATTCTGCAGTATGAACATGATGAATGCAAGTTGTTAAAACACATCTGATGATCATTTCTAACAATTCAAGGCTTTAAGTATTATTTTTCTGACTTATGCCTACATTTATTTTACTTCCGGTGATTTATCTTGACTCAAATTCTCTTATTCATGGCGGAAAGAAATTTACTGGTAAACTTTGTCGTATATATTATGTCGAAGTATATTTGAATAAAGTTCATGTTGTTTAAGCAGGCAACCTTCCGATTGCTATTTTCATCTATTTGCGATCTAAGATATTTGCATCAGCTGCCTAGTCTAAAAGTTAGTTATTAATCTCATTCAGTTATCAATCTCTTTGATAACTGGATATCAACATATGCTCATATTCTCATCGCCAACAGAATTTTATATCGTATGTTAAGAATGGAATAATTGGGGTAAACGAACTAGAGTAATTGAGACATCCATTATACTCTAAAATGGGTTTTTATAGTTTTGCCAAATATTGAGTAAAAATGTGGGTAAAATGGTACTAAATATTGGGTAAACATGGTAAATATTATCGAATTTTGTGTATATCTAAAAAAGTGGATTTTTACCTATCAAAATAAGCATTTCCCCCTATTCCTCAATATTGGGTAAAAGTTAACTCTATTTTTGATATCTTAAAGAAAACTATAGACTAGAATAAAGATCCCCAGACACAGGCTAAGAAATAGAGGTTCAAGTTTGCACCCTTAACGTATCCAGTAGCGGCACGTTTTACGCTTCAACTGCACTGTACCTTCCGATTTATTCTTCCACTCTTGTTTGTCAGGGTTAGCATGGTTAGTTCAGGGCACATAATTTAAGGTTTATATTTCTTCGCATTTAAGGCTGTGGATTGCAGTTATCAATATTTAAAGATAATACTCAGTTCCTGTAGTGCAATTACAATTCTAACAAGAACTGGCTTTAAGTGATTCTAAATTGTTTTACGAGTAAGAACAGAAATAAGATGGGCCTACCAGCAAATTATATCGAAAAGGCGCATTTATTGAAAGGCAAAAATATTATGTGAATATAAGATCGCGAGCAGTGAGACTGCAGCTAGCACGATTTAATTTTACTCTTGATGTGTAATTTCAAGTGGTGTAACCCAGGGTCTATTTTGGGACTGCTTTTATTTTTTTATATTTATCAGTGATTTATCTTTTTTTTTTTAATGTTCATTTCATTTATATGCTGATGATACTGTTCTATATTTTTTCTGACAATGACCTAAATGTTGTCGAAAGAATTCTAAATGATGAACTAAAAAGAGTACATAGGTGGATGAGTATATATAAATTGAAATTGTATTGTAATAAAACGGCTGGTATGTTATGTGGTACACGAGACATGCTGACAAGGTATAATAATCTAAATTTAAGAATTTGTGAAACAAAATTTCAAAATGTAGATAGTCTTAGATATTTAGGGATTTTTATCTATAATGAACTTAAATGGAATACTCATTTTGAGCATATGTATTCAAAAATTGGCAAAATGATAGGTTTTAGGAGAGACTAAGGGATTTTCTCAATGAATCTAGTTTGAAAATGATACATTCTTCTGTCATTCTCCCCCACTTCTGTCATGTGTTGACAGAGCTCATATCTATCTTTAATTTACTGATTTAACATGTTCAAGCTATTCACGGCAAAATTACTGGGTAGAGTCCGAATAAATCATTACGGTAATACGGGCTAATAAACTGATGACATGATGTATAAAAACAAATGTTAATGCTATGTACGTTTACATTAAGTTCCCGGCTGCCACAGCAGCCCCGTTTGCCCGAAATGTAGTGCGCCGTGAGATTATGGCCATTTTTTTTTTTCATAGGTTTTTCTTAGGTCTTGCTAAGTTTTCTCACGGTGTATCACGGTACCCGTGACGGGCCGTGGGGGAAGGAGCTGTTGATTCCCGGACGCTCAAAGACACACCACGGCTCGGATGCTAGTATGTTCCCTCCGGGCCCGTCACGTTCTGATGGGGTCCCTCACGTTTCTCACGTTCTGATCAAGGTCTGAGAGATGCCGGGGAGTATACATGCTTCATATTCAACTACGGACGGCCTCCAAGTTTTGTTAAGGCCTATTACGTACTGCTACGTTTTGTTGCGTTCACCCCGTTTTACTACGGCCTACTAGATTCTCATCCGCACCGTCGGTCTGCCGTGGCAATTTTGTCGACAGTTTAAAGATATGGCAAGGCATCCAAGGCAATCACGGCCTTCACGTTTGCCCATCCCGTCCCCCCCCCCCCCCCCCCTTTGTCCATGGTGGCCTGAAACGTGAGCACCGGGAACATAATGTAAATGTAATATTAAGAATTGAAATGATTCATACCTTGGTTTATTAACTTATTGGTTGTTAATGTTGTTTTTGCGAAATTGCACTCATCGTCTTATGGACTGTAAAGTTTGTTGGGTTATTTATTTTTTCAGTCAGAAAAGAGGGAAAGAGTAAAACAAACACATATTCAAATAGAGAAAAAGACAGAAAGTTGTTGAGAGAAAATAATGTGAAAGAGAGAGAGAGAGAGAGAGAGAGAGAGAAAGAGAGAGATGGACAAGAAAGGGAGGGGAGGATTAGATAGATGATTTGTTTCAAGATAACGGGAAAGGAGAAACACTGGTGTATATAGGAACATCAGTATATAGATGAGAAGAGAGAGAGAGAGAGAGAGAGAGAGAGAGAGTATAGAGATGAGAGAGATGAAGAGTATAGAGATGAAGAGAGAAAGAAAGAGGGAATATAGGCTGAGATGGGGAAGTACAGTAGGCAGAGGAGGGGTTAGGTAAGGGGAAGAAAGGGGACATGCCAGAAGATGTGAGAGTAACTATCATTATATAAGTGTCAATAAACCCACGCAATATTTATTATTATTACATAATTATGTTATGTTTGTAGCCAGCCCCTCATTTTCTGGTGAGTCATACTCTTTAAGGCATACTCCTCAACACAGCTGACTCAACTTTGATAATTTTTTTCACTCCTGGCAACTGAACTCAACTCATGGAAACTGAACTCAACTCACCTCAATCTTCTTAGGTCACAACATTCTTCCAGCCAGCACTTCAGTTTCTTTCTGATGAGTTAGATCCTTGTTCCATTATAGACTTATTCTTTAACTTACAAGACGTATTCAACTACTGTCAATCATTTAGGATTTCTCCCTCATTGCAACTCAACTCAACTTAATCTGAATCTGATTCAACTCAACTTAAGTTAAGTCATATTAACTCAACTCAACTGAATTCATCTCTACTAAAATCAACTCAGCTCAAGTCTTATCTAGTATCTTCTCCACCTCGTTTGGAGAAAATATTCCGCTAGCCGACACCTCCGTCGGTTGGGCGTCGGCTCTTTCTTCCAACATCATGCAACTTAAGTTCTTTAAAAAAAAACGATTCAACCCAACTCAAATAAAACAGATCCCCTAATCCATTGCAAGTCGACTCAACCTAACCTCAATTCAACTTATTTCAACTCATCCTAATTCAACACACATCAACCTAATTCAACTGAGCTAAACTTAAGTCAATTCAACTCCACTTAATTCATTTAAATCAGCTCAACTTAATTCAAATAAACTTTAATAGCTCAACTAAATTCCTACCTGGAATATCCTCGACCTCATTTGGCCACAACATCCCGCTCGCAAGCACCTCGGTCTCTAGGGCGTTGGCTCCTCGGAAGGCGAGCTGAGCTCTGACATCACGGATGATGAAGATGTCATCCGTCGTTCCTGGGATGGGGTTGAAGGTGCTGATCGTCACCGTATCCATCCCCGTGTTGGGATCAGGGATGATGGAAGTGAAAGCAGCGAAAGGGATGTCGATGTGGCCGAGTTCCTTTACTGTCCATCCTATGGCAGGCGGGCATAAGATGGCCGCCACGAAGAATATAAAGGGTGCCGAGAGCATCTTCCAAAATGTCGTCACTCTTTTCCAGGTAAAAACATAAATAAAAATGAATGATTTTACCCCTTTTTAATAATAATAATAATAATGGATATTTATATAGCGCTCATATCCACCTTGAATGGTGCTCAAGGCGCTCCAATATTACCCCGGCTCTAGCTAGGCTACCGATTTCGGCGCTCACAGCATTCAAGGAATTAATTCCTGCCGGTACCAATTTAACACAGCCCATATTTCTGAAGTTAAACCTCTGTCACACACACAAGATCGACACCAGATCGAACAAAAAATGACATTACCCTGAATGACAACAAAGAATCAGTCGGTTTGGAATCGGTTTGAAATTTGGCAGTGTGACTTAGGCATTCTATAATGATGCAAGTTTTAGTTTGATGTGTTAGCCAAATTTTTTAACCCTGTCAAGACAATTGACCACATTTTGTGTTTTAGCTCAATAACTTTTGATTCAGAGCTCTAACAAAAATATACCAGATGCATGAGTAGAAATAGCAAAAATTTCTGCACACACTATGTCCATTTTTGTTGCATGATCATACTGCGTTTGATGCCAGGAATTTTAAAAGAATAAGCTTTGAAATCCTTAAATTGGCAACACATTGAGAGATTCAAAATCATTGTTTTTTTCTCACAATTGGCAATTATTTAAACTTTTTGACAAAATTCCTTTTTTTTCAAAGATATTACACCTAATTAGAAGCATGTAGCACTAAAAGAAAAATATTATTGTTGCCAATTTGAAGAACAAAACGTGATCAATTTAGCCCTTTTAATAATTCCTGTCCTGAAAGGGTTAATATCTCTTCTATCAAGATATAGTCAACTGATAAAAAGAGGACATAAGAGTACGAGATAACTTGTTCATACGACATGCTAAGTAATTGTTGTTAGGCCTACGAGTTCAAATTGCTATTCTCCTTGGACTCACCTTCCGTCTCAAAGGATTTAGAACGATCTAACAAGCATTCAGCCTTATCCTGCTACTTTATACCAAACATACACAAGGAGACACATGTGAATGGCGGATTTAGATGTGCCTTGTCATAAAAATAAACTACTTAATCCGATTTTACGAATATACGTCACATCAGTCCCTCAAGCATGCCATTTCCATAGTTCAAATGTAATCCATATGTAACAATTTGGAGGAAGTATTACGTCATAACTGTCTTCTAAAGATCGTGATTATGGGAATGCTTATGCTTTCTTTTCTGAATGTATTCAAGGACGGCTATATAATTTTATGATGGACATGCGAGATTATAGCTAGATCTATTATTATGCTGTACGTAATCATAATTATCAGTAATTTTTAATGACAGAGCCCGAAAGGGGTGCTTTTCGGGATACCGGTACTTTGAGAATTTAGAGTTCCGAGTTAGAATATCCGAATTCCCAGGTTGTTCATATCTATTATCAAGCTCAAACTCCTTGTCATTTTGTGCCTGTGGATTCTAGAACATTCTAGAAGAATACCTTCTAAACTACGACCCCTGGACAACTTCTCCCCTAAAAACTATCCCCATACAATATTTTACACTGTTCCAAATACACCTGAGGAGGGGGGGGGGGGGTGCTACCAGGCAGATGTCGAGGTTATATAGGCTGAAACTTACAGCCCACAGGATAGTTATCCTTATGATCAGCGATTTTGATTTTTATAAAACTGATAATTTTGTCATACCATGTTCTG
>CM046838.1:43575621-43623121 GCA_025618425.1 Heliocidaris tuberculata
TTTGAAACTGTGTGCAAGATCTCAAACAACCATGACAAGGGAGGTGTAGCATCTTTTGAAGTCAATAAACATTTGTTTAAATTTTTAGATTTCTCGTTCATGTGTTCATAATGATATTAGCATGATTAGGGGGTCCACGACAAACTCTCCGGCTGAAATAGCTCCGTCGTTCTTAACCTACACTAAATGAAAATCCTAACTTGGACCCTTGACCAAGCACTTTACCTAACGTTAATCCTAAGCTTAAAATTAATCTAAAACCCAATTAACTGCAACACTAACCCTAAGCCTGTGTCTTTGACAAAATAAAGCTCAGGAACAACTGTCGTTGGAGCAAAATATTTCTGTAGGAGCACTGATATTAGAATATCTAAAGAGCCTTTATTTTAGAACCGAACTCTTCATATATGATTTGAATAATATTTTCTTTCGTAGAAATCTGTTATCCCAATATTTATTTTAGATTCTTATACTATCCTTTTTTGTATCAAAGATGCAATTATATAAATACATTTTTTATTGTATTTACAAGAGCAAAGGAGGCAATAGGAAATAAATCACTGCCTGCCATTATGTAGCAACTAGTCCCACCCACTTATATATTGCATTTCTCATTAAGCATTCTGTTAACCGTTTACTTGTAGTTATATTTGAATTAAAACAAACCTCGAAATAAAGAGTTTTAAATTTAAAAAAGTGAAACTTCAGTTTGCAAGATGTGCTGACAGGCTCATTTTGTTAAGTGCTGAACGGGGAAAAAACAAATATAGGAATTAAAAGAAGGATTTGAGCTGAGCTTAATAACCTAGCTATGTAACCAAATAAACAAATATTATCATCTGGAGCCAGAAGGGCATTAACTCCTATACTTTAACACAGAGTTAACGCCCTTCTTTCTCTCAACAGACGTTATCATCTCTATAATACTAGACTTTTTATGGAGTTATCCTGTACAAAAACCCTTCACAAATACAATATGGCGTAGGGATATCATGGCGGAATATCAAGAGTAAAAGAAGTTGATTAGATAAGCTGAACTTTTTTTTTCTTTCTACATGTCATGTACTGCATTTAATGCTTGAAAATTAAAAATGAAATATACAAAACCCACAAGGCAACAATCGTTCAAATTTATTTCACATAAACTTACTATTTTTATGAAACATTGGTCATTCTTGAATACCCAAAGAATATATTTCTTGCAGAGACTAAATACAACCTACATGAAGTATCCACAGAACATGCTTATCGCGGACTCTACAGGGAGATTTTCAAGCGCCATGTTTAATAAAAATAACACATTATTCTCAACTCAGTTTGGTAAGGTCGAAGTTGAAAAAGTAAGGAAAATTGCTTGTACATGTAATAACACTATTCTTGTCATGCTAGCACATTTTTCAAATTTTTTTTTGTACTTATGTTTTTATTAAACAATCTGCAGGAGATAAGCTGAACTTAATAATCCATGTCAGACGATATTGGAAACCCGTCATCCACCATTTTTTTTTTTCTAAGAATCGTGTCTGTTGACAGCACCCTCTATCCTTTAGACCTGTGTTTGCTCTGACAGTATTTTTTTCCTTCTTACAAAGGTCTATTTCCAATTTGAAATACGAATCAAATTATTAGCAGGATCTCGACGAAACGATTTGCCACTCCTGCTCATATACTACATAGAGGATGACAGGTTTTCAATATCATTTGAAATCACTCTGTATATAAAGCCCCCGTTTCACCATGCCGTTCTCGCTACGATTTGAGCCGTTCAATAAACTTAGCCGGGCGCGTAGGGATAGCGGCATTACAGCGGGAAAGTCGGATTTGATCTGCGTGGAGCGGGGCGGCAGCGTGACCACGTCGGTGTTTACTTAAAGCGCCGTTCTGGTGCCACTGTTGCTACGTTTAGAAAGACCTTACTACGCTCATCCCGCTTTCTTTACGCTGTCATTACGATCTTCCCGCTTGCCTTACGATGAATTTCTGATCGGGGAGATCGGCCCGCTCCTACCCCGTTCTCACAACGCTGTTTTTACGATGCCGCCGATTGCAAACGACCCCTGTACGCTTTCCCCGATCTATCCCGATCTGCTAGATCGGGATAGATCGGGGCCCAGATCGGCATAGTGGAACGGGGGCAGTAGAATTCCTCTTCAGAGAGAGGGGGAGACTGGAATCGCGTATGGAATTAGGAAATTTGTGATCGTAGGCCAAATAGTGGAATGGGGGCTAAATTAGGCCCCGTTCCACTATCACGATCTGGATCCCGATCTATCCCGATCCATCAGATCGGCGGAGAGCGGCAAAAGTGTACAGGGATCGTTTGAAATCGGAAGCATCGTACATGTCGTAACAGCAGCGTTGTGAGGACAAGGAAGACAAGGCATTTTTTCAGATTTTGAACATGTTCAAAATTTCTCGCCGATCGTCCCGATCTGAATTTTCCCACTTTGAGTCGTAAGTCAAGCGCGAAGAACGTAGTGACAGCATAAAAAACAGCGGGATGAGCGTAGTAAGGTCTTTCTAAGCGTAGTAATGTTTTTTCTAAGCGTAACAGTGCAGCGGCACCAGAACGGGATGTAAGCTAGACACCGATGTAGTCCCACTGCCGCGCCTCTCTACCCTGATCAAAGGGCGACTTTCCCGGCAATCAAATCGGGGTATTTATAGGCACATCGGACACTTCTCAGCTCTCAGGAAGGGGGAACAGCGTGATTATATCGTATAGGTCTTTTAGAGCGTAAATACAGCGTGCATAGATCGGATAAAATCGGCAACATCGTACTTACAGCGTAGTTATAGTGTAACTTCAGCGTCCGACATCGTAATGTCCCATTCCCGATAATTGTAGTAAGAGCGTATAAAGCACTGTTGCTCGTAATTACAGCGTTCTTACAGCGTTTTAACCTCGTACTGGGTCTAGATCGGTTCATGTTTTGCCTGATCCTGTCCGATCTGAAAAAATTGCCAAACCGTGGCAAAAGCGGCATAGTGGAACGAACGCACATTATACGATCTGACTACGATCCAACTTGGGAAGAATTTGCAATAGCATTTTATATGAAACGTTAAACAGGAAAAATCTTAGTAATTGAGGTTCCGAACTGTCATATCTAGAATGAAAACAAAATTTCGAGGTAAGCGGCCAGCCATCTCGTAGGAGCAATAGCCGAATCGGCTCTGAATCATAGAGAAGTCAGACCATTCATGCGATTGTCTACGATATGAATCCGATTTTGGCATTTATTCCAACTAGAAGACTTGTAAAGCACTAACTTCTCGAATCCTAGTATCCATATCATTACTCAGACAGAGAGATGACACTTTATATTTCCATATCTAATGCAATTGGGGTTTTTTTTTCGAAAATCGGATAGCAGTCGACGGATCGTACAGTGTGCGGTTGGCTTTACCGGAATCATGGAATTATGCTGTGTTTGTGAAATTATTTAAAGACGGAGAAATAATGAAGCTTGAAAACTCTTTTCGCAAGATTTCGGATTATTGTCAGACTGACGAAGTGATTACACTTTTCTCTCCTCATTCTACAGAGGATGTGTTCGGTACGGATATCTACTGGTGGGTAGCTAACGGGTTCCTCGTCCCGAGTAAGGAAGCAGGGAGTATCGGACTCATTGAGGCCGACAAAGACACATCAGGTAAGAGGTGACACGACATTTGCTCCTCCGTCTACATCTTGAAAGGTCAAAGGTTAAGGTCAAGGTCATGATTTGGTTTTTTTGTTAAGGACAATGTGCAGATTAGGATTAGGGTTAGGGTTAGGATTAGGGTTAGGTTTAGGTTTAGGATTAACATGGCAAAGTTAGACCGGAGCAATTGTCGCAGGAGTAAATGTCATGGAACCCAGGTAAGAACATTATGTAAACCTCGTCTTATTAAAAATATTAATAATAGTAATATTATATGGTTCTCCATTTTATTTTATTTCATGTATTCCCTTCTTTACCACTGGTCTGAAAATATTCTTCTTTTTTTTTTTGATATAATAAATTATAACTTTTTGCAACTATGCAAGTGTTTTTGACAATGCAAATGATTCGACACACTTGTCAGTCCTGCGTATTTAATCAGGTACTGTTTGACATTTTTTGTGTAGTGAATAAAAGTGGTTTAAGTACGTATTATATGGACTGCTTGGAAAAAAAAAACCCAGAAGGTTTTGGTTAAAACGAGTATCGTTTAGTTTGCTTTAAGAAAAATATGGATGCGTGTGTGTGTGTGTGTGTGGGTGTGTGTGTGTGTGCGTGTGTGCGTGTGTGCGTGTGTGTGAATTCCGGTTTGCTTTTTGAGAGGTTATTTTTTAAATTGCCCCAGAAGTAAATAAATAAAACTCTGCAAAATAGTTTTTTTGTAGAGTTTGAGTTTATTCCTATGTCCCAGACACTTAGGTTGAGTTTTTCTTGACAAGCAAGAAAAAAATGAAATCAAATTAAATAAATTAAATGAATAAATGAAGTAGTAAAGCTTTATCCATTTTCCTGAGACCCTACATAATCTGTAATATCCTCATCAATTTGAACGATGAAAGGTAGCGAGATTTTGATTTATCAAATTTCCATCAAGTGACTATCATGCAGTATGATTTGTTCTATACAGTAAACCCCGCCCCATACTACGATATTACCAGTGGTGTCATCAGTGAGAAATGGTGGTACCATCGAGTTTACTTCGTTGATGTCGATGGTGATGGGAGGAAGGACATTCTTTCTGCTCGAGCTGATACATGTAAGCTATGTCTGCTGCGCATGATGCCTCATTCGCCTGACATAGGATTGCGTCAGCGATTCGCGCCGCCTTTGGTGCACCGGCACCATGCGAAAGTAATATCGTACAGAAAGTGAATGAAAATTGAACACTATATATTGCTTTGAATTACAGGCGTGTAATAAAAATATAGTGTTTTTTCTTTGTAATCAGATAGTATCGTATATAAAGTTGATTCTGTTGTAAAATCTCAGGCTGACGATGGAGTTTGCATGACTCCGAAACATGTTCCATTCCTTAAAATGCTATGTTTTCTTTGTTGTTTTTATTTTGAAATAAAGTGTAAAATATTAAAATAATACATTGCATCCGGTTTGGTTAATTTGAGACAGTTTACAATCAGCCGGGAGGGTGACGAAAAGTTGTTGTTTTTTTTTATTCGGGGGCATTGCTAGAAAAGAAGGCAATTTTAAAAAGGGGCACCTACACATTCTCTATGAAAAAGATCTAATAACACGATAAAAAACTACTTTCGAAAAATAAACTCAAGACAATTTCAATAGCCCTGTCTATCACCTTTAGAAATGTGCGAACATTACAATGGCGTATTACGTAATCCGAACAAGATTTCTATGGGCAGTACAATAGGCCTTTGAAATTGCCCTTGAGTTTATTTTTCGAAAGTAGTTTTTATCGTGTTTAATCTATTTCTTCACCAATAACCATGCAAATGTAATTCAAAAGATACGTCATTGAATTGTATTTGATCAATTAGATCTTTCATAACTTTATCATTTTTGTCGGATTCTCCTCAAACTTTCACTGATTTTTGTCTCTCATGCTACTACTTTCATTTTCAGGGCTGAATTCTTCTTTAAGTGAATGGACTATGCTAATTTGCTATTCATTTGTAATAACGTAATGTGAGACTAACTTATTTCATGATAATCGATGTACCCCACTCCTGACACACTCACCCCCCCCCCCCCCCCCTCCTCAGCCTCTGGAACAGGTGCTAACACCCTTGCAGAGATGGTCTATTTCGCGCAGCCGAGTCGTAACCCCATCACCAGTCGGTGGGACGTAGAACCCCTGTTTGAGGGTCCAGATGCTCTGTTCCGCTACGAGGAGCTCACGATGTCCTCCTCGGTCACTCGTCATGCCATCTTTAGCTGTCAGTACTTCGCAGAGAAACTCGTTGTGTCCTGGTCCGATGCATCGGGCTCCGGTGAGTTGATTTGATGCGATTTGATTTGATCTGCTGTCATTTACGCCTAATACATGTATAGAGTTGAATACATGAGAAGAAGAAGGGCTGAACTCCACTCATTTTATCTATTTTTTTATTTATTTATTTATTTATTTTTTAGTTCTTTCATAAATAAACTTATTCGACATAAGTTTACAAGAAAGAATGCTTTCATCTTCACGGAACTTTTTATACATAAATATACAGTACTTGTTATATGAAGATGAATAAAATGATAAATTTCAACCAAAAGAAAATTCTCAGTATAAATTCAAAATTATTGTAAAGGAGTTGAGCCGTTCTTCCTCTCGTATCTTTGTACTACTGTTAATATGTTATGATTATTAATCTCCCAAAATGATGTGTTTTATCGTCGAATATTATGAAATAGGAATAGTAGTTTTCTTATATCAAAGCAATGGCTGAAAAAAAGCACACTTTGAAGCACTAGAAAAATCCTCTTGAGGTGCGGTCGCAGAGGAAGAAAATTTTGAACATAAATCAATTCGCTGACCAGTGTGCATGGCTCATGTAATTCATGAATTTCCGTGTTTTTCATAAAGGGTGTCTCATACTGCAATGTGTACAGTCATGGTGAACGCATTCTAAATGTTACAGAAAGTGATCAGAAATCAGAATTCATTTTCTCTAACCACACCCTTTTATTTTATTTATTTATTTATTTTTTTTTTTTCAGCTGGACCGGACTTCAAAAACATGAACCATCGTGATATTGAAGCTATAGCTGATAATCGCTACTTTGATGCCGAGGTAAATAAAAGCCCGAGTCACATTTGTCTGATAACGATGACGATAACGAGATTTTCGATTAAAGGTACACCCTACTATAATGGTGTGTGTATGCTCGTGTCAGCTAATGAAAGCGCAGCTCTAGTGTGTACATTTAACTCTTTCAGGACAGGAATTATTTATAGGCTAAATTGATAACATTTTATTCTTCAAATTGGCAACATTAATATTTTTCTTTTAGTGCTACATAGTTCAAATAAGGTGTAATGTCTTTGAAAACAATATACATGGTTAGAAATTTGTTGAATAGTTGAAAGAAATTGCCAATTTTGATGAAAAACAATGATTTTAAACCTCTCAATGTGTTGCCCATTTAAGGATCTCAAAGCTTATTCTTGTTTTTGAAATTCCTGGCATCAAACGCAATGTGGTCATGCAATAAATATAGACATAGTGTGTGCAGAAAATTTTGCTCTTTCTACTCGTGCATCTGGTATATTTTTTAGAGCTCTGGATCAAAAGTTATTAAGCCAAACCACAAAATGTGGTCAATTGTCTTGAAAGGGTTAATGAAAAATTTAGTTTTCATTAAATGTACATATCGGACTAATGTGACCCAGGCTTAACACTGATCAAAGTGATTCCACTTCTGAAACTTTTCATCGATTTTCATTTATTGTGGATATGCATTCGCTTAACTCTTCCAGTGCCGATATATGTGACAGATAGACTTGTCATTTTCATTCACCAATTGCTCGATCACAGGAAAGGTATATGGTGGTCAAAATTTTGAACATAAATCAAGCATTCTAAATATATGGTTATAATTATATGCTACCATAGAAATTTTCAGAGAAAAATGCAGATTTTTAAAAAGACATTAACTTATTTCAACATTAAACAATAGTAAACAAATGAGAAAACAAAAAATAATAGACAAAAAAGAAACTCAGATGTAATTTTCAATAATTCTTATGCATAAAAGTTGGGTAAAGTACTTTGATATCATAAGAAATGGTAATAAATTTCTTACAAGTTTTGTACACAAATATTTTGTAAAATAATAGATGGTTAATGAAGTGCGGACATTTGAAAAGTAAGCATTGATCATATTTTGGTAAAATTTTGAAGAGAGCTAAACCCTTGGCACAGTAAGAGTTAACTTATCGCATATGCTCCGGTATAGTTCAATACCGTACAACAAGTACATAAACACTGATATAATGGCTAGGACATTTTATGTTTGCAAGGGTAGAATTTGAAGACTTGTTTTACTTGATATCTGTTTTTCAGGCAAATAATATTTCCTAATATAATTAGCATATCTCCAAGGAAGAGTGTACCACTTGCAAGTCTGCTATCATAATTCGCCTTTTCAGTCAAGTAATGTTTTGGGGTTGCCGTGTATTCCTTTCTGTATGATAATGATCAGTACAGCTGTAACATGATTATGAATATTCTAAAATATTCACAAAGAGTGTAAATGACAAATTAGAATAGCTCTCACCATCATGAACATGAAAATCCAGGAGAGAAACATACTGCAGCTGAGGAATAAACCACTTCGTAATTAGGACATTGGAGGGCGCGCTACTAGCTTGTTTAACATGTGAAATCATACTGGTTCGCGCATCATGGCGCGCACACTATAACATTGTATTAAAGGTCAATTGTACTCGGTACAAATGAACTTTATCTGCCCATGCGCAAATTAATCACGAACTGGCTTATTACATCACCCTCCATTTTTCTTTATTTCTGTTTTACCCAAGCCTCTTAAAAGTATTGATATTTGAAAAAGTTCATGGGGATGGTGTAAATCATTTAGAATTAGTTCTTTGAGACACACTCAAAAGGTAGCAACATGTGACGGTTTCGATGTCTATGACTCAGGCATCGTCCTCAAACGTGTACGGTAGGCATTATTAAGGAGTCGTAAGACATGGTAGAAGATGTTGCTAAAAAAGATAAGCCACTAATATGATGTGGCGAATGTAACTAATTTGCATACCAAATGCATATAACATGACGTGTGCATCATCAGGTATCATGGCTGACAATGGGCCGCAACTTCAGCCTGTGGGCAGGGGGGCGGTATAGGCATTATTTCAGGACTCGATGGGTTGGAGGTTTTTTTTTTTTGTTTTTTTTTTGTTGGTGTGTTTTGGTTTTTGTTTTTGTTTGGTTTTGTTTTGTTTTGTTTTGTTGTTTTTTTTTTGGGGGGGGGTGCGATCGCCGGGTCATAAAACTGGGAGGGCTAGTGGATAGTAGCGAGAAAAATCCAAGACTTGGCAGGAAGTATTCGCAAAGAAATATTGATCAAAGAAACACCCAACAGGAACAGAGACAGGGCGCATACCAATGAACTCTACCTACAGTACGTAGTGAAGAGTTCAGTGGTGCACACCGTTGTCTGACATTTAGGCCAAAAAAAAAAATTGTTTGGTTGTCTTCGAGTGACATTTTTTTTAAAAGAGGGTCGGTCGGTCGGTTTTTTTTTTTTTTTTTAACACTGAGAAAATAAAGGAGGCAAAGCAAGTTTCAATATTTAACGTTTTCACATGGTATTTACATTTATTTATTATCACCCAGAAACATAAAAGAGTTGTTATTTCTCTTGCACTGTTTAAGTCTTGTATATTAAACAATTTATGTAATACAAACTGTTGTTGAAATTAATTTCCCTTTTCCACTAAGTTTTGCCGTGGTTGGGTTTTGAAAAAAAAAAAAAATTGGGTCGGCCCCATTTCAGAGGGTCGGTCGGTCGAGGACAACCAAACAATTTTTTTTTTGGCCTTATGACGCGGCGATCCCCCAAACGGTGTCTTCTGACGATCGAAAAAAATGGCAGCTAACTTACGTTTTACCAGTACACGTCTGAGGAAGGTGTCTAAATCATAGACATTAAAACTGTCGCAGAAAAATACTATTTCATGAGTGTGACGCAACGCAAATTTCTAAGTATACTGAAAGGAAAAGTCACCCCTATCCTCCTTTGCAGATCGTCGACATCAACGGGGATGGGAACCTGGATCTTCTGGTGTCCATCAATAGGTGAGGTGCAGTGGATTCTTGGCTATTAAACAGTTTCGTTTTAACGCAGTTCAACATTAAGCTCAATTTGATTTCAACGATTCAGGATCCCATATACATGTATTTCGAACTGCACTTAACTTTGGGAAAGGGGGGAGGGTGTTTATATTTTACACGCATTTGTCTTTTTCAGAAAGCAAGTAATACCATTACTTTGGCTAAAAGCCAGGGTAATATAATAGTACTTTGTAGGCGCCTTATGGATCCCCTGGGATAGATATGTGTTGCACGATTAAAGGTAACAGATAGTTTTGGGGAGCTCTCAAAAACTTTTCGTGAGATTTCTTTGATTTTACTTAATAAATAGCAGGGTACTAACATAACTAAGATGCTGCGAAGTTTTTTCCTCCTCAAGTGAAATATTTATCGAATGAGAGGTGAAAAGTAATAAAAATCCCTGGCCCAAAAAAGAGGGGATGTAAATTCAAACAACGGCCACACACATTACGCACATGGGGATTGCTGTGTGTTATAGAATACGCTACACACAGTGCGAAGCGCTGGGTTTATTGTGCGGGGAACCTTCGGGTGGATATGGTCTTAGCGTGAGGCAGTGAAAAGCCGTTACCAAGCGCTTCTTACAGATATTTACACTAAAATTTGTTCGAAATCGTGAATGGAATGTTAAATGATCTCGTACATGAGTCTTATGATAAAAGGAGAATAGTATGTGACTATGTTAGATAAGTTTCTTGCCAGTATGTTTTTGCTACCGAGACTGTCTATGAGCTTTAATGTAGCTATATTATTATTATTTTTATTGTTAATAATAATAGTAGTAGCAGCAGCAGCAGCAGTAGTAGTAGTAGTAGTAGTATCACAATAATTATTATCATTATTATTATTATTATTATTATTATTATTATTATTATTATTATTATTATTATTATTATTATTATTATTATTATTATTATTACTATTATTATTATTGTTATTATTATATTGCTATTATTATTACTATTACTAGTAGTAATAGTAGTAGTAGTAGTAGTAGTAGTAGTAGTAGTAGTAGTAGTAGTAGTAGTAGTAGTGGTAGGGGTAATAGTAATAGACTACTACTACTACTACTATTATCATCATTATTATTAGTATTAGTTTTCTTATTATCATCATTGTTATTATCCTTATTATTAGCATCATTTGGAGTCGATTATATACACATATGTTGATTATTTTACAGTAAATCCAATGGCCAGTTGGTTGTGTTTGAGATTCCCGATGACTGGGCTACAGGCACATGGACCAGACACCTTATAGCGGAAGGGTTCAAGCCCCCTGGTGCGATCGTGACCGAGGGCATGGGATCTCCTGGTACTACCTTCACGTTCAAACCAGACAATTCATACAGGTAAGACACACACAAATCCAAAGTTCACTCTGCTTAAGAGCGAGAAGAGTTCAGCATTATTATTCCAAATTTCAAAGAAATGGCATAAAACCAAGTCTGATTTGGTTAGAAAGACGAAAAAGACGAACAACGGACAATTTTCCAAAGTAGGCCTACTATTTACGGGAAAAAAAATCACTCCGTGTTTTCTACATCCATTTTTAAACTCGATGTCGACACAGTGCCCAAAATAATTTATGGCTTACCTTTATTTGTAGTTATATGTATCATATAATTTTCAATAACTGCAACTACGTCCATGCTTATCTCTTAACGGTATAGAACTCTGGGCCATGCTTAAGTAATTGTTCATATTGACATATTTGAAACGTATTGCATGTATATTGAAACCACATCTATATTTGTTTTTGTTTGCTTTTTCTATTTTTTATGCATTTTACTCTAGCTATGTCACCCTGCCTGAGGAACTTATACTGTTATCTGTAAACCTCGGTCCTGGGCTATATGTACTTCTTTATTTGAGTGTTTTTTTTTTCTTCTTCTTCTAATAAAGATGAAAAACTCAAATCATAATTCATATCAAAAACTCAAAAATATGCGTACCTCTCTTCAAATACACTGAACAGAAATGATTTTACTAGAACCTTCGACTACTATGTTGTTGTTTTTTTAATAAAATAATTTCGCCAAGATTTACCTAGAGTATACTTACTGCAATAGATTGCATTAAAAGAGGGGGTAATTTGTGCTCTTAAAAGTCGTCTGAGAGTTTTTGAAGCGGAAACAGGCTATATCTATTTTGTTGCAAGAACAGTTAATTTGTACACTTTGTCTTGAATAATGTTATTTAATCCAATTCAGTTCAAAGCAACATTTATTTTCTTCCAGTAATTTCTTCGCATTTCAAAAACTATTCAAATGTTCAAAATATTAATGCAGAAAATTATTTTAGCCCGCTTTATACGGAATGACCTTTTCATTAACGAGACCCCATCTCTCTACAAATCAGTACAAAAACACCTGATCCAGCCCCCCCCCCCCACCCCTCCCCAGGTTTAACATGGTCAGTGTCCACTTTTTTCAAATTTCTTCCTCTTAATATATGGGTATAAAAATAATATTACGCCATTTAAACGCTTCCGGTGTTCATTTCAAAGAGATCTTTGTTTTCACACTGTTTTAGTAATTCCTTCAACTACTTGCTAAGCCACCTCCGGCAAAGCTCCTAAATAATAAGCCATTTCCGTAATGCACTGAAATTTATACACGCTTGTCTAGTAAAGAAATATCATATTCACTTGTACTGTTTTTCACTAGCCGGGATGCAAATTGCACACATCAGTTGTTGCTAGGTCGGACATAGAATATGGCTTAACAACATGTAATGTGTGCAATTTTGGATTCTGACCGTTAAAATGCATTCATCAATATGAGGTGAATGGAATAATTAGTCACGAGGCACATGACAAAGATGCAGGCATTTAATAAGCCAGTTTGTGATTATAATTTGAGCCTGTGCAGATGAAGGTCATTTGTATCTAGTAGAATTGACCTTTATCTGTTTATAAGATGTAGTTTTGTAGGCACCACGATTATGACGATGCACACACCAGTATGATTTCACTTGTTAAACAAGAAGCGCGTCCACAGATACAGATGCGCGTGCGTGTACAAATTGGGGTCATTTCAGGGTCATAATGTATCATGTAGTAATTAATAATAACTTTTATTATTATTATTATGTACTAATTATGAACTGGATTATTTGAATACATAACATATTCATCATCATTCTTACACTAGGAAAAAACCTCTGATCATGCTCACGGGCGATGATGACAGTAACATCTACGTTTTCGAAGCCCAGAGCGACAGCAACTCCAACAACTGGAGCTACACCCAGACCTCTATCTTCGAGTCCCAGGATGGTACCGTGGGCGCCCCCTCGGTCCGTGATGTCGATGGCGACGGCAATGTCGAGGTCTTCGTACCAGCATACACTGACGGTCGTCTCCATGTGCTCACCTATGTGCCATAAGCGAATAAAGCATACTATCTAGCCAAGGTCGAATATTTCATGATATTCATAATCATAAGTAATTAACTGAATTAGAATACAGGGATGGTAAAGGTGACATTAGTTTCAGTACAAGATAATATATACATGATATAACTATGGGCTAGTCAAAGGTATTTGGTTATTCGCTGTCCTTTTCGTAACCAATAAATTAGGAAATAGAAATAAAAGTGAATGATACTGTTTAGTTTTCTTGTTTAGTTTTCCTGATTCACGCTCTTGACTGGTAAGGATATCAAATTGGTAGAATCATCGGGTATATTTTGTTTTTAATGTGATGGGGCCGGTAACGTAAGGACCAAAATACATTGTACCTGCCGCGCCCTTAAGGCCACCGCACACCTTACGATCGGTCTGCGATCCGATTTCAGAAGAAAATGTAATATTATTTGACAAATCATTTAAAAACGAAAAACATTTTTGATTGAGGTTCTGAATAGTCATATAGATAGTAAAATCGATAGTACGTCCTTTGCCGAGTTTTCTAGTCGGTGGAATGGCCAAATCGGCTCCGAGTCGTAGTGACGTCACAAAAATCGTACGACTGCCTACGATTTGAAACTAATTTTGCCCTTATTCCCTGTAGAAAGCTGACAGCTCACCAAAACCCTATGTTTTAGTATTCATATTACTTTTCAGAACCTGAATAGGGTCGATTTCATTTGTTAAAATGCCAATATTTAATGCCATTGCGAATTATTTCAAAAATGGGATCGCAGACCGATCGTAAGGTGTGCGGTGGCCTTTATATACACAGACATCGTGTAGATTTTGTTTGACCGCAATTTTACCGAATCTAAAAATGCTTAGGTCTGCAAACCGGCATTCAGAACGTATTGATCATTAGCACGGTGTTTTTTTTCTTAGAGATTACATTGTATGAAGAGTATAGCTCGAGAATCATCCTATAAATTTATCTAAATGTTGAATTTATCTGAAATTACTGTAAAATCTTTTCGCTAGTGAACTTGGCTCAATAAAATATGAAATAAACAAGGTCATGTCCTCGATCGTATTATGTTTTCGCTAGGCCGAATGGCCCCCAAAATAATGATAATGGTAATAAAAATGATAATAATGATATTAATAATGATAATGATGATGATGATGATTATGATAATAATAATGAAAAGAAATAATAACAATTTAAAAATAACGTATTTAAAGCAACAGATTATTGCACGAAGCGATTTGATATTATGACATAATTATGTTGCACAACGGGGAAGCGGCAGATACGATTTGTACCCCTATTCCTCTAAGTAATGACACTTGTCAGTTACAAGACAAAGAATGGGAAAGTGTGGGAAGAGGAGGAGAAGGAGAAGAAACGGGAAAGATGGAAAGGAGAAGAGAAATAGAAGAAAGTGATAGGAGTAAAAGGCATAGGAAAGAAGAAGAAGAAGAACATGAAGAAGGAGAGAGAGAGAGAGAGAGCGCTCGTGTGAGAGGGAGAGAGAGAGAGAGAGAGAGAAAGAGAGAGAAAGGGAGCGTGCGGGATGTTGTAGATGGGGGAAGTGAGAAAAATAGAAAGACATTCAATGAATGTTGTCATTTTAGATCAAATCCACCAAGCATTATTTTTGGCAAAGACACTTCTGAATTCACATGTTTATAGAGGTAGAATTGCCCAAGCTTACATGGAAGTCAACGTAAGCGTCTTGGCCGCGCTGATTAGAGGGGTATAAACATAAAGAAAGACTACGATAACAGAAGATCATCAGATATGTGTATTTTCCCAATGTTTAGGATAATACTTTCGATAAGAAGTAACTGTTTTTGATATGTAAAAGTGGGCCTGCACATGGTGCCAAAGACTCAATATAGCAACAAATCTGTCATCACATTTTTTCTATCTCGCTCTCTCTCTCTTTTTCCCTCCCCCTCTCGTTCTTTGTCTCTCCCTTTTCTTTCCTCTCACTCTCTTTCCTATGCATATATTCCCTCTTCCCTCTCTCTCCCTCTCCTCTCTCTCCCTCTCTTATCCTTGCTTCCTTCTACTCATTTATTTTGTTTTCTCACCCTGTTCGTATTGGTTTAATATGTATTTTCATCTCTCTCTCTCTCTCTCTCTTTCTTCTTCCTTCATTAAATCGATTATTTGTTTCTCATACCCTTTCCTTCAACCCAGAATAATTCACCCTCTCCTGCCTTCTCCATCGTGCCCGCCATCTCTAGATCACTTTCTCATGCCATATGTATTCGTTTTATCTTTACTTTCTACCTCAGTGCCCCCCCCCCCACCACCCCCCCCCCCCTCTCTCTCCCTTTCTCTCTCTCTCTCTAGTCTTTAATATTCTTGTTTTCTATTTCATCGCACTTTCTTTGACACAATATTTTCACCCTCTCCTCCCTTCTTATCTTCCTCGCATCTTATTTTGTCACTCTCTCTTATACCGTCAATTACACCACCCCCCCCCTCTCTCTCTCTCACTCACTGTCATCATCTTTATTTTAAAAACGAATTGTTTCCAGACTTCAACTCTAATCCTCTATCCGTGTTTATTCATTAATTTGTAGAATAATGATAATGCGCTAAATGTTTGGTCAATGAGCATTTTATTCAAATAATTGAAACAGAACGATGCATCATTTTATGATTTGGACATCCCGTCATTTCATGACATTTATGCTTCAATGCTGATTCGATTGCGAAATAAGATACTTCACATATCTATTTTTTGAATATTTTGTTTATTTTTGCTATAAAGATGCACATGTTGCATTTCTAGTTTAAAGGTGAATACTGAAGACAAATTTTCTGAGTAAAAAAAACAAAAAGGAAAAAAGAAAAACATCTACATTGTACTGATATTTAATATCAACTCTTTACCATGTTTTCCTTTGGTATATCAAATAAGACTTTTCCAAAATGTTTCCTTCTATGATTCAATAACCAGTGAAATGATATAATTGCGACAATGCAAATTTCTGACCTCTAAATTTTGATTTCATAATATTCTAAGTTCGAACTCTAATCGGATCGGTTGGTAAATGTATTCCGTATTTTAGAAGATCCAACACTTTCAAGTAGAATGATATATTAAAATTATTCACAACAGTCAGTACCCATGGTAACTATTAGTACATGTACACATATTTCTATTATCAACCGGATTGGTTGTTGAATACAAACAAAATTGCAGGAGTCACAGTTGTTATCCTGGGTACCCATGTAGCAGATTAGTTCCAGTATAATTTGTAGCCAAATAACGTGATGATCAAATCGTAGACTATATCTCATTTTTGGATAGTCCGATTTGCAGACTCTAGTCCAGATCACAGAAATTTCCACATGATCATGTAATCTGGTAATAGATCAAACCCAGTATTGCTTGCAGTCAATAACCGGTACATACGCTCCGTTTACGAACCGGATCGGTTGGTTGGAATAGCCCGGATCGTAGAAGTCCCACTCGAATGATGTTCTCTTACTGGTTCCTACTGTAACCGTCAAACTGGTATCGGACGACACGTTCACTTGACTCAACCCAGCACTAACCCCGTTCAGACTGTCACGTGAATGGGACGATGAGTCGTCTGTCTGTGGAGAGTTGGTCGGCACCACGAGTCTGGGTGTTGGCGTAGTGGGCGGCTGATGGTAGAAATAAAAGGATATTCCTATCACAAGTGCATTATGAAGGCTAACTATGATTATCATTCGAGACAACTATCCACCGGACAACTGAGGGGGCGGGGTCTTACAATACAGGGTGGTCTAGAAAGAATGAAACACCCGAGATCTGAAATTCTACATCATTGACAGAATATCACAATTTTTTTTTTTTTTTTTTTTTTTTGCTTTATTGTGTAGAAAATTCCCTCCCAAGTAAAATGACATCAAGATCATCAATTTTAGGTACGGTGTTTTGATTCAACAACTATTTTTGAGAGGCATTGTCAAAATTTGCTACCTTTGCAACCGTAGTCATTCTTGAATTTTTTATAATAATAAACTAAGTATTTATCATAATGATTATAATTATGATAATGTAAATTATTTTTATTATCATTATCATTATTATTATCATCATAAGTATTATTATTATTATTATTATTATTATTATTATTATTATTATTATTATTATTATTATTACTATTATCATTATTATTATTATTATTATTATTATTATTATTATTATTATTATTATTATCAGTAGTAGTAGTAGTAGTAGTAGCAGTGGTGGTAGTGGTGGTAGTTGTAGTAGTAGTAGTAGTAGTAGTAGTAGTAGTAGTAGTGGTGGTGGTAGTAGTAGTAGTAGTAGTAGTAGTAGTAGTAGTGGTAGTAGTAGTAGTAGTAGTAGTAGTAGTAGTAGTAGTAGTAGTAGTAGTGGTAGTAGTAGTAGTAGTGGTAGTAGTAGTAGTAGTAGTAGTAGTAGTAGTAGTAGTAGTAGTAGTAGTGGTGGTAGTAGTAGTAGTAGTAGTGGTAGTAGTAGTAGTAGTGGTAGTAGTAGTAGTAGTAGTAGTAGTAGTGGTGGTAGTAGTAGTAGTAGTAGTAGTAGTAGTAGGAGTAGTAGTGGTGGTGGTAGTACTAGTAGTAGTACTAGTAGTAGTAGTAGTAGTAGTGGTAGTAGTAGTAGTAGTAGTAGTAGTAGTAATAGTAGTGGTGGTAGTAGTAGTAATAGTAGTAGTAGTAGTAGTAGTAGTAGTAGTAGTAGTAGTAGTAGTAGTGGTGGTGGTAGTGGTAGTAGTAGTAGTAGTAGTAGTAGTAGTAGTAGCAGTAGTAGTAGTAGTAGTAGTGGTGGTAGTAGTAGTAGTAGTAGTAGTAGTAGTTGTAGTAGCAGTAGTAGTAGTAATAGTAGTAGTATCATTATCGTTATTGTTGTTATTAGTATCAACAGACCAATTTATATATTTATTGAAGTTATCGAGTTACATTCAGAACAATAATGAATTCCATTGTAAGTCCATCCATTGACCGTTGTTTAAGGAGGACATCTCAAATATTATTCATTTCTCGTGGATAATGTCAGTGAAAGGACTATTAAAACACATAAAAATTAAAAAAAATCTTTATTCATACAGCGAGTGATAGATAGATATATATTGGAAATTCAATAATAATTTTGAGTGCCATACCTCAAATACTGTATTATCAAAGCTCAATTCGTCCCATATGGAAGGGAATTCAACTCCTTTAGGACCTCCATTCCCACTTGGTTCTGATGATGATATAATTGCTTCCCCTGCAAGATTAAACTTGGGAAGCTTTGACTTCGTATGTTTCAACCTCTGACCTGCCTCATGTCGCATCCTATCATGTCCTCGGTATCCAGGATGATATCTGCTGTCCATACAATATCGTCTGCTGGTCGGAAATCGTGGCGGCTCGGAGGACACTGCCCGCACGGCATGAGGAAAGACGCGAGAATGGGTCACGGGCCGGAGCGCCGTGTTCCACCGGGGTCGGGGATAGTGATGATGTTCCTGATGATAATCGGTCGGAGACAGAGCGATGTTCGCGTTCTGATCTCGAACGACATTCAGCGGGATGACACGCACGAATTCGTTGACGTTCTCGTTGGCATGATGATGTAAGATTGGGCGCTCCACATGTGGTTTACCATGCTCTCTTGGTGATCGAATGAAAGAATACTCCTGTTGTAATTCTCTGTTCTCAGGGATTCGACTTAAGCCAGTATGCCGATGTGATGTCTCATACATTGGGATGCATTCGTGGTCCATCTGACTTTGCTGGCCACCGCTCCCTGATCCATCGATGTACTGTAACGATGTCGACAGGTTGCCGGAGAGCCAACGTCGCGTCGCCTCCTGACGCCGCGCTTGCACGTTCCCACGCTCGAGGCTGTGGAAGAAATTCTTCCTTACACTTTTATGATCAGCCATCACCCCTTCGGGTCTAGTGGGAAGTTTGGGCGTCCCTCGCCTGAATCTTGGCATACGTCGACCAGACTTTCGTCCCTCGTGAGGCTTCGGTCTTCGAATGAATGAAAAGCAGCGGAAGGATAAAACGAGTAATATAACGACAACCAACAAGCCAGCTGCAATGACAACACCCCATAAAGCCCAGACGTGTGCGATATCCACCTTGCTATCCAGGTGACCAGTGATGTTAACAGCAGTGACATCGTTGTCAGCTATTTCCACAGTAGGCAGAACACTTTCCTTCTTGGAAGTCGATGTCGGATTAACCATATTTTCCGCGGTCGTGGTAGTGGTATTGTCAATGACTGAACTTGGAGCATCAACGATACTTTTATCAATAAATGATTCGACTGCAGCAAATGACACCGTCGTTATATTTTCCATTCCATCCACCGACATTGGACGTTTATGCTGATTGACATTAAGAAGAGGAGAATCCTCAAGTTTGGCAGCACATGAGCGCGTTCAGTTTACGTTTGAACAGGCAACTCGATTAAATAGGGGAGTGGTACTAATCAAATTTTCTTCATATACATCGAAATAAGAATAAAGACCTTTAAGTCCATTATCATCTGAACAGGAGCAACGGGGAACATTGCACAATGATTGCAGAATAACTTTAACGTGATTGACAGAAGAAGAATCAAAGAGCCGGTCGCATAATGATGGGCTGATGGTAGCTGAATGCCTTTCCATGCATACCAGAGGCACAAACACACCTGTACTACGGGTGACTGCATTCATTCAGACATGTGGATTCACTTTAATCTTCATTCAAACATTCTGGTCCTATTTGAAATTGAATGCTTGGCGGCGAACAATTACATTCATGAAATTTTGGGACTCTAGTAGCCTATAGTCATTTTGTGAAAAAGGGGCATGAACCGCCCAACTAATTGCAACAGAAATTAATTCAACTGTTTTATTATCTTAAAAATGCTCTTAATAACTTGTAAAAAATTCTAAGAAATCTGAGCGGTGGAAAATGTTGAAAAATACTCCAAATCAGTGATAATTATTTCCAATATCATGTAAGCACCAACAGAGCCAACTATACACATAGACTGGGAAGTTGGACACACTGTGACACAAATTCTTTGTTGTTTGCTTGCCCAAGCAACGTGTGCGTTTTGTGTCCAACTTACACCCAACTATGTTTATACATTATGGCTTACAAAAACGCCCTCTGAAGAAAACAAATAATTACATTTCAAAATATTATATATAGCGATGTAACACGGATTGACGAAAATGAATGAGGATATATGAGCATAGAAGAGAAAGAGAGAGAGGGAGCAGGGGCGTCGATTATGAGGCAGGTGGGCAGTTGCCCCCCCCCCCCCCGAAGAAAATATTGTGAGGGCAAACATATCGTTTTGCAAAACTCGGGAAATTAAGCCTTCCAAACCAATGAAATACAAAAGATATCACACGTTCAGACTTTAATTTCGCAGCGCGCTCCGCGCGCAAATTCTCTAATTTTCCCTGCTTCATGTAACCGTGGAGAAGCTAGTAATTAAGAGGCTTTAAACAAATCATAAAGGTAACTATCAGGCTGCCTCCCCTCCCCAATCCAAAAAACGGATCGATGCCCCTGAGAGGGAGAGAGAGAAAGAGAGAGAGGGGGGGGGGGGGGGGGAGAAAGAGGGGGATATAATGAGAGAGAGGGTCAGAAAATTATAAATAGCAAGTGAGGGAGAAAGAGAGGGAGAAAGAGAAAGTGGGAAAATGTTAATAGATTAAAATACATCAGTTTGTAGTACGAGGTTGCACGGTGAGCAAGCAGAAAATTTCCATATTTGTTTTAATGTTTATAAATGCGCTCATTGATATGAGCATAGTGTTTACTTTTCATAAAAATTAGCCGTTATTATATATTGTAGCTATTACGTACCTCTAGTGTGTGCAAAGATCTTAAAGTAAAGTACAATCAGCTTTGTCGAAAAATCGCAATATCACGGGGGCATTTCATCAGGTGTCTTGTCAGTGATTTTTACTGACAAATTTGCTCTCACCCAATCAGTTACAAGGATTTCAGTAGCTTATAACAGTTATCGCAACTTGTCATTGATGACAAGTTTTATGAAAGAGGGCCCTTAATTTCAGCTATCTTGTCAGCAAATTTGGCCGCACATCCCTCCCTCCCCCCTTCCCCCCCCCCCCCCCCCCCCATTACAGATTGGTCTTGGATGCCCCTGCCCAAAACCGTCCATCCGAATCTACACGTCTGGGAGTTTAAATCTCTTGTATCTTTTGAATATTTCTATCATTTCACTAATACCCACAAGTTGTTGTGGTTTGGGTTTTTATTTTTATTTGTGTGTGTGTGTGTGTGTGTGTGTTTTAATTTGTTTTGATTTGTAGTTTTTGTTGCGAGGAGTATAAAACACTGATTGTGGATATCGATTTTAGAGGAGAGGAGAGCTAGTGGGCATGAAAGATGGGGTATATAGGCAGACATGTTGCCTTTTAACCGAAATGATCTATAAAGACTTTTATATTGTACTTCAACTTCTTTTTTCCCCTTCTTTCTTTATCTTCTTCTCTTTTTTCTTTTTTTTAATCGTAAGTGGGAATGACGGAAGGGGGTGTAAACATTGACATGTAATTGAGGGGTGGGGTAGGGGTATCTACAAGTATATACTGGACATCATGAACCAGAAATTGTGGTAAGAACTATATATTGATAAACATTAAATTTGTTAATTTTAGCACGTGTTCTTATAATGTTTTCATATAAATGTTTTAAATTTGAGTGTAAAGTATTTCCTTTCTTTTTCTTTTAATTTAAGGACAGTAACTATTTTCATTTTTTTTTCCAAACAGGGGGTCTTTGAAATACAAGCCATTCTTACTTAATAGACTCCTCCACTTATGTTTTCCTTTACAATTACAATATTTACATTATACCAGTTATCGCTTTACTAGTGTTAGTCAATTGAATGTTCTGTTATATCTATGTTCCAATTCACATATTTGCTGTGTTCCTGTTTCTTAATTTCCATATGTACTGTTTAAAGAAAAAAAGTGGAATAGATATATGTTTGTGGAAAATAAATAAACTTTGAAACTTTGAACTTACAGCATTACCTATTTGGGGGTATATATGGGGCTATTTCAAATAAGAAATAAAAGGCACATTTCACGACATTTTCTAGTCCAAAGGGTAAACAGATATCACAATAAGGGGGGGGGGGGGTTCATCAAGTGTCTTGTCAGTGATTTTTCCCGACAAATTTGCTCTCAGCCAATCAGAAGCCAGGATTTCAGTAGCTTATAACAGTTATTGCAACTTGTCATTGATGACAAGGTTTCATGAAATTTCATGAAACAGGGCCCTGATGGTTCTTTATTACTATCCCATGCAACCAACACTTCATTAATCATTCCTACGACAAAAAGACTTGAAAATATCAAAATATCCATTTATAATCCGGAGAATTTTTCATGTCAAACCTTACAGAAATTTCCTTTTTCCCGTGATTATGACATACATGTAGATATAATCAGTTGACTTTTATATTATACAAACAGTGCGTGGTCTATCATGCACTATACTGGATTATGTACACGACAAATACTAAATTATCCCGAGTGCAGTTTTGTTTCACCGAGGCCGCAGGCCGAGGTGAAATACCTGCACCAGGGATAATTTAGTATTTGGAGTTCATATAGTCCAGTAATCATAAATGGTGCATAGATAGAACATGCACTATTAATAGACCCCTATAGATCTATAACTGTTATTGTGTATTAGGCCCGTGCAAAATTCAAAGTTATAGTGCACGATCGTGCACTATAACAAAATTTTGGCAAGTCACGTGATGCGAATGTAACCAATCACAGCGCGTATTATACATACACTATTTACTATACTAGTTTAGTGACAAAAATATGAGAAATAGAAGAAACACAGTTTTGGTATATCTCGTGAATTCTCAGTACCAGAAAGCTACATGAGATCTGCGAGAGAAATCTCGTTTTCTTGAATACAAATATATTTTTAGTTTTTAATAGAATGAATGATGTTGCAAGTGATATTTAAACTGAAGGTGTAACAATGGTATTAAAGGAAGGAGATTTGTAAGGCTCTGTGGATTCTCCTCTCATCGCATGTATCTATAGGCATTCGAAAAGTGCAGTTTACCTTAGGTCTAAAGTTTGCATGACCATTTTTAGCTCCTTTGAAGATAAAACCGCTTTCTTTGAAGGCAGCACAAGAAGGGATTGGATAAGGAGCTTGATTCGGTATGAATGTAGCAAACAGAATTCGAGATCTAGACCGATCATATATTTCTTAGCCCAGGGGCGGCGCCAGGGTATTTAAATAGGGGGGGGGGCAAAATGACGCCTATAGCAACGTCGCATGTCGAGGGTCTTGAAATAACAAATAGGACTATAATAGTTATGTCATAATTGCATGGCTAGCCTTCTCTTCTCCATTTCCCCTTCTTCCTCTTTTTTTTTTTTTTTTTTGCTCGCTTGAAAAATGATAGGGGGCGGCCGCCCCCCTGCCCCCCCCCCCCCTGTAGCGCCGCCCCTGTCTTAGCCTACTACAATACATTTAACAGTTCTCAACACTAAAAACCAAAAGGCTGAAGATTCGATTTGTAAACTTTACAATATCCTTCTATGAACATGATGAATCCCCCCCGCCAAACATCCCTGAAGACAGATTACCCCTCAGACCATTAAAGCTCTCTCCACAGATAATTGTTATTCCCGCACAACTGCTCTCTCACAGAAAGGGGACATTCTAAATAGACATTCAGAATGGACATCCTAGTAGACCAACTGGCCACGAGACAGACAGATAACGAGAAAGAAATTTCGGGAATACCTCGAGAGATTGACAAAACAGAGAAATTCATAGAAGTTACGTTCACACGATGGGAGCTAAACTTTAAATTTCGCTTGTAGTTTCAAAACTTTAAGTTAACTTGTAGTTATCTTGTAGTTTCAGCCCGTATGAACGGACTCGTGGTTTCGAAACTTTAAGTTTACTTGTAGTTCTAGAACCACAAGCGAGCTCGTGGTTAAGGCCCAAACCATGAGCAGCGGGGGGTCCACCATCGAAGTTAGGGCCCATGTGAACGGAATAAACTTTAAGTTTCGCAGGCTTGAGGTTTAGGATGACTTTGCTGTTCATGTTAAATTTCCGAGTCATACCCTTCTCGCGAGCGCACGAATTATGAACACAGGATCTGTAGTATGTGTACAGTACACACAATCGGTAGTATCTACTTCCTGGGTTAACCATCGCTCGGCTTGTAGTTTCAGCTCGTTGTTTAGGGCTCATGTGAACCCTCGCTGCGGTTAGGGAGTGGTGGTTTCGTTAACTTAAAGTTTCGCTTACTTAAAGTTTCGAAACCACAAGTTCCTTACGAACGTAGCTCCTAGGGAAAGAGAGAAAACATGGAGGTCTCGTTGGCTGTCGCTCTCGTGGGCCGTCGGCCGGAACTTTCAAATCGTTTTCTGAAGGCCCATGAGACCCAAGTTGGCGTCCTCGTGGGTTTAAGAATCGCCTTAGCTTTCATCACACTATGAACTGCAGAAGCTCGCATATGGGAGTTGTTGTGCGGGGATAAAAGTCCAAGGGGTATTAGTCCTAGAATAACCCATAACGAACTTATGTAAAGTGGACTCCATGCAGAGAGAGGCTCTCGTGTATTTTTTAATTGTAATTATTTTGTAGAGTGAAATCATCAACGTCATGTAAAGTGCATTAGTACTATTACGAGTAGTATGCGCGGTATGAAAATCAGTACTGTTATTGTTCTTACTGTTATTATTATTATCATCCAATATAATCCTCATCATCATTCAAAAATATATATCATGTCTTACAATCGTCATTCACAACACTGGCGATCTTTTTAGTACTTAATTCTAAGTTTCAAGATTAAATGCATGACGCTATTTAAGTATGCCAGTTGCTAATCACTTCACTTTCGCCGAACATGCACACCTCTTGAATTCATATTAGTGCCCAAAATCTCCTTTCTTATTCATTCAACATTAGCAGAGCGTGCGTCTTTTTCATGTGGATGCAACCAACCGCTGGAAAGAGGGCGTGTCTGGAGAGGTGGTGCCAGGATTATAAATTTCAGATGAAAAAAGCAGAATGTTGCTCGGACTTGTGTCTTTCGTCAGAGAACATCGTTGAGGAAGCATCGTTCCTTTTTTTAGATCAAAGGAGAAGGATAGGAAGAACGACCATGAAAGGTTTCACGACTCTGCTGCTGTACTCCTGTCTCATTGGTGTAATCATAGCTGATAAAGGTACAACACATATATGTTTCAGATATAATTTTATATCTTAATTATCATCAGGGGCGGATCCAGGATTTTGAAAAAGAAAAAAAGGGGGGATATCCGAAATTTGGGATCCAGTTTTCCTCCAAAATTCTCTGACAAGCAAAAAAAAAAAAGCAAAAAATAAAATAAAATAAAAAAACAAAGCTTATCACACATTTTGGCCTCCCTTTGACGTTCCAAATTATCTGACAAGCAAATATATATACCAGTGAACACGTTAAAGGCCATCTTGAATTTGATTTATGAAAATACTATCAGAAATAAGCTATCTGAAAGTGACAGAACTTTAAATCACTTTGTACCCTTTCGTTCAATTTGGCGGCAATATGAAGCCTAAAGTTTATGTTTTAGGAAAACTTGATCTTCATAGATTACTGAACTATTTGCAGTTGAATGCCCCATTCCATTATTAACGTGTAAGAAAGAATTATACTTTTATAAGTCACGTAAAATCACAATAAGCTTATGGTGCAACATGCTATATCTAGTGTACGGTATTACATG
This sequence comes from Heliocidaris tuberculata, assembly GCA_025618425.1. Classification (NCBI taxonomy): domain Eukaryota; kingdom Metazoa; phylum Echinodermata; class Echinoidea; order Camarodonta; family Echinometridae; genus Heliocidaris; species Heliocidaris tuberculata. The sequence goes on from CM046838.1 coordinate 43,601,569, forward strand.
GATGTAGAGAAGTAGTCAGGCACCGTAAAAGATTTCAATTTGTTTTAATCTGATAACGTTCCAGTTTATTTTCATTATTCTTCAAAATTCCTCAGTCCGGAAAAATTAGGGGACATCATCGATTTCAGTGTTCACCAGATGTTATCGTTAAATTATTCTATATTGTGAATGAAAGAAATAATATGGGATAAAGTAATGGCATGAGGGCAGTTATGTGTCAGACCAGCTTTTAAGCAATTGTGTACCCAGCTTGGATAATCTATTTGAATTGTAGTAAAAGTTGATCTTGATTGGGCAAGACATCAGTATTTCGCTCCTTCTTTCTTTCTTCTTAAATACATCTCTCTCTCTCTCTCTCTCTCTCTCTCTCTCTCTCTTCATATGTGCCTCCTTTTCCATCTCTCTAACCTACTTTTGTCACTTCTTCTTCTACTTATTTGACTTTTTAGCATGAAATTATCGTTATAAATTATGCGAACTTTGATATTAGTTCAATTTAATTCAAAATAGCATTATTTCCTTTCATTCCTCTCTTCTATTTATTTTTCAAAATTTATGTACAAACTATCATAAACACGATTGCAAAGACTTTCGAGAAATCAAATCAAGGTCAATTTTAATATCCTATACCTAGGTAATACGTTATTATAATGTTCGAACTTTTTAAAAAGTGATTGACAAGGCTACTGAAATTACCTTAAGCCTAGGTCACAAATCCACCGGGCCCCATACGGCGTGTGTGGTCACATATTCTACGGCGCCCGGGCGTACCCGATGAAAATGTGTGGAGTGTAATTGCAAGGCGCCCGTCAACAAACGGTAAGGGTGCCGGCCAGGTGCCGTGCGGTAAGCTTCCGGGCCCCGTCCGATGAACAGGTGCACCGCATGCTCCCGTTTAGGGCCCGGCCGGGGTCCTCACGGCGCCTGGCTGGCGCCCGGCCTGTTTGCGTCCTCCGACGTCCGCGCCTCCTGTACATTTGAGAGGTCTTTCTACACGAGTTAACGCGTTGTACATATCGCCCGGGACCCCTGAGGGGGCCGTGAGGGGGCCGCAGGAAAACCGTGCGGCACCCTTGAGCACCGCAATGCGCCAGTCAATTTTATGATTTTTTTTTTTCACGAGAATTGGCAGAAAAAATCGTGCGGAGTCCGCACGGGACCCCTACGTTGCCACCACGGGCTTCTACGAGCTTTCTACGGTCTAACGGTCAGATGAAAACGCTGGGAGAATTGGGAGAAGCCAGGTCAGCACCGCGGCGCCCGTACGGCGGGTAAAAAAATGCTCCGGTGCCTGTGTGAACTGTAAGGGAGCCGACCGGGCATCGTACGAAATTTGCCAAAATGTCTGCTTTTACTCGCCGTACGGGCCCCAGAGTGGATGATGTGAAAACGTTGATTTTTCTGAAAGTCTTTGCAATCGTGTTCATATGTTATTACGTTGAAGAAGGGATAAGATGGCGTGGGGTAAGTAGCTTGTATTTGGTACGCCTGTAAGACTTTGATTTTCTCCCTGATTTTTTTTTTCATTTCAGTTCCCTCTCTTGACCGTAATCGAAGGAGTGTGACACAATACGAGGAGATGCTGGCGTGTGCGAGTGGGAGATCGGCTACCGATTTCGACGATTACGGTTGTTATTGTGGATTGGGAGGATTTGGTGATCCGGTCGACTCTGTTGATAGGTAATTATTGCCATTTGGACTAAAGGCTCATGTATAGTATTGGTATAGCAAAAAGGAAATTGGAAAGAAACGTGTTAGATATAGTCTCATGTTGCTCTCCTTGTATCAAAAGATGTTTGTATTAAAGAGTTCATTTGGTATTCCATCTATAATTTCCGGTGAATTTCAGTGTAAATTCTGTAAGGAAGGCTAGATCACTGCCATATGCTAGGACCTATTCCACCCCGACGGCTCCCCCACAGCAATCTTGGGGTTTCGAATAGAGACAGCATTATTAGTGTCACTATCTGTACCTACTCATTGGTTTTACACGTGTGTGTATAGTGTATAGTACAAGCTGTCGTTGTTGGGGGTTTACTTACCTGGCTCGGCATATAGATTAATTTTTGCATCTTATTATTTTGTTTAATATCAAACTTTAGCAAGGGAAATCTTCGCAGTGTCTTAGTATTGCTAGTACCTTGCTATTTATAAACAAAAATCGAATAAATCTGATGAAAAGTTCTCGAAAAAAATTGAATAAATCTAATGAAAAGTTCTCGAAAAAAATCAAATAAATCTGATGAAAAGTTCTCGAGGGCTTACCAAAACTCTACATTACCTTAAAAAGGGTACCAATCATCCTAAATTGATGGTGTCAGTATGTTAAATGTTACATGTACATACTGTATAAGAGATAATGCAAGTTTGAATACACTCTCAGTAAACGTAAAAGAGACTTCTGAGCCGACTATAGTCGACGCACCCGCACGAGCCCGCAATGAATAGAGCCTACACGAAACCGAAGTCGAAGTTGGGTTTCGTGCGCGCTTGTAAAGGTTTTTAAGGTTGATCGTAGAACCGTAGAATGACTGATTTAATAATAATAATAATAATAATGATAATAATAATAATCTGGACTTCTATAGCGCCTAATACATATTCGATGTTTCTAAGCGCTTTACAGATATATTATTAGCCCGGTCATCGGATTCAGGCTTGTCGGCGCACAATGCTTGCACCTTCTCCAATGGGGAGCGTTCCAGCCAGTCGCCTTTTTACAGGGGCGCAAATGCTAATCCAATCGTATTGACGTTTGCATCCTACCGGGTACCCACTTGACACCTGGATGGGGAGGAGCATTGTATATAAAATGCCTTGCTCAAGGACTTAAAGGCCGTGCCGGGGATCGACCTCACGACCTTCGCATCTCCAGTCAAGTGTTTAAACCACTCCGACACCTTGATGGATCAATTAATTAATAAACTAATTAATTGATTGCTTGACTTACTGTTCAATTGGTAGGTTAGTTGGTTGGTTGATTGGTGGTTTTATTACTTGGCTGTTTAGTGTCCATTAACTGACTGATTGATTGATTGATTTTCAGACTAAATATGGACTGTGAAAGCATCCCTTCATTGATTTCTTATAAATACAAGGACTTATTAATATTAACTAAGGAAAGGATGTATTCACAACTGGGCGTTGTGGCGTGCGCCTGTAATCCAGCTAACAGTGGAAGTTATAAACTGATTCAGCGCACCCAGGTTCGAGACTGAGTCACGTCATTCGGATGGTGACATTAAAGGTCGGTCCCCAAACGTAAATAATCATATCTGATTGATACACGTCTGTAAAAACCCAAATACACACACACACACACACACACACACACACACACACACACACACACACACATGTTTTACCCGAAAGGGGTATTTCGATCAGTTGAAAATTCTTTAACGACAAAGTTGTGTTCTGGTCAAACAATGGCAGTATTAAAAACTGTCTGGAAGCATTTGGAAAAGGGTGATTATCTGTTACTTATGGAATGGTGTATACTGTAAGGTTTTGAAACCATCAAAGTGATAAGAAATGGACACAATCTTGCTGAAAGTCACGTGCACTGCACACAAACGAGAATAGGTGTGAGGGACGGGGTCCGTTCGCTATTCACAGGACCGCTATTCATAGAAAACAGCTATTCATTTAACACACTTTATGAATAGCGGTCCTTATGAATAGCGAGGTAATTTGTCTATGGTTTGCTCGCTATTTAGAAGGACCGCTATTCATACAAAACCGCTATTCATTTAGTCACGCGTTATGGATAGCTATCCTTATGAGTAAGTGGTCCTTATGAATAGCGGTCCTTATGACTAGCGCGGTTACCTCGTGATGGACTACATAAAAAGAAAAGAAAATCTCAAAAATTATTATTCACCTGCACCAGATCTCTCCCTTCTCTTTAAAACTTATAAAAAATGGATAGGCGAAAAGATCAAAGCATTTTTAGGATTTTAGGTTTCGGTCTGGTGACATACTCATGGGTATCTTAAGCTGCTCTCTTTTGTCTGGGTCCATTGAATTGCTTTACGACCCCGTGTGAATGTACTATTTCAAAGATGCTCAAACCTGTCTTAAATAATCCCACAACACTTTTATTATTCTTTTTAAAAAAGAATTATCTGTCTGTGCAGGAAAAAGGGGCATTAAGATGTTGACCAGATAAAGAAAATAGTAAATGAAAGCAAGAATCAAAATCAAAAGAAATGGACGATTATTAGTTGTAAAGGGGGTGGGAATTGGGAGATTTTATACATGGTTAATCATGGATCAAATGACTTAAGAAAAAAAAAGGCTGATGGTGGGAAAAATGGACTGGTTGGGGACGATAAATAGCTGAATCATTGGGGTACGTGGGAAGTATCTATCAAATAATATCTAAATTTGATGTCGCGTCTACTATCCTGGCGCGAGAAAGCAATGTCGATTACATATACTCACTGCTCCCAGAGTTTTGTTAGCTGCCTATACGCAATCATGCTATGAAAGGATTTAATGTAAAATCATTCTTCCCGAATCCAAAATCATATCCGACATTAAAAGTATCCACGGCATTTATTAGTCCACTGTGCATCGTGTGAAAAGACGTACTTAAACACGGGCCTCGTGTAATTATGTATAAAGGCCACCGCACACCTTACGATCGGTCTGCGATCCGATTTGTGAAATTAGTCGCTATGACATTAAATATCGGCATTTTAACAAATGAAATCTACCCTATTCAGGTTCTGAAAAGTAATATGAATACACATAGGGTTTTTGTGAGCTGTCAGCTTTCTACAGGGAATAAGGGCAAAATTAGTTTCAAATCGTAGGCAGCCGTACGATTTTTGTGACATCACTACGACTCGGAGCCGATTTGGCCACTCCACGGACTAGAAAATTCGGCAAAGGCCGTATTATCGATTGTACTATCTGTATGACTGTTCAGACCCTCAATCAAAAATATTTTTTCGTTTTTAAATGATTTGTCAAATGATATTACATTTTCTTCTCAAATCGGATCGTAAGGTGTGCGGTGGCCTTAATGTATACGCAGTAGCGCCCCTCATGGAAAAAAAAAAGTCCTATTCACGTCACCTCGTGCGCAATAGTTTCAATCTTTAAAACTTGAACGGAAAAAAAATCACATAAATGACCAAAAGACATTCGGATGTTTAGGTCCAGTGGAGTATCCGGCATATAAAACCGGCTACCACCCCCCCCCCCCCCCTTTTTTTCCCCTTTATTTCTTTTGAGTGCCGAGGAGGGAGCAAAAACACACTTTGCAATGTATCTATTAAATGCAGTATACATAACTTAGATGGCTACATCCCCACCCCCATCCATGCCTTGAAAGGATTTAACTCTCATGTTTATCCATTTCTATATGTCGGCTCGTCACGTTCTTGACTAATAAGAGCCCACGCAGTTCCGGAACTTTCCAAACAGCATTTCGTGAAGCTTACAACAATGATCCTAACGAGTAGTGAATTTATCTCCAACTAATCTCTATAATATTCTTGTCATGTTTGGTGATGTTTTTGTAGTCACTATATAAATAAAATCTATTCTTTGTATTATACATACAACAATTGGATGGAAACTTAGAGCACTTCAATGCTCTGGGTCTCAGTTCTGCAGCGGAATATGAGAACATGTTATTTCTTTTTATATAGTATTATAGTTATCATTGTTATTTTCATAATCAAATTGCAAAGTTTACTAAAAGTAGCAGCATTAGAATCTCAGGATTTAATTTATCATTAATTGTGATTTTCAGGTGTTGCCAGCGGCATGACAATTGCTATAGCGCCCTCATTTCCCGTGGATTCTGCCCAGCTAACACCGATGTGTACCAAACGTCGTACCAGTTCACAAAGACCAGCTGCGTTACGCAATGGAGTTTCCTCACGAAACGTGAATACCAGCTTGTTTGTGGTAAATATTACACATTTTATATTCTCTTCCTCTCCAATTCCCTTTAAAAATTCCCTTTGGAAATCTTTAAAGTCGATCATTCTCGACCCTTTGGTCTGATAGTAATAAACTGCATATATTTTTTCCCCCAATATTAATGATCTATGAACGAGACCGTAGATATTTAGATTTTCCAGATGGGTTTGAACTGTTTTGTTAGTGTGTCGTTTCGGATTATTCATAAACATTTAATACATTATATCCCAAAAGCTTATTGAATTCGCATGACCCTAGTGACTGTGTTGGTTTTAAAGTCAAAGACAAAACAAAGAGCGAACATGGTACATACCAGCTTGTTTCTGTCATGTAAGGATTTTCATGGAGGTGTCTCTCTCTTTCTCTCTCTCTCTCTCTCTCTCTCTCTCTCTCTTTCTCTCTCTGTATCTCTCTATGCGTGTGTGTGGGGTGTGTGTGTGTGTGTGTGTGTTTGTTTCTTTCTCTCTCTCTCCCTCCGTCTCTCTCTCTCTCTCTCTCTCTCTCTCTCTCTATTTCACTTTTCTCTCTGTCTCTCTCCATCCCAGAATCCCAGTTCAACGACGAGTGTCAACAGCGTATTTGTGAATGCGACCGTCGAGCTGCGATGTGTATGAGTGCCATGGACTTTGACCGCAGTTATGCCAACTACGATAAGAACGATTTGTGTTAGAGAAAATTAGAAGAATATGCTATTAACACTCATGCTAGTTAGATTACTTTAAGGGTGCGAATTTGATGTGAGGGTGTAACACATAAGGGTTGAACCTTTAAAGATTGTATTCTTTAAAGGGGTGCTGCTATCGCACCAATTTCGCAGAGATTTTGACTTTGATTTCTTAATGTATAGATAGTACGTAATCATTTTATCTATTGACATACTCTGATATACTTAACCTGTCAAAAAATGATAAAAATGATAAAATACATTCTAATAAAAAAAGAAGAACGACAATATGTTAAAAAATAATTATAATGATAAGGCTAATTATGAAAATAACAATAATTAACGATAATAACAATAAAAATTATTATCATTATTATTAATATAATGATGGTGACGATGATAATAATAAAAACAACAATAGACTGTTTTTGTAGAGCAGATATAAAAAAAGAAAGAAAGAAAGAATTTCCCGATTCGCTTCTGAAGTGGTTTGGATAATAGGGACCTATAGCCTCTGGCTGCCCTATCAGCGTTCATTGTTTCAAAAAATATATCCTCCTATGTCTAGATAGAGACAACGCCAGAAAAATGCCTAAAATACGAACAGGGCAAAGATTCCAACCCTCGATCTTTCATTGACAATCAAGTGAATGAACCACTAATACCAAGATGCTCAATCCCATGCTTATCACATTTTCTCGCTTGTCTTAATATCTTCGTTTTTCATTCCCAAAGTTGGTGAGTATGCTCCTCGCAGTATGTATTAATATAGATTAATTATATTTGTTAACATCTTGATTATGTATAAACCAAACCATGTAATCAATACAGAGCACGTTAGTGTAGACAAGCTATACTCAATAAATTTTTATTGAATATCATAATCTTTGAGTCGAGGATCATTGTCATGCGTGGTTGAAAACAAGTGATGGATGGATACAACAGGATTGTTGCAAATAATTATAAAGAAAAATAGTCATCAATAGTAGTATAAGATGTTTCAAAAACTAAAACGAAGCAATGGAAAAAAAGTAGGAAAAAATACTATGAATTAACAAATGAGAGTTTTCTTCTCTCGTCCAATTTCCCCCACGATTCTAAAGCCAGCATCGAGGTTCATACCTCATCTCGATCGCGATCTAATTTTGGGTTAATGTACTGCACAGGAATGCTAGCTTTCGCTGCAGAAGCTTCTCGAGCCAACACATTAATTGACTTAATATTTTCATTTCGTTACTTGACTATTATCTTTTCAACCCAGAAAAAAAGGAAATGTCGTAGCCTACTTTTTTTAAAGGGTGAAGGGCACATTTAAAGGGTTAGTCTAGGATCAAAACAGGTTGTTTTGGTTTAAAGAGGAATAAACAAACAATGTGCTGTAAAATCGGACGGACACTAAAAAATAATGAGAATTGTCCATGTCTTGACGATCGCATCCGATGGAAGACAATTGGCATCTCGGACATGAGATGTCATTGGTTCAAAGTCGTATCACATGACATTCTAATTGTTTGTTTTCTCATAGAATTATTTTACGAACTGTAAATCACATGAAAATCATTTTTTTTTTTTTTTTTTTTTTTTTTAATGTAGTCATGCTTTACCCATTGACATTAAGTCTTTTTATCCATAAGGTTTGGCTGCTTTGGCGAGAATTTCATTGAAGGGGAAGAAAGGAATATAGTTTATCTCAAACTGTCAAGCAGCTGATCATGGGCGCAAATCCAGGGGACAGGGGGACATGTCCCCCCCCCCCTTCACACACACACAAGATTTTGAAGATAGGCCAAAGCCACCCCCCCCCCCCGCCCACAAAATGTGATAACCTTTTTTTTTTTTTTTTTTTTTTTTGCTCGTCAGAGAATTTTGGAGAAAAGGTAGACCCCAAAAATGTGATAATCTTTTTTTTTTTTTTTTTTTTTTCCAGACAGGTACAAAAGTTAAATCATATGGTGACCTTCCCCCTCCTCCCGGGATTTCAAAATGGATTTGCGCCACTGCAGCTGATTAAAGGCCTGCATGATATGTCCATTGCAAGCAGTGTCTCATCATGGATGAAATAACAATTAAAAAAAAGAATAATAATAATGATAAATTATTATTGTTATGACAATGACAACAAGAAGATAATAATAATGATGATGATGATGATGATGTGATTTAAGATGAAGATGATAAAAATATGATTTAAATATAATGAAGTTATTATGATAGCCTTATAATAATAATAATGATAATAATGATAATAATAACAATAACAATCTAGATGTACATGTCGCTTCAATAATGTGATGTTTTTGGCAAAAGCTTAACCTAGTAATCAGTTTCATTCACGGGGACAATGTGTGCACCATCGCCAATTCATGAGTTTGTGATTTATTAAAATGGTTATTACCTCAAAGGGTTAAATCAAAACAATTTAGTAGGTATGGGACATCCTGATCACAATCGAAAAGAAGCATCGGGTAAAGTTCTTATCACGGGAAATTTACTTCGCAGGTAATCTGGGCTCTTTTATTTTGTTTTCATAAGACTCCCATTGCAAAGTACGCTCAGAAGACATAAAAATACCAAGGATACCTAATACTCTCGTAGCACAGTATCAAATGATATTTTGCCAGAAACTCTAGAAGATGTTTCGGATATTTTTTTTTCTCTCTTTTTTTCTTTTAATGTTGAACGGTAACTTTAACAAGAAGTGTATTAACGTGACTTGGCAAAAACCTAAAAACCTAAATAAGTTCATCACCAAATGCCAGTACTACAAAACTTTCATATAAATAACTCAAACGCACATTATAAGAGGATAATTATCAACCACAATACTGGAGGGAAAGTAAGTCAACCTGCCATATATAATTAGACAATTAGTAAGCGTGATATAAGAATGCGAATACAGTTACAAGATAATTCATTAATAAATGAAGGCAACCACAGTAAGATAATTATGCATTTTACCAATGGATGAAAACACAATGACACATGCGTTTATAATAATAATAATAATAATAATAATAATAATAATAATAATAATAATAATAATAATAATAATAATAATAATAATAATAATAATAATAATAATAATAATAATAATAAATAATAATAATAATAATAATAATAATAATAATAATAATAATAATGATAATAATAATAATAATAATAATAATAATAATGATGATGATGATGATGATGATAATAACAATAATAATAATAATTGTAAACTTATACTGCGCAATTTCTGTGGAAATATACTCAACTGTGCATAACAATATCTTGTAAATTTATACTGAAACAAAAACGGGGTATCCTCGCTAGTCATAAGGACCGCTATTCATAAGGACCACTTATTCATAAGGACCGCTATACATAACGCGTGACTAAATGAATAGTGGTTTTGTACGAATAGCGGTCCTTCTGAATAGCAAGCAGACCATAGACAAATTTCCTCGCTATTCATAAGGACATCCATTCATAAGGACCACTATTCATAACTACTCATAAGGACCGCTATTCATAGCGCGTGTTAAATGAATAGCGGTTTTCTATGAATAGCGGTTCTTATGAATAGCGAGCGGACCCGACAAAAACAGGCTAACTAGTAATAACATGTATTAAATCATATTTCTGTAAGGAGAAAGATAATCAGACCGGATTATATAGCAAAACATGTCTATGTAAAGGTTTCGTGCATGAAGCAGGTGAGCCTTTAGAAGTGTTTTTGAATATGTCAATGGAAGATGCATACTTAATAATGGGAGGAAGATCATTCCAAAGATTGGGTGCACCATTAACCCTTTCAAGACAATTGACCACATTTTGTGGTTTGGTTCAATAACTTTTGATTTAGAGCTCTAAAAAATATACCAGATGTATGAGTAGAAAGAGCAAAAATTTCTGTACAAACTATGTCCTTTTTGTTGCATGACCATTATTGCGTTTAATGCTGGAATTTTAGAAACGAGAATAAGGTTGAAAATCCTTAAATTGGCAACACTTTGAGAGGTTTAAAATCATTGTTTTTTTAATCAAAATTGGCAATTTTTTCAACTTTTCGATAAATTCCTAACCATATATTTTTTTCAAGACGTATTACACCTTATTAGAACCATGTAGCACTAAAAGAAAAATATTATTATTGCCAATTTGAAGAACAAAATGTGATCAATTTAGCCCTTAAATAATTCCTGTCCTGAAAGGGTTAACAAAAGCACGGTCTTCTAGGGTAATATTTGTCTTACACAATCATGACAATGGAATGTAAACTACTTACAAGTGCATTTTTCAGTGAATGTGAACACAGTTAAACCGGAAATTATAAACGAATGTTGACCAGTTACACATGCATGTATTATGAATGCAAAACATCACAATTACAGGTATACATGCGTTTCTGAATGAATGCGAACACTTAAAGTTAAAGTGATGTTGAAAACAGTTGGACTTGTTTAAAAGTGAAGCTTGTATATTACATGTCCAGAAACTTAATCACGATTTGATTGTTCAATAGTAATAATTTCATAAAGCATCATTACGAGAAGCGAAATATTGCTAAGAGAGCATTGATAAGTGAGTTGAGGTAGAAGGACAATTTCCTCAAACAAAAAGAAAAACTAAAGTGTGAAAGTAAAATGAAAGTGAGAACAAAAAGAGATTGAAGAAAAGGAGGATGGAGGAAGGAGGAAAGTGAAAGAAAATGAGTGTGTCTGTGTGTGAGAAAAAGGGAGAGAGGGCAGGCAAGAAAGGGAGTAAGACAGAGAAGAGAGAAGAAGATGGAGAGAGAGAGGGGAAAGGGAGAGAGAGAGGGGGAGAGAGAGAGGGAGAGGCGAGTCCTGCTCGGTCAGTTTGATTTCACTGCATAATTATGTTTGAAGATGTTTTTTTTTCAACTTGCTTTTGAAACAGTTTAGACTTGTGTGTGTATGAGTGTGCTTGCGTGTGTGTTTGATGCTTTTGTTGTGCTCTTTTATTATATAAATAATTTGTAATTAGTCTTTTGCTTTGTTTTGTTTTGTTTTGTTTTGTTTTTTTGTTTTGTTTGTTTTGTTTGTTGTTGTTTTTTTTTTCTTCTCATAGTTATACCATGTACAAGTATGATATTTTCTGCAGGGGCCCCTGATTACAAGCTGTGCTTCTTTGGGGTCCCAAGCCTGTCATTTTCAGTTGTTTGTTATGTAATGTTATATATTTGTTTGTACCGAGCATTGCTGTTCTTTGACTGGTTGAATAAATTCAATTCAATTCAATTCAATTCAATTGTTAGAGTTGATTATATCGCTGCTAAGCATGAGTTCTAGTATTTCGGGCCGTAGAAAGAAATGGTCTTGTGTGCAAAAAGAGTGCGGGTGCGGGAAGGTGGAAACGGTTGGATTGCCTGGTTGGGTATTTATGTATGGAACTGTTTTTTGTGAACATGTTAATGAAAGCACGTGGCAGTTCGTTTTTATTAAATATATACATGAATTTTCCTGTTTGAAAAAGAAATAAATCAGGAAACTTTATCGTTACCCCAAGCCATTATTCCATAATTAAGATAAGGTAATACATGTATTAGTGAAAAATCTAATATGAAAAGTGTAGTCCGTGGGAAGAAATATTTGAGTTTATTCATTATTCCAATATTCCCGGAAATAATTTTGGATATATGTTATGTAAGCATGTTCCAGTTTAGTTTATCGTCAATCTTAAGCCCTCGAAATTTTGTTGATGATACCCTATCCAGGGGTATGCCGTCTAAAAAAATATATTTTCCAGTAAGTTTCAGTAATATTGAACTTGTTTGCTTTTTCCCATTTCTACTATGCATTTAAGTTCTTTGTTTATTGTTGAAAGAAGGGCATTAGGGTTAGAATGAGAATAAAATAGATTTGAACCTTCTGCAAATAGAATAAATGATAGTACATACTATGAGGATTTATCTAAGAAATCTATGCATATGATAAATAATTATAATAGATCAAGCAGACTTCCCTGTGGAACACTACAGCTTATGGGTCGTAACGGCGACCTATGATTATTATTTTATTTCAGCAAATTGTTTTCTATTTCATTGATAAATAATTCCTGAACCATTCCAAGGCTTTCCCTCGAACACCGTATAGTGCAATAACTTATGCAGGAGAATATTATGTTTTATAGTATCGAAAGCCTTGGAAAGGTCGAGGAATATTGCGATGGTATGCAAGCGGTGATCAATGGCATGGGCTATAGTATCTATGCAGTTAATATTGCCTGTGTTGTGTTATGGTTAGCTCGAAATCCAAACTTCGAATAACATATAATATAATGTTATGTTGTTAAGAAAGGATGTAACTCTGATAAAGACAATTCTTTCTTAAACTTTTGCAAGGAATGGTAGTAATGATATTCGCCTATGGTTATTAGTTTCTAAAGCATCACCATCCTCGAATATTCGGATGACTTTAGCTATTTAACCCTATTTGGTCATGTTGGGACTATACCCATGAGTTAAAATATGAACCATAGGGTTTGCAGTCAGTAAGATAATTGACTTGAGGAGGTAATTTCCAATGTCGTCATACCCTGAAATTTTCTTCCCTTCCGATTCATTTACTATATACTAATACTTTCCTCTCGGTTTGTTGGGACAAAAAACAATGAAGATGAGTTTTGGTTACTTAAAAAGTTGTGGAATTTTTTTTTAGGTTGTGTGGATGTTTTCTGCGGGGTTTTGCCCAATTTGGGAAAAGTATGAGTTGAAGGTTTCAACCATAGCTTGAAGGTCTTAGATTAAAGTGTGCGATTTAATGTTTGTTATTTTAGTGTCTTATCGTTTATTTTTAAGGTTCTGTTTATTATTTCCCATATATTTCTAATATCATTTTTGTTAAGTTCAAATGGCGTTGTATAATAATGTTGTTGTTGTTTTTTGTTTGTTTGTTTGTTTGTTTGTTGTTGTTTTTTTGCCTATCGTAGTGCATTAGTAAGAACATTTTTATATCGAGCGTATTTTTCACTGGTCTTACTAACTTGATTGGTTTTGTATCTATAATATAGATTGTTTTTCCGGTTTATTGATATTAAGATAGACTTGGTTACCCATTGAGATCTTAATTTGGTTCTTCTTTTTTTTTTTTATATAGTTATTAACTTGTTTTCATAATGGTATACAAATATCAAACTGATCCTTGTCGTAAGCTTAATTCACATCTTCAGAAATATGTATTTGTTACCAGTCAAGGGTACTTAGATCTTCATTAAGGCGCTCTAAGTTTCTGGCATTTAATCTGCGATTTTTAATTTTGCGGATACGTTTGTCAACAGGTGTGTTTGAAAGCTTAGTTTTGTCAGTAGGAAGTAGTATGACTGGACATTACAAAACACAAAAAACTTACAAAAATTTACGTTGGGATGTGGTGTCAGACCTAAAAAAATGGGGTAGATTTTTCCTTCCCTTTTTCCTTCTCCTCCTTTCTTTCTCTTCTATTTCTTTTGATAATATATTATCATTATGATTAAAAATATATTCTCTCTCTCTCTCTCTCTCTCTCTCTCTCTCTTTCTCTCTCATGTGTTAATTTCATCTTTTCTACTCCTTTTTTGTATTTTTTTTTTCTTGACTTTTGAAAAAAAAAATTGTTACTCATAATCATACAGTTACCCAGTTCTCCTCATAAAGTTCACATGAATATTGTGAACATTAAATTTGGGGTAACTTTTGCTCAAAGTCAAAGGAAAACTTAAAGAATGCCAAGATGCACTATGTAAACAATTATTTGTCCATAATACTTAGGCCATTAAGCAGTCGTGTGTCAAACGGACATTAAATGATTTATTTAAGAGTAAAAAAAAAAGCTAACCAAGTCAACACTCTCATTATTGCTCGAGGTCCCACACTTCCACACTTCTACTTTAAAAAAAGGGGGGAATGCTGATGATCCTGAAAATGCTGTGTAATACCTATCCTTTAATAAGTGACCCATTTTGTGTTGAACTTTCGTCTGCCCGTAGCAGGCTTGATCTGAGCTAAGGTTGAACATATTTCATAAACTAGACCAGGCGATGCCAAGCCGGTGACATAACCGCAATTTTGGCTTGTATAACTTCAAGTTCGGCCCACATTGTCATGATTTGTTGCGTGAAATCTCAGTTGAATTATTGTCATTCTTTCCTCCATTTCTCCTCCTTTTTATTCTCTTTTTCCCCCTTTTCAAATTCGTCTTATGTTATTGCAACAATTATTGCTATCAATGATGGTATATATTCTGAAATTGTCACGGTCGTGGATTTGGTGAAAGAGGCAATAAATGGTCGTTTTTCTTCGAATAGCTGTAAACGGGAAATAATGGTAGGGTCATCGTCCCCCCCCCCCCCCAAAAAAAAATGTATATAAATTTGTCATTCCTTGACAAAGGGCTATGCCCGAAATATCGGATTATTGACATCTCTACGGTTTTTTTTTTATTTATATTTGTCTTTTCTATTTGTATTTTACCAAAACCGACGCAGAACACTTTATATATATATATATATATATATATATATATATATATATATATATATATATATATATATATATAAGATTTTCTTCCTTTGCTATTCTATATTGATTTCTTTATTTGGAATTATCAGTAAAGAAAATGCCCCAAAATAAATATTCTATGATATATGATTTCTCGAAAATGCCGTCATTCCAAGAGTCAAACTTTCAGTAGATGTATTTTAAAAATCAGAAGATTTACAAATCAATTTTTACTTTCGACGGCTTTTACCACCTGCACGCATTACATTTTAAGTTATTGTATCTATATTGATTATAGTCATTGAGTTTGATTAATACTATCAACTGAACAATGGTGGGGTTTTTTACAGCCTGCCTTATGCTTAAGGCTTTTGTAAGTGCAATCTAGCTCTTTATTAGGCAAACATCCACTTTGTCAGTATTTTATTCATCCCATTATTCTGTTTTCTTGCGTTTTTATTTCCTTTTACCATTTCCTTTCTCTTCACTTTATAAATTCTTTTCCTAGTATTCTGCAAAGCTTTCTTCAACTAAATCGCTTACAGATTCGCACTTGAAGCTTATCGCTGATGTTAATGAGCTTATAGTGTGTTAATATCACCCGCTTGGTGCTCAGGCAGGGGCCGCGGAACCGGGGGGGGGGGACTGGGGATGCAGCCCCCCTACACTTTTTTAAGTAGACACGTGTTATCAAACCTCAAAAAAAAAGTTCGAAAATTGTCATTAATGAGTGAAATCATATCAGCCCCGCCCCCCCCCCCCCCACCCCCAACATACTTTCAAAAACGCTCCGCGGCCCCTGTCAGGTATGTTGGAAATAAATCCAATCCTGATTTTTTTTTTTTTTTTTTTTTTTTTTTTTTTAAGAACCATTTTATTTTCTCTTATCGACTGCACTGCACCGTACCTCTACAATCTTCCAACATCCCTTTAACATGCCCGCACTTCTTTGCAGGAAGGAAGGTGATGTCTTTTAACATCTGCTCTCGCGACATATTATTGGCAAGGTGTGGCTCAATTTTCACTTAAACAGGGCGTCATTATATAAGTTAATCGGTGTAACGACTCCCACCTATTAATGATCACAGTGCTTTGACATTGTGTTCAATATTTTGAATTCAACTTTCTTGTTACATGATCAAGCTCATCCGTCTTCATCAGTGATCAGTGTCATTGTAAAAAGGACTCGTCTGATATACGACTTGGTAAGTGGCTTATTTGTTTGTTTATTTGTATGTTTTGCGTTTTCGTTTTCTTTATCATCGCAACGGTTAGCTTTAACAGTTGTGAACATTAATGACATCATAATTTACTTTAATAGCTGAAGCACCTATATGTTATACGACAGAACGCTACGAAGAGAATAGCACGTTCTGCAACCTCTCAAACCCTTATAGTAATACTAATAATTATTAATGATAATTAATATTATTATTAAGATTATTATTATTATTGTTGCTGCTGTTGTTATTATCATTAGTGTTCTTATTATTATCATTATTATTATTATCATCATTATCATTGTTATTATCATTATTATTTTTATTATAATCTTTATCATTGTTATTATTATTATTGTTATCATTATTATCATTATTATCATTATCATTACAATGATGGCGATAATAATGAAAATAATAGTAACAATGATAGTAATTTGTAAAGAGCAGAAACTAAGCAAATATATTCTGCTGATCGCTGCAAGAGCTCCGGATGTGTTTAAAACTACTGCTTGTATGAACAGTTAAATAAAATGACGTGCTTTTAGTTTTAATATGATAGTAAGATGGTGATTTCCTCATTTTTAGCGGTAAGTTATTCAATGGTGTGGGGCTGCAGATGCAGATGCTCGATCTACTAGCATAATTTTTGTTTTATGTAATGAGGTGTGCAATAGTAAGGTATCTTGAGAACTTTGCAGGTGTTATGGGTTGGTTGTGAGCATTGCATAGGTTTTAACAATAAATACGTTAGGTGTTCCACCTGTCAATGCTTGATAGAGGACAAACATGATTTTTAAGTCGTATTGTTAAGCGTACTGGTAGCCAGTGTAGATCTCTCTGAACAGGAGTGCTCCCATTTTGGTCACACACCATTTAACGATTCTAATATCATCCGTTCGGGAGGACAATAAACCAGAATGTTTGTTATGATTGATGGAAACTTGAGGGGAAAGAAAACTGGCAATGTAAGGTGGATCTGTTATGACAGAATATGACAAAGGTGGCTTGAGCAAAAATGGGAAATGGGTTTCCCTGAGTAAACTAAACAGACAAATTATTAAAATCAGTATCCTCAAACACACCGACCTCCTAATCACAATCTATCCCGTTATGTTTTATTTTCAGTTGTATTTGGAATACTCAAATGCTTTCAATTTTCCATTTTGTACAAAATTTTGAAATTTTCCTTTTTTTACCAGAAACAGATTAATGTCATCCTTAAAGTATGAAAACAAATATTTATTTATAAAAGATACAAAATTGAGAATCTTGAATTTTGTTAACAGTTCACAAATTCCCCCCCCCCCCCCAAAGGGTAGGTTGAACTCTAATTTGCATTACACAGATACATGTTTCATTTTGATTTATTTTTGCTCCGCTAATTGATGTTGACGTGCTAGGCAAGCTTTCCTAACCCATTTCTCAATAAGCTTTACAGCCATATAATATTTATATAAGCTATAATGAATTCTTCAAGGAGCCATTTATCTTTGTATACCCAAAAAGATATATAATAATATTTGGGTGCGACTTTGCCAGTGGCGGCACATGGATTTTTAAGGGGCATTTAGAACCTTTTTTTTTTTTTTTTTTCCTTCTTACATGGCCGGGATGAGGGCTCCCCAGCCGCCATGGTCACTTGGCTCTGTAGATCTATGCTTATCGTGTTTTCATGTGAAATGTCAATAATTTTAGATTTTCAATTTCTAGTCCGAAATTTTACAGTTTTGAGGTGTACATGTTATTCAAGAAATTCCATTTCATTTCTACTATACTATCAAACGATAGAGATACACTTAATTCTCTGACTGGGCGCTCTGTTATAATTATGTAGGGCACTCAGTAGTAATTCATCAGCTCGTAATGCATGCTGATGAAGGGCAGGAAAGACGATAAGATTATAATTTATTAAAGAGCTTCATATGAAATTGAATAGTTACCATCTCTAAGTTCTAAAAACGTTAATGATGTTTAACAGTCATACACTTTTCGATTTTACCCCTAGGCTGAAGTTTATTTAGCTTGCCTTTGTGTACATTTAAAGGGTTTATATGATCTCGATGTATTTCAACAGTTTCCGTCTGTGAATCGACAAGAGTTGTGTTTAGCAGCGTTTCAGCCTTCACAATTTTGGTTTGAGCAATGAAATTCCCAAGAGAGTTCCATCACGTAGGAGATAGATAATCAAAATGTCTTGATTAGTAGTAGTTTAACACTTGAGCGAATTCGGGCCTGAATTACTTGTTGGATCCATATGGGGCACACCCGAGAGTAATTCAGCCGATTCATTTCGTACCGGTTTACCTAAAATGATGTTTGTTTTGTTTGTTTGTTTGATTTGATTTCTGCGTTCAATAGCATGATACAAAACATAATAATATTACAGAAAGAAGTATATAAACACATTGTAAGACATTAATAATTTACTTCTTAAATACAAAGAAAATATGCATACAATATGGAAAATTAACATTTTGCATTTAACAGGATTTATGAACGCAGGAGACCGTCATCGTGAGCGAGTTGCTTGATGTCGATGGCGGCCTCATTGTAACGGTAGCTGATTAAAAATATTCATATGAATATGAATACTTGTTTGCTGTAAATATATTTAAAAGAAATTGTGTGGTTGGAAGACACATTCTTTCATATTTCATCCCATGCTAAAGCTTGGACACCTCGGTATGTTTTAAAAGAATAACTTTATCTGCAGTGCATTTGAACTGTTCCCAGCAGTGAGAAGTCGTGCCTCGTTTCAGCCGTCACAGTGTTTGTTTGAGCCAATTGATTGCCAAAAAAAGTACCTCACTTTGTGGTACCATCAATGTTGTTGATACTCTGTGAATTAAAACGATTTTCGTAGAGGGATTATTTAAATATGAATGTTTGATGCGCTTCAATTTAACACGTTTTTTCTATTAAAGGGGGTCCCTTCGTTACTCGTGTGTGCCATTTATGGTTAAGTTTCTTTCTTTGTTTGTTTTTCCTTATAGGATACCATGAGGTTCTTGGTTGAAAGTCTTGTGGTGCTATGTATCCAATTAATTCAACTTGCCTCCTCTCTGCGTGACAGAATTACAGGTAACGCCTCTAACACATCTTTTTAAGAAATGCTTCAAGCTTTTTGCTTAGCCTACTTTGGCATTATTGACGGAAAGTATTATTCAACATTTTGGGACTACGACGTAAAACATGACCAAAATTTCAGTAAATATGGACAGCACGATGACCAGCCCCAAAAGGATAATAAAAAACAACAAGTTAACTGTTTGTCTAAACATTTTTTTTTCTTTACCTCGTTAGAGGGTTTATTTTACATTCAAAGTTTATAACTCAATAGAACATTAATCATACATAGATGACACAATAGGTACTTACAAAAATTATGAAAATTGAAATTGACTTACACATATCAGTATATATCACATTTTCCAATAAACTTAAACAAATCCTTTGATAATTTATCTTTTCTTTTTGTTTGTATTCTTGCCCTTCTGCTCCTTATATTTCTATTCTTTTTTTCTGATTTCTCTTTCAAACCCACACAAGTGACACAAAAGGTAAATACAAGATCATGTTTTAACTTAAATAATTATGTCAGTATCAAATTTTCAAGTGAACTTCAACAATTCCTTTGGTAAGTCATCTTTTCTCTTTGTTTGTATTTTCCTTTCTGCTATATTGTATTTCTATTCTTTTTCTGATTTCTCTTTCAAACACATGTTTCAGTACAAGATCTCTCCTATCTTTTCCACTTTTGTTGTGTTCCAAAATAACTTTGTTGTTAAAGTTTGTCTGAACAAAAATGAAATTTGTATTGCTAGGTGTAGTGGTAGGAGGAGCAGAGGAGGGGGGGGGGGTAAAAGAAGAGTGGTAGAAGTAGGAGCAGTAGCAGTAGTAGATTAGGAAAATTGATAAAGTAGTTCTAAAACTCTCTCACCCTCTCTCTCTCTCTCTCTCTCTCTCTCTCTCTCTCTCTTTCTCTCTCTCTCTCTTTGTTTTTCTCTGTAAATGTACCTTTTCCTCTCTCTCATTCCCTTTCTTTCTCTCTCTCTCTCTCTTTCTCTCAAACACACACACACCATGCGTGCCATTCATACTCCCTCTCTCAGTTTCGGCTATGTTTGACCGATCCCGACGCTCCCTGCTCGATTTCGGAATCATGATCAATTGTTCTACGGGACGATGGCCGCTCGACTACAATGGTTACGGCTGTTACTGCGGCAGAGGTGGAGAGGGTTTCGTAATAGACTATGTTGATGCGTAAGTCACCATCATTTTGTTTGACTAGTTCAGGGGTCATTTTGAAGAAATTCTGGATGTCATATTGTAGGTTTAGATAAAGATTGCTCGTAGCATTAGAAACAGTATCCCCCCCCAAAAAAAAAAAAATAAATAAATAAATAAATAAATGAATAAATAAAAATAAAAATAAATAAATAAATCAATTTAAAAAAAAAAAATCATGGGTAAACCAATTTAAAGCTGATACAAATAATTATGACGAATTTCTTAAGTTTCAAACTATGTATTTGGCCTGGATTCTGGGATATTTTCCTTTGGAAAACCTACCCTCTGGGATAACTACCGCTACAACCATGACTACCCCAGCCCCATCCACCACCCCTACCCCCCCCCCCCCCCACCTCTCTCTCTCTCTCTCTCTCTCTCTCTCTCTCTCTCTCTCTCTCTCTCCCTCCCTCTCTCTCTCCCTCTCTCTCTAGTACTCTGTCTCTCTCTCTTTCTCCCCCCCCCCCCCTCTCTCTCTCTCCTCTCGGCATCTACTCTCTTACTCTAATTACCCTAGTCTGAGGGAAAGTGGAACTTTTTTTTTCTTGTTGTTGTTGTTGTTGTTGTTTTTTTAAGGAGAAGTAGTCCTTGGAGTAGTTGTCCAGGGGCATTTGCCCGAGGAGATTGAGTAATCTAATTATCTACCTCTCGAAGTCAATGTAGTGCTGCGATAAAACGCTAATAAAGTGCCAAGATTATGTAATAAAATGAAAACATTGAAAGCATCATAGAGAGCAAAGAGACATTCGCATTCACATCACAGGCCAGCGCCCCCCCCCCCTTTTTTTTCCTTTCTTTTTTTTTTTTTTTTTTTTTTTTTTTTTCAGTTTTGTGAATGAATGAATATTTATTTGAACTATGAGGCTGTAAGGGTCAGTGGATAAGAGCTCTATAATTGCAATGCAATGTCGTTGCCGTTTGTTATGCTTTTCCCATCTTGGATTATTCCATAATCTA
>CM046838.1:43625621-43663121 GCA_025618425.1 Heliocidaris tuberculata
TCCTCCTTCTTCTTCTTCTCCTTCTTCTTCTTCTTCTTCTTCTTCTTCTTCTTCTTCTTCTTCTTCTCCTCCTCCTTCTTCTTCTTCTTCTTCTTCTTCTTCTTCTTCTTCTTCTTCTCCTTCTCTTTCTTCTTATGCTTCTTCCTTTTTTCATTCTTCACGTTCTTCTTCTTCTTTTTTTTTCTGATGTATAGATTTAGTTTGGATATAATCAAGGTGACGGATGATTTAGTATTGCAGTGGCGGGTCTATCATCTGAACGGCTGGGGTATCTTTAAAAAGTTGTGAAAAGCAAAAGAATAGAAAAATAAGGTTATAACACTATTTCACAGGGGGCACATGAGTTAAACTAAAGATATCTGACAATCCTTTAAAAAGAGAAGTTTTTCTTTTTTTAAACTCACATTTTTCAGAGGCAGTTTTAGTCAAAATATGTAGTCTATAAAATCCCTTACGAGTAACAAAAATAAAAATGTATTACTTAAAAAGGGCACATGTTCAAATGTGTGTACTTAGGGCGTTGAGGTATGTTACATTAGGTTTGCCGGAGTTTGCCAAATGCCCCCCCCCCCCATCCGCCTTCATCTGGATTCGCCAATATAATAGCAGATGGAAAATGTTTATGAAGAACAGAATGAATAAGGCCGATCTCTACCTCTATACTTATACTTGATTCCATTCCTGCCCGTCGCATGAAATTAACGATTCACAATGATCGTGAAAATAAAGACCTAGATCTCCCTTCTCAAATGAAATGTGTTCCGTTGAGTCTGCCCCCCCCCCCTCCCTCTCTCTCTCTCTCTCTCTCTCTCTCACACACAGACTCTCTCTCCTATATCTTAAAACTCTCTCTCACCTATATCTTAAAACTCTCTCTCTCACACACACACATTCTTTCTCTGTCTCTCCCACCCCCCCCCCCCCTCTCTCTCTCTCTCTCTCCCACTCTTTCTTTTTTATCTCTCTATCTCTATAACTCTCTATCAATGCTGAGAGAAGTAGAGACAGGGGATAGGCGGTTAAGCTAGTCTTAAAAGTGTCAGACTCTTGTCAACACAGTTGCCTGACAGAAGGAAAAAACAAGTTAGCCTAAAACAGAATCTTTAAAGGGGAAGTCCACCCTGATTACAAGTTGGTTTTAAAAGAAGCAAAAAAAAATAGAAAATAAAAAAATCAAGAAACAGATGGTTTGAGCAAAATACGATAAGAAATAAGAACGTTTTTGAATTTTTAATCAGTCAAACACAAATTGGCAACTCCGTGACGTATCTTGGGAGCTTCTCTCCCATTTGCCCTGTACCCTAAAAATCATTAATTTCCACTTTCTCTAAAGAAAATATTCAACCATACATGTACTTTAGGTATTATCATTGCTCATATGTTTGTATACAAAGTATTATGAAACAAACCTATTTCTTCATCAAAAACTAAGAAAATGGTAATTTATGAGATTTTCTGTACTGAGCAAATGGGAGAGGAGCTCGCAAGATATGTCACGGAGTTTCTAAATTTGTGTTTAATTGATTAAAACTTTTAAAAATCATAACTTTCTTATTTCTCATCGGATTTTGCTCAAACTTTCACCATGTTCACTGTTTCTCTAATTTTTCTTCTTTTATTCAAATCAACTTAATACCAGGGTGGACCTTCCCTTTAAATGGATGTGACAGGATGGTATTTATGTCACATGGCATGACGGGTAACGCTCTTGCATGTACCTCATTTTAAAAAATAAAGAATATTCTGAAGTTTATAGACCTAAATCAGTTGTACATCATTTGTAAATGCAAGGGCTGTTTGATTATGGCAGATCTGCGTATCGTTGAATTGTTTGATCAGGGGCCTGTTGCACAAAACTTGCGTTTAATCGCAACTCCTAAAAATCAAACGCAAGTCCTAAATGCGCACTTCTGATTGGCTGAAAATAAAGTTGCGTTTGATTTTCTTGAGTTGCGATTAAACGCAAGTTTTGTGCAACGGGCCCCAGTTCAGTTAAAGTTTCTACATTTCACACATTATAATTTGTATTCTACTAATTCAGTTAAAGAGAAGGTTGAGTTCTGGGAAAGGTAAAAAATAATTTGTGAGCTTTCTCAGTCTTTCTATGTTAGTTTGAAAGATTGTCATAGTAGATATGTCCCCTGAAAAGGATTCTCTCCAAATGCCCTCACATTCAAAATATGACAAGAAACGGCTGAAATGTTCGGGCCGAACATTTGTGTGTAGTCCCATATACACATTTCTGTGTGCAGTGCATGTGACTCTCAGCAGGATTGAGTCAATTTCTTATCATTTTGGTGATTCCAAAACCTTGCAGCACACACCAATTCTTATTTGATATATAATCAACCTTTCCCAATTGCTTTGAGACAGTTTCTTTCACAATTCAAACTCATGACCAGAACTCAACTTTATCTTTAAACCAGACGCTCGGTCTAAAGTCATGTTCAACAAGAGGAAATCTAAGACCTCGGTCTAACTTCTACTGTGAATCACTCGACTTTAGACATAGGGTCTGGTTTAAATTCTAACAGAATACGAGCTAATCTGCTCACTTCTAATTTCATATAATTATTATAAACAAGTACATAACTTCCTAAGTGAAGCTCATTTACGATGACCAGATGACTGTATACATCATTTGTATATAGATACTAAATTTCTCAAATACTATCTAGTAGTAAACTTTCAGGTATAGAATAGTATTTAGCATATTATATTCATGATAAAAGATTAGCTTCTTAATAATTAATGTACGGTTGGTATATGCATGGATACGATGATAAATCTTAACAATAAACAATAAATATTGTTCAGCATTAACCCTTTCTGCTGTGTATTTTTGTTTCTTCTTCTCCTTTCTAATCATGCCGGTTCTTTGATATCCTGTCTCCTTACGTGTATTCCTGTATAACATCAGATGATAGTGACTATGATTCAGCAAGGGGATGCGTGAACATTCTGTTTCTATGGCAACGTGATAACCATTAAAAATGGATCTCAAGTTTGGATGGTTGCCACAATGAAAGTCAGAGTTCAAAGCCATGACGATCTACAGAAGAGAGGAAGTCGATTTATCATCATCGATCTCAATCATGATTTGAGAAAAGGACAGGGTTTATAGCCAGGATGTGATGGGAAAATGAATGGAGAACCAAAGAGTATGCATACGATGATTGTGAGAGAAAAGGTCTCGGTGCAACAGAGCAGGGAGAAAATGACAGGTAGATATATAGTCGGTAAAAGAGAGAGAGAGAGAGAGAGAGAGAGAGAGAGAGAGAGAGAGAAAGAGATAAATACAGAGGAAGGAAATACAGGGGTTGAGGTGGATCAAGTATAAAACTAAAAGAAAGTCACTCATAGTAAAAAAAAAGTACAGAAATGCCTCAAGATCAGGGACTCGTGATAATGTTGATACGAACTATTACATTTATTGTGTCTTAGTTTCTTTCTCTCTCTTTCTATCCATGTCTCCCTAACTCTCCCCCCCCCCCTCTCTCTCTCTCTCTCTCTCTCTCTCTCTCTTTTCTCTCCATCTCTCTTTTTCTCCCTATTTCCCCTCCCTCCCTCTCTCGCTCTCCCCCCTCTCCCTCTCTCTCTCCCTCCATCTCTCAATTCAATCCTCCCCTCCCCCTTCTTCTCTCCCCCTTTCCCTCTCTCTCTCACTCCCCTTCTCTGTGATTTTTTTGTCTAACATAGCTGTGTTTTTCATCTTGAACAAAATAAGCATCCTTATACAATTTATTCAATCTTTATAATTCAGTCAACATGATCAAGTGTGGTCTAATAAGATTTCGTCAGTCATACAAAGTTTATATATGTTTACTGAAATCTTCTAAGCAGTTGCTATTTAAGGCCGGCCCACACGAGGCTTCGTGCTGACGTTAGGGGCGCTTCAGTGACTGGTACGGTCGTTTGCGCGTCATGAAAGAGAGATGCATTTCAAAATGTGATTGCCAAATGACCAGTGCCAAACAGTACTTTTAACCCTTTCGAGACAATTGACCACATTTTGTGGTTTGCTTCAATATCTTTTGATTCAGAGCTCTAAAAAGTATACCAGATGCACGAGTAGAATAAGCAAAAAAAATTCTGCATACATTGTGTCCATTTTTGTTGCATGACCATATTGCGTTTGATGCCAGGAATTTTTAAAAGGAGAATAAGCTCCAAAATTCTTAAATTGGCAACATATTAAGAGGTTCAAAATCACTGTTTTTTTTATCAAAATTGGCAATTCTTTCCAATTTCGACAAAGTTTGTAACCACGTATAGTTTTTTCGAAGACATTACATTTTATTAGAACCATGTAGCACTAAAAGAAAAATATTATTGTTGCCAAATTTGAAGAACAAAATGTGATCAATTTAGCCCTTGAATAATTCTTGTCCTGAAAGGGTTAATAACTGGCATATGGGTTAACTGCATTCACAGGCTCGATTAGCACAGGTAAAGACGCATTCGAAATGGCGCCTCATCTGAGACGGGCTTATACGACTCTCTTGTGCAGGGACTGACTGCGTCACCAGCTACAGTCAATACCATTATCTGTTGATACATGTAGCGACTGCATATTGTTCGCCATCGAACTATACAACAAAATAACTCACTTCCGTGACTTAATTCACTTTGTAAAAAGTCGATCTTCTATTACAATGTAACAAACAAGTGCAAGTCCGATGTATTTATTCCATAAGCCTATGTAACGGATTCAATCAAACAGTTAAGGTTAACTCATGATTTTTATTGGATAATGGCTCTGCTAGAAGGAGGAGCTGCACAAATAACCAAGAAAATGACGCTATTGTGTTCACTAATCTATTTTACTCCACCACGTATGGGACATTAAAAAAATATTGGACTTGCTTACAAGCACACTTACATTTTCAAATATTCTTTTCATTCTTCGATGATTTTGTATTGAAGAACAGAGATTTGGCAACGAAAAGTGATCAACACAAGAGATCTGCGGATTAAAAGAGAGAAAAAAATTCTTAATGTCTAATATTTCCTCTTTTTTTTGCAATGCAAGTTTGAAACAAGGTAATTCAATTAATTAACAGGCCTAATTTAGCACGAGAAAGTACGCATTACGTGAAAAACTACCACCTTAGTTACAAGCGATATGTTTACAAGCTTTACCTAACCATACTTTATATAACCCAGTGTGAGTTACCCGAAATGCACGCAGACGATCTCATGGACAAGTGATCGTGTTCATTATGAGATATCGGGATATCGCAGTTGCCAGTTAGCCGTAGAAAAATCTGTACTGGTCGCATCGTCTGCTGCGAAATGGATCTACTAATGAACAGTTTATTGACTTTCATCGTCATTAATGTTTGTTTTCTATTTGGAATCGGTGAAGCAGGTACGTTTTATGTTTATTGGTTTGTTGATACTTTTCTTATTATCGTGCCATAATATTATTGTTTTACTTATATGACGTTATTCACAAGAGGATTCACACATTCGAGAGTCGCCTGTAGCTTACTTCAAGATTTCAGAAGTATAAATGTTGAACTAGTACTACGACTGCCACAACGAATACTAATTAGACCCTCTAAAATAACAATCAACAGCCTAATATTAAGTATTAGTTTTGGTTACCTTGGCTATGTAAACGCATTATGTCATATTTGTATACTCATTGCAATTACAAGGTTTGTGTAAGAACATGATGTTTTATTGTTATGTTTATGTATTGTATATTTTTAAGGAAATGGAAATAAACGAACGAACGATCAATATCACATTTTCTTCAAAAATCGGATCGCAGAACGATCATATAGTTTGCGGTAGGCTTTGAGGTTTGATAGGTCAAGGCTCAGTATTTGTTTATCGAAACTTTCTTAAGAGGACTTCAGTGTTTTCTATTTGCAATGTTGTATACGTTCATTCGTGTATATTCTTCTTGCATGTTCATACGTCACATGAATGATCATTGCACTGTAGACTTACGGAGCGAGATTTAAGATAATAATCCCGTAATTCACTGTTTACAGTCATATAGTCATATCAACTATTACCCCCTTTCCTGTTGATATAAACGTTACCTAATGCAGGTTTCCGACTCACATTGTGAGTTTCCTCTTGTAATCAACGCTCCTCTGCCCAATCAGTAATTAACGAGAATTCACCTCTAAAAAGTGTCGAAAACAATCAAGCTACCACATGCTTTCCAGGCCATGGAAGAGGAAATTAGCAATAAGCCTTAATTCAGCAAACATCATAAGCTTTCCATGAACGTAAATATAGCATTTTTACAGACATACATATTAGACATGCTAGAAGACACCCAAATACCTTCTAATATTGGACTAATAATCTTTAGGAAAATGCCCCACATACCCCTCCCCCTTAACAATATTGCACAAAATTATTAGCATAAAGAACCCTATTTATTTTGAAATGGCATATTTTGTATAAAGCAAAATAGTCACACTTCTCTTTTGGTAACATAAATTATTAGTATTACTGTTGTTACTATCATTATTATTATTATTAGTAGTAGTAGTAGTAGTAGTAGTAGTAGTAGTAGTAGTAGTAGTAGTAGTAGTATTATCATCATTATTATTCTTCTTATTATTATTATTATTATTATCATCACTATTATCATTGTTGTCATTATTATCATTATTGTTATAATTATCATTATTGTTATTAGTATTAATATTAATATTAGTATTAGTATTGTTATTGATATTAATATTTTATTATTATCATTATTATCATTATTATTATTATTATTTATTATTATTATTATTATTATTATTATTATTATTGTTATCATTATTATTATTATTGCTGTTGTTGTTGTTATTGTATTATCATTATAATTAGTAGCAGTAGTAATAGTAGTAGTAGTAGTAGTAGTAGTAGTAGTAGTAGTAGTAGTAGTAGTAGTAGTAGGATAATTATTATAATTGTTATTATCATCATCATTATTCCCCCAGGGTGTCATCATGAACTTCATTTTTTTTTTTCGTTTAATATACCTAATCTGCTATATTGAAGTAAAAACTCATATGAAAATCCAGAGCGTACCCCAACTTTTGATTGTTTATTATATACACAGTGTATATTTATATATGATAAACATGTCAATTTACTAATCAACAGCTCAGTAAATGACTAAAGGGTGTGAAGTAATGTTATGATAGTACGCTTTCTCTTTCCTTTTCATAATTTTATTTTTTCATCGGAGTAAAACTTTAGTATTTTTTGGCCAACCCTGTGTGTTTTGTTCTTGTAGATTTTTTTTTTTTTTTTGCCGAAATCTAAAACGTTAATGTTAACAGACTTATCTTTGATGCATTTGTGTACCATTTGACATGAATATTATCAAAATTTGATGATTTTCCTAAATAGCCTTGACCATCACTATGATCTAAATCTCACATTCGATGTATCTCCATAGTTCATCTGATCTTGTCATTCACAGAACATTGTTCAAGTTCGCACTCTTTAATTAATTTCTTCCTTTTAAGCTTAAAACCACTTAACACGTCTCCGCCTCTACAACACATTAAAGCTACTATTTTACATTTCGACATGATGGTAAAAGTAAATTCCGTTGATTATATGTTTTGCTTTCAGGCTAAGAAGAAAAATAAAAACATCCCTGTTTTTTTAAAGAACAACGATGAACGTGATTTGTGATGACCAAATAATAAGAGCTATATTATTTTAGTTGTACTACTACTACTACTACTATTGCTATTACTACTGCTACTACTATTACTACTACAACTACTATTACACTACTACTACTACTACTACTACTACTACTACTACTATTACACTACTACTACTACTACTACTACTACTACTACTACTACTACTAATACAACTCCTACTACTAATAATAATAATAGTAACAGTAAAAATTATATTTGTTATTATCATCATTATATTATGATAATGATAATATATATAATTATGATAGTAATAATAATATTAAAAATTATGTTGTTGATAATTATGACTTCTTTATCAAAGAAAAGTAGAATACAATATACCAGGTAAACATAAAATATTAAGTCCAACATGATTTGAAAAACATAAAGAAATAATTTGACTGAATAGTAACATATAACCATAAAAGTGAAAAATTGGCAGTTGTAGCAGGTCTAATGATATAAATAATAATAATAATAATAATAATAATAATAATAATAATAATAATAATAATAATAATAATAATAATAATAATAATGATAAAAATAATAAAAATAATGAGTAGAATAGGAACAAGTACAATAGAAATTTTAAAGTACGGTTCCGTTTCAATTTTATTTCATGCTCTGAACTCTCAAATAAGTCAAAGACCTCCATAACTCATGTCTTTGGTTGTATTGTATTTCATGATGATATTATGTTACGTTGACGAGTAAATCCAGTGCCATGATTAATGTGTATGATGAGACGACAACATTTGAATTTGATATCCTCGTGGTTTACATGATTTGTCAGAAATACATACACACACACACACACACACACCCACACACACACACACACATACATACAGCAGGAATTCACCGGAGGAACGGGTCACAAGCAATTATTCCAATCAATCAATTTTCATTTGATCTCGTTCTTATGTTATTTTCAATCCAAATGTTACTAGATTATTATAATTTCCTTTCAAGAACTCTTTGTTTACAGCAGATTTCCATTCAACAGTATGAACAAGAAGCTCCGCGTCAGTATATTCAGCACTCAGCCCAACTTTATTCAAAGTATTTTTAACTTTTCAGAAAAAAAATGCTTCATTAGCAATTATTGATGCCTGGAAATGAGTTATTTACAGTCATGTCATGATGAAAAAACGAGTCATGTCTTTGTCAAAGTAAACTTAGAATCGGACGGGATTTCACTTCTCAAATATCAGCCATTCACGTCGCAGAGGATAAGAATCGCATATACCCTTGGTCACATTACTTGCAGGATTCACATTTTGATATAAACTTTAGCGGTTGGAGGAAGATTACTATGGGTATTTCAGAAAGTCCATTTATGATGTCACCAATATTGGCAAGTCTGTGACAGTTGGTGATATTTTTGGCGATTAGGACTATATCAGTGTATGTAGATGTGTTTATTTACTAGCACTGTTTTGCGTAGAGATTTGAATTTATAGCAACAATCCAGAAGAAAACTTGGTAATAATATCAGGCAGTTATTGATCTGCTCTATAAAATGCTGCGTCTCTATACATGCTATATGCGATTTAGTGAAATACAGAAGACACAATAATTATATCTAACTAAGGGATAATGAAAAAGGGTTACAATAAGCATGATTTAAGTTTGAAAGAGATAGATATTCAATATTGTCCACTTGAAACAAGTGATAGACAGTGTGGTTATTGCATTATTATACCTAGTATGAGATATTTTATGGGATGATTTTTAATGCAAATTGTCACTTTAAGGCTTATGACTATTGTGTAAATAATAGTAACAACAACAACAATAATAATGATAAAATTAATGATAATGATAATAATAATTGTAATAATAATAGTAACAATGATGATGAGAATAATAAAAACGACATAGAAAGTGATAATGCTATTCAGCTTATTTAGAGCATTATATCTTGCCATCTCTATGCACTTAATATAAGCTAACTTAAGTTACAAATATTCATATTCTGATTAAAGAGAAAGGTTTTCGTTTTTTTTTTTGTTTTTTTTTAAATCTTAATTAAAGGTCCCATCATATTATTTGCCTTTCCCCTGTCCCTTTCCCCCTCCTTCTTCTTCTTCTTCTTCTTCTTCTTCTTCTTCTTCTTTTTTTTCATGCCATGGGGCTACTTGCCTCACGTGTCCCCCCCCCCACCCCTCCCCACCCCCACCCCCTTAGCTACGCTTCTGGTCCAACATAATTAACTGAAGTGGATATTCTATTTAATAGCCATTGAAGCTTTTAAATATATAAAATTTTAATACCGACCAATATCTTTGTAAAAAAAACCACAATTCTGCATTGTCTTCGATTTGACTAATCATATTCAAGAGTGCATTGTACACCAACAGTATTTCTAATCTGCTTTAATAAGAGACAGTGGGGATTTTTCATGTTGCAGCTTGGAATTCTTTAAAAGCAGCTAACACGATAAAAACTACTGTCGAAAAATAAACTCAAGGGCTATTTCAAAGGCCTATTGTACTGCCCATAGAAATCAGGTTCGGATTACGTAATACGCCATTGTAATGTTCGCACATTTCTAAAGGTAATAGACAGGGCTATTGAAATTGCCTTCAGTTGGTTTTTCGAAAATAGTTTTTATCGTGTTAGCTATTTTAAGCACAGAATTTAGCATTTTTCACATGGCTCCCGCCGACATGTTGTCTGACTTGTGACGAGGAGGAATCTCACATAAACAGGCTGACGATTATATCATTATGGACAAGATTATGTTGGAGAAAGAAAATATTCCCTTTTTTTTTCAATTCGTGCTTTGACAAGTAACGTTAGTAGACATGAAATGTTCTTGAACTTTCGATGAACCTTTTGCTTTCTCAGTGTTCTTTTGGGTTTATGTCATGCTGAAATTTCGTCTACATTTCCCCCACAAATAGAATTTACTAATCTCCTCCGATTTCCTCTTAGCTATCCTCACCTCTCTGTTTCTTTTCTTCTTCTTTTATCTTTTTTTTGGAGGTCATCCTCCCCCCCCCCCCATTATTCTCTCCTCTCTCACACATACACTTTCTCTCTCTCTCTCTCTCTCTCTCTCTCTGTTTATCTCTTTCTCTCTCTCTCTCTCTCTCTTTCTCTTTCTCACTATCTCTCAGTTTTCACTCTACTCTTTTTTTTTTGGGGGGGGGGCTAAATCTCACTCGTCTCTCTCTATCTCTCCTTTACTCACTCACTCAATTTTGAATGGAATGACACAAATCGGTACTATGGGCAAATACCAATGAAAATAGTGGAAAGAGCAAAACGTTTCAAAATTAATCATTACAGACAACAACCGTATTGCTTCTTAAATGAAATATTGGGAGTGCTTTTTTTTTTTAATGATAAATTATCCTTTCACCCACAGCTACCCTCCTTCCCACCCCACCCACACTGGCAGAGCTTAAAGGGAAATCCAACCTTTATAGCAAGTTGCTTTGAAAGAAAGAGGAAAAATCAGAGAAGCAGATTGGTGAAAGTTTGAACGAAATCGGACAAGCAATAAGAAAGTTATGAATTTTTGAAAGTTGTAATCACTATGCATATGGGAATTTCAAATTGGCCGAATATGTAGTGCCACTGTGATGTAGCTGTGGACAACTCCCCCATTCGCTCTAACACACAAAATGACTAAAATGTCTATTTTTTTTCAAAATGCATTACTCAGTAGGATCTTTTCGTTCATGAGGACCTATAACAATATGCTATCTCCAATACATTTTGAGTACTGCCCCGAGGGTAAAAGCGCCTCAAAGAAAACCGCAAATTAAGGATATTTTTTGTGTACGACAAATTGGAGAGTTGTCCACAAAAATGTCACTATTGACTCCCCAAATTGCCAATTTGAGATTTGCATAGATGTAGTGATCTCATTTTTCAAACATTCATAACTTTCTTAGTCCTTGTCCGATTTCTTTCAAACTTTCGCCATCCTGTTTTTCTTATTTTTCTACTTTCACACAAATCATTTTATTATCAAGGTTGGATTGCCCTTTAAATAGGGAAGACCGACGAAATTCGAAACTATGTTCCTGGTAAAATAATGACTTTCGAAAAACTTACCCCACCCCCCCCCCCCCCCCCCCCCCTCCAGGAGAATCCTGGATCCGCTTGTGTTATAATTCTAATAAAGGATTTTCCTTCTCGTATACGGCAGAAACTTTGGCAAATTAGTCTCAAAGGAAGAGGTCTAGTTTGCCAAAGTTTCTGCCGTATACGAGAAGGAAAATCCTTTAAGAACATTATAATTCTAATAATGTTCTTAAAGGATTTTCCTTCTCGTATACGGCAGAAACTTTGGCAAACTAGACTTCTTCCTTTGAGAACTAATTCGAAGAGGAAGTTTCGTCTCATCACGAAGGATGCAACCTATCATCTAGGCTGATCGCTGTCCTGCTAAACGGGCCATACCCGGGCGTTCCCCCATCCTCTGCCCAAACCATCCCAGTAAAGAGAATTAGTTGTTACAGGGATCTAGGTTCATCGTTGTCGTGCTAATGGGGTATACCCGGGTGTTCCCCATCCTCAGTCTGTCCAAACCATTTCAATAAGAGCAGAGAGCAGTATAGTTTTACAGAGTTATAGGCGTGTCATCTAGCTAGCCGTTGTCTTACCAATGGACACGGGCTTTCCCCCACTTCTATCCAAATTATCTAAAGTTAGGGAAAGGGTATTGCCGAGATACTATAGTCGTAATCATATAGCTCCTGTGTTTTAAAAAAAAACAGTAAAAGAAACGAGTAACCCCCGTCATGGCATGAGTGGATTCCATCTTCATGGTCCTCGATTGGCATTTAAGTTTACAATATATTAAAACAATAATCACAGCAGAGATGTAGTTGTCACCTGATGATCTACCACTACCACTAAATTGTAACTCTGATAATTTTTTTCCGGCATTATTAATGACAAAATACAATAACAAATCTGTAGTATTCCCTTGCACAGACCATCTCACTTAATCATTATGAAAAATATCTATGCAGTATGCACTGATTTTATTCAGTTACTTGCTCAAGATAAGCTGGTACATGTATTGTGTATTATTTGATGTCTATGCTATCAAGTGTAATCAATCTAATCAATCTAGTCAATCTTATTTTGCAAGACTACCGATCGCGAACTATGTCCGTTGAAGCAGAGATTTGTTCCCTGACACCGGTCCACTCTATTTGATAAACGGACAGTGAACTACAATGTGACCGAATACATATCCCAAATACATATCCAGTCACACCGACAAAACCGACACAAGACCCCCCCCCCCCCCCCCCCCCAACAAAAAAACAAAACAAAACAAAACAACGACGAAACAGAGCAATTGCATTATCGCAAATACGACGTCGGCCGTTCTAGAGTTTTAATTGTACCGATGTGTTTTGCCTTTTTCAAACATGTTAATGTGTAGCAGAACCTTCCCCTTGCAAGCTACGATGCCGATGTTTACTTTGGAAACTGTCTATATTTATTTTGTATCAAGATCTTTATTTATCTGTATTGCACCTTAGATTTGTTCTTGTCTTTGTCCGTTCTTGCGATAACAATGATATGATCCACAAAGTTCAAATTCGTCCCTTTTGACCTCAGAAAGATAATCAAACACGTGTAAGAACATGCAATTGTCAGTTACAATAATTAGTTATATCATTGTGAACTAGGTTAGTAAACTGATAGGATAGGACGGTAGGAAACTGTCATAATTAGTCAAATTCTTTCTCACATTGTTGTATAAGTGATTTTCAAAATTGAATGTTCATCATTCCTTTAACGCCATAATTATTTTTATTATTTTTATTATCATTATTATTATTATTATTATAATTATTATAATTATTACTATTGTTATTATTATCATCATTATCATCATCATTATTATCAATGATAATATTATCATCACTTTTATCAGTATTATTATTATCATTATCATCATTACCGTCATTAATATTATCATTAATATTATTATTATCATTACTATTATTATCATTACAATTATTATTTATTATACTTTTTCTTATTCTTATTCATCATTATCGTTATTATAATAATAATTAGTAGTAGTAGTAGTAGTAGTAGTAGTAGTAGTATTGTTGTTGTTGTTATTATTATTATTGTCATTATTTATTCTTATTCTTATTCTTATTCTTATTTCAATTATTATTACTATTATTATTATTATTATAATTATTATTATCATTATTATTATTATTATTATTATTATTATTATTATTATTATTATTATTATTATTATCATTATTATCATTATTATTATTATCATCATCATCATCATCATCATTAGTAGTATTATCATTATTATTATTCATTTTAATTCCTTTCAGACTTGGTTCATCGGAGAAGACCTCGGGCTATATGGCAGTTCTCAGCAATGATCGAGTGCGCTACCGGTCGACCAGCTTTGCATTTCAATAACTATGGATGCTGGTGTGGGCTAGGAGGAGGAGGAACACCGGTTGATGAAGTGGATGCGTAAGTATTGTTACCATAGAAACACTGCATCTAAGACAATTTTGGCATGTGCTGTTTATTCTCTCCTTGTTGATGGCGAAATTAATTTGATTTTAAAATGATTATGAAATCCGTCAGCGTATACTTTTTTCTGTAGCACACTGATATAAAAAATAAAAAAATTATGCAAATGAAGATTTCTTCAGAATTCTGATTGAAGATAATTCCAGAATGCTATTTTAAGGCTGTAGGGCATAACAACCTTAAGTGGTAAACACAGTTTGTCATGTGTATAATGCTGAAATAATACAAGCTGATGAATGTAAATTTTGTTTTGTTTTGTTTTGTTTTTAATTTTCCATTATTTAAGGTTATCTCTATTTTCTTGAAACAGTTAATATTGCTGTGATTATGAGTCACCGACTATAGCTTCAAATTATTGTAATTTGGGGTTATACTAAGTATATAGTCGTAAAAATAAGGACTGTTCTGAAATGTTAATTTTAATTCATATATAATGTAAATTGCTTTATCTCCTGAGACTTTTCAGAAACGAGTTTAACCCTTTCAGGACAGAAATTATTTCAGGGCTAAATTGATCACAAAATGTTCTTCGAATTGGCAACAGCGATATTTTTCTTTTAGTGCTACAAGATTGTAATAAGGGGTAATGTCTTTGAAAACAATATACATGGTTAAAAGAATTGGCGAAAAGTTGAAAAAGTTGCCAATTTCGATAAAAAACAATGATTTTGAACCTCTCAATGTGTTGCCAATTTAAGGATTTTAAAGCTTATTCTCCTTTTTAAAATTCCTGGGATCAAACACAAAATCGTCATGTAACAAAAATGGACACAGTGTGTGCAGAAATTTTTGCTTTTTCTGCTCATGTATCTGGTATATTTTTCAGGGCTCTGAATCAAAAGTTATTGAGCCAAACCACAAAATGTGGTCAATTGTCTCGAAATGGTTAAAGTCCAATCTATAAACGTTTAAATCATATTCCATTCAGGTGTTGTCGCCTCCATGATGAATGTTATGACGCCCTCGTTCAAGATAATACATGCTCTAGCTACTCACTCTACTTGTCCTCTTACCTCTACCAAAGACGTCACTGCCACGAGGTTGATCAGCCTGTTATATCATGTGGTAAGTGATGCTAACTCCATGATGCAAAAAAAAAACCCTGTAGAGGACTTCTCAACAAAAAAAGTATATTGCTTTGATTTTTTTTTTGTAAGCACAACTGGTGTTCTCCGTAACTACACATCAGTCAGTACAAGTGATGTTTCAGCCACGTTGCCCGTTTCTCTGCTATTTACAAAATCTGTGCCTCACACGATCGCAAAGACGACAAATCAACCCAAGGGCAATTTTAATACTCTATAATAAATGAATAAACCCTACTTGTATAGCGCATATCACAATATGGTGTTAACGTCCCTATGCGCTTCCAAAGGGTTTGGATATCATTACTGGCTTGAGCTCCGGCTGCCGAAATCAGCGCACAGTGCATTTTAAGGAATAAATCCTGCCTGGTACCCGTTTAACACTTGGGTGTGGAGAGTGGCAAACGTGGATTAATGTCTTGCCAAAAGACGCTAGTGCCGAGCTGAGATTCGAACCCTCAACCCTTGGATTGAGAGTCAAGTGAATGAACCACTATACCACGACACCTCCGCAACACCAGATTATTGCGGAGAGTGGCAAACGTGGATTAATGTCTTGCCAAAAGACGCTAGTGCCGGGCTGATATTCGAACCCTCAACCTTAGGATTAAGAGTCAAATGAATGAACCACTATACCACGACACCTCCACAATACCCTATTGCCCATTGAAAACACGTTAGGATTTACTTAATACGTAATTGTAATGTTCGCACATTTTAATATAAAGTAATGGACAAGGCTATTGAAATCGCCCAAGTTTGATTTTTTCGAATCGTGTTGGCTTTTATTTAACTCGTGTAAAAAGTCCCAAAGCGTGAGGTGAAAATTCTCATGTCTTAAAATGCGATAATCATAGGGTGCGTTTATAAACATTTTGCGAGGGTTTAATGAGCGTTTTAACAGCCTCTTTATAAACACCGACCGTAGAGCTACTTCGATGGTGCACTCTTTATAAACATTTTTGTCGGGCCATATTTATCGCCCGTTTGAACGCCGTCATCAGCTGTATTCGGAGGGTTCCACTGCGCATGCTCGTTGGCCCCTGAGTCGAAACCAGGTCAAGTTGGTCGCGCGCTTTTTCAAAACAGTCGTCGTCAGCTAGGGCCTCGGCTGTATTCTTCGTGTTCCTTATTTCGAGTGTAGATTTTCGTCGATTCACATTTTTGCAAGGTGTCATGATGTGGGACGAGAGGTCAATGATCGTAGTTCAACTATCAAAACAATCAAGCGACGTGCATCGATGTGGGAGCTCTGAAACTATACTAGCTGTAGTACATGCACTGTATACGGCGCGCGCTTTTCAACAAGCTTCGGCCTCGAACCGGAAACGGCTTTAAATGACGTCATTTAAAGCTGTTTAAATTTGATCTCGCGTTTATACACATTCGGACCCCGGCGATTTATACGAAGTGCGTTTGTAAACGCACCTTTTTGGGCGTTTACAGTCGGGCTGCTAGGTCGGCGTTTAAATCAAAATCAGTATGGACGCAAGCCTCTTTTAAACTAATCACGTATACGGTGCCTGATTAAGGCCCAAAAATCTTGTGTATAAACACGCCCATAGACATCTCAGATTACCGTCACAAATTATAGGGGAATAACATTTTCCTAACTGTCTTTTTGATTTGGTTCTCCAATGAAATTTAAGTCAAATTAATGATCGGTCAAGCTCCCGCCAATTTTTTTAAATACAAAGCTGAAAATCGGGTAGTGTGTTCACTAATACGGGACTTGTTCACTTTTAATAACAGAGAACATATATATATATATATATATATACAAAAACAAAATTCTCCCTGACTCTAGTCTCTATCTTAAGTACCTAACTATTATATATATATAATAGATAGATACTTAAAGGAGAATTAACCCATGAATATAAATGTACTTATGTTCAAAGGTGTAATATATTCTTAATCATTGGCCTGTATCACTTTAGAAATAAAATATCAGAAAAGGGTTTAAATCAAGACATTCTAGCGCACGGTATCATCTGCTAACAGTTTACATGGGGGCTGCCATTTTCTTGATGATATGGAGTTGTACATGAACCATTGGGAACCGTTCCGGTCA
Organism: Heliocidaris tuberculata; assembly: GCA_025618425.1. NCBI lineage: Eukaryota > Metazoa > Echinodermata > Echinoidea > Camarodonta > Echinometridae > Heliocidaris > Heliocidaris tuberculata. Next base: position 43,643,018 of record CM046838.1, read on the forward strand.
GGAAGATATTTGTAATCCTAGAGCTAAATTGCTTCTCTTCATTACAAAAAAATCCCCATATATGATGGAAAATACATAACAGGTGTATACATATATTTTAAAATTTGAAATTTATAGATTTCTTTTTAAATTCTCTGGTTTTGCTAAATAGAAATCGATTTCTTGGGCTTGCCTGGCAGAGCAGAACATAATTTATACAACGCGCATTCTGACTATTGAAATCCATTATCTCAAAGCAGGTGAATGTATAGTTTGTCACTACTGATGCTCGGTAAAGTTATCATCCATAAATTTGAATTAATTTGCTCCGTCGCGTTCGTCATAGTATCCAGAAAATAGATTTATATTTAGTAAAATAGTAATTTTCAAAGAAATATAAAATACATTTTCGTTTTTAGAATATATGTATATTCTCTTAAATATTTCAAATTTCAAATGGGATTTTGTATCAGGAAGAAAGACAATTTTGCATTCGGATTAAAAATATCTTTATGTACACATCAAGAAAATGGCAGCCCCCAGGTATTGCTAGCAGACGAAAAATTTTGCTGAGAAAATCTTGATTTATACCCATCTCGTATATCTTAATGCAAAACTACGTAGGACAACATGAAGGAATTGATTACATCTTTGAATATAAGCACATTAATATTTTGAGATTAATTCCCCTTTAAGATAGAGACTAGAGTCAGGGAGAATTTTGTTATGTATATATATATATATATATATATATATAGTGGTTAAGGCATTGGCGTTCTAAGCCAACGACCCGGGTTCAATTCCCGGCGGAGACAATTTTTCATCCTTTGCAAAAATTCAAAAAGGGAGGACAGCTCTGGGGAACTTTGATTTAAGCTACGCAACCATTATTCTCTCATTTTCATTTCTCACAATTATAATTATTTCCACGAGAGTTGCCAAAGCTGTTGTATATGTTATTTCCTTACAATTGTTTATAATGATTATTATTCTAATGTATACATGTATTTCAAAGCATTCGCTTGGATCCAGCTGAGGCATGCGGCTTGTCTTTGTTCAAAACTCACCTGCCCCCGACAAAGGAATTAATTAATAAGGTTGAAGATTTGTCAATCTGTCGGTCAATTGAATCTGGTGTCGCCGAAATCACTGGCCCGTCTCCGTGGTCTAGTGGTTAAGGCATTGGCGTTCTAAGCCAACGACCCGGGTTCGATTCCCGGCGGAGACATTTTTTCAACCTTTGCAAAAATTCAAAAAGGGAGGACAGCTCTGGGGAACTTTGATTTAAGCTACGCAACCATTATTCTCTCATTTTCATTTCTCACAATTATATATATATATATATATATATATATATGTAGAAAATAAAGTTCACAACATCGTATAGAATACACACACGAGGAGCATGTTTTTAACTTCACAAGCGCTTTCGATTTATTCTCTTCAGGTGAAGTGAGCCTTTGATAGTTTTACATGACTTTATATACAAGTATAATCAAGCAAATACAGTAATATTCAAATGAGGAAGAAGTTTGTAACATTGTCCTATAGTTGTTTTTACGACGTAATTAATCTTAGTCTTAATCAAGACTAGGGGTAACGAGAGAGGGCAGAAAGGAGGGAAGGGCAGAAGGAAGAGAGAGAGAGAGAGAGGGGGGAGGGAGAATGAGAGGAGGGATGGCAGGAGATGCATAGGGTGTCGTTTCCTGGATTATATAGTTCAGGTGCATCAATCTGTTTATATAGTTTTGTACATATTTGAAGATTTAGATAAGGAATGTCGTGATATATGAGTCAAGTGGTGGTGGTGCAAACAGAAGAACACGGAGACGTACGTTGTTCTTTATTATTTTTTTGTTCCAGATATCATAAAATATTATGAGAGAAAGAGAAAGAGAGAAAGAGAGAGAATGAGAGGAAAGATGGTAATATTTTATGATATCTGACAGAAACAAATAATAAAAAATAATATATGACTCTGTGTTCCTCTGCATGTATTACTATTATTTGATTTATATCACGATATTCTTTATCTAAATCTTTAAACATGTATAAAATTATATAAATAGATTGATGTATTTGAATGATATAATCCAGGAAACGATACCCTATGCATCGTTTGCCATCTTTCCTCTCATTCTCTCTCTCTCACTCTTTCTTTCTCTCTTTTCCTTCTGCCCTTCCCTTCCCTCCTTTGTGCCCTCTCTCGTTACCCCTAGTCTTGCACACCCTGTTTCCCCCCTCTTTTTCCTCGCTCGCTCTCTCTCTCTCTTATGCCTCCCCCCCCCCCCCCCTGTGTGTCTTTCTCTTCTTAGTACTATGCACATTCAATCTGAATGCTGAGAAATGTTCTTTAACTTCTCTTTTTTTTTTCTTTTTTTTTTCTTTTTTTTTTTTTACAATCACCCACCTTTGTTTGTTATTCCCATGAATACAGGAAACATTACATGTTTGACATCATTAAGAATCTTTGTGTAGCTTTACGATATGTTGAGTTGTATGGATTAGGATTCTCAGACAAACTGAGCATAAAAGACTTCCTACTTACAAAGCTTAATCTAAAATTAAGACTAAGATTAATTACGTCTTAAAAACAACTATAGGACAATGTTACAAACTTCTTCCTCATTTAAATATTACTGTATTTGCTTAATTATACTTGTATATAAAGTCATGTAAAATTATCAAAGGCTCACTTCACCTGAAGAGAATAAATCAAAAGCGCTTGTGAAGTTAAAAACATGCTCCTTGTGTGTGTATTCTATACGATGTTGTGAACTTTATTTTCTACATATCTTTAACACTGCATTTCGTCGGAACTTTGTTCCTTTGAACATTGTGTGATATATAAATATATATATATATATATATATATATCCTATAGCTGTGGCTGTTCGTGCGACAATGTGGTGGATCTTAAGACATAGGTCCTCCATAACTTTCTGTCTTCTTCAGCTGTTCTAGTTAGCTGCTGATTAATGTTATCCAATCCATGACTCCGTAAATGCTCTCTTAGTATTCTGAGAGTAATGTACAGTCATACTGTCAACAAAATCTTTGAATATTCATCATTTCGGGACACCCCGACCACCAAACCCTACCCCCCCCCCCCCTCTCTCTCTTTCTCTCTCTCTCCCCCCCCCCCCCTCTCTGTCTGTCTCTCTCTCTCTCTTTATCTCTCTCTCTCTCTCTCTCTCACGGCCACGCTACTGATTATTGTGTCTAACTATGATCTATTTTTCCTTTTCTTTTTTTTTTGTTTTGCTTTTCATATCGATAGATAAAGGAAAGCCATGCCGCACAGGATTGTGCGACTGTGACCGAGAGGCGGCGCTCTGCTTAGCTAATGCAAGGTTCAACACTCGACACCGTCGCTACGACAAAGACTTGTGTTTGCCTTGATCAAGGGGAAAGAAAACAACACAAAGCTTTATAAATGGACGATATATATAATATGGCTGCCATTTTTATCTTTGAATGAAAATATGCCGATTTTGAATGAACATTGAATTAGAGAACATGCCGCCGATAATAAACTGAAAATGCTTTCCTACAGAAATCATCTTAACGCCAAGTGTTAGAAGACCCAGAGCTTATTTCCAACTAAAGTGATGGAACACCTCACTCTTTACTGAGGAAGGAGGAAGATAAAAAAAAAGAAGATGGAAAATATGTGTACAAAAGAATTTACCTCTTCATTCAGTTCTTGTACATGCTTACATAGATATATTTTTTCCGTACGTTTGGAATATTCTTTTTTTCACATGTCGTTTCTGTTTTATTCTTTTAATTGATTTATTAACTCTGTTGGTAAATTGATCTATATATTAAACATTGGTTTATTTCTTAAACGTCTGTCTTTTGGAGAGATGTAATATGGTGTATTACAGTTATTGTTTCTTGATTCTTCTTTTTTAATTGCAAAATCAAGATTTTGTAAATATTAAGTGAATTTGTGATGCTGATTCATCACGTTGTTTGAGTATCGCAATAAAAGCATACTGACACAGTTAATCATTTTAACGTGTTTATCAAATTATCATCCATGTGTTATCAGCTACCAATTCTCGATTTTGTCTACATATTTATGTTGACTCTTATGCAGTGTCCATTATCAAATGCATCAAAATGAATAAATATGTAGTTCGTGACTGATACTATTGTAAGAATATATTTTTCAGGGATCCTCTCCCTAGAGTGTCATCTTTATTAAGCCCATTAAATAGGACCCTTTAAAAATTACTTAGACCATCTACATGATCTATGTTATTTTAGAAAGATAAAGTTCTAATCCTTATTTTACATTGTAGTGGGGTTTGGCACAGGGTTAAGCCCCATCTCTAGAGGGAGTGGGTACTCTACGGGGGGGGGGGGGGGGCGGTCATAATTCTGAAAATGAAATAAGGGTAAAGTAATTCCGAAATTTAAAAAAGGGTTCATAATTCCTATGGTTCATAATTCCGAAAATACAATGTAGCCCCAAATAACTTTTCGGAAATACGAACCTTCGGAAATATGAATCTTTTTTCATTTTCGGAATTGCGAATTGTCGGAGTAACGAACCTTCAGAAAAACGAACCTTTAGAATTATGAACCTTCAAAAAAACCGATGTGTAACCCTCTAGAGACCCCCAAGTCAGGTCGATTTAGCCACACCCATGCCATCGACCAAACTTCGTAAAAAGGAGGTGGTGTGATTATACATTTCAGTGAGTAAAATCAACCCGACTATAATAGAGGGTATTGGGGGCGCTCTCTCGTCCAAACCATACAGCTACATTTGGATTCACCTTTTGATGAGTAATTAAGATGTTCTAAGTAGCTCCACTACTTGGGAACCCGTTCTTGGCCCATCCCCATCAAAATATTATTCAATAGGTTGTTTATTTTTACTCATGTTAGTGCCTTTATTCTGGTGACGTCATTGTGTAAGCGTCTTGCTCTCATGTAGTAGCAGAAGTATGTATTGTGAGCAAACAATTAGGGAGACATTGAGACAGCAAACATTTATTCTTTCTTTCATTGTCAAAGATAACTGTGTCACACAACACAAAACGGCAAATACGAAAGTGGAACACAGCTAAAGAAAATTGGGTTAGGATTTCAGTAACATAAAAGAAAAGTTATCAAAGTTATTGTCAATGTTGATTCATGAGAATGAATAACGGTTTTGTATGCTTCTATTGGTAGATTTCAGGGTGCCAATTTTCCGGGCCTGGTCATAATCTACTGTTTTTGTTTTTGTTTTATTTTTTCGTTTTGTTTTGTTTTGTTTCGTTTTGGGAGGCTTATATTTGTAGTAGTTCTAGATTTCGCAAATTTATCAGTAACATCAATAACATCAATAACATCAATAACAATAAAAAAAAAACTTTCACCTTTGACCTTTAACATCAAATTATATTTATATTCGAGGCAATATTATTGTCTTGTCTTGAAGATACTGCACAATAGCGCTTCAATAGTTGCAGCGCTTGCATTAATATAAGGCTTTCTGTTTATCGTTAAAAGTTCAATTTGTTTTTTAATCTGACAACATATATACGTCATATTTATAGTTTTCCCTCCAGAATAATGATTGGGTTTTTTAAAAGATATATAATGTTCAGTTGTCCAGATAAAAAGAGGAAAACAATTATAACCTGTAAAAAGGGGGAGGTAGTAGGCCCCCGGTAATAAATTTGACCAAGAATACATCAAATCAAGAGGTTAAGAAGCAAAACATATAACATAAAAGAAACAAACATCTCTACTGGACATGTTGGAAGGTATGGAGTAACATGAACATTATTTACATGATATACTAATATCATAATATTATGTAAGGTCTTCTATAAATATAATTCAGCTTGCATGATGTCGTTTAAAGTAATACGATTTATACAGGGTGGCCCAGAAAGAACGCAACACCTGAGATCTGCAACTTAAACGACATTATTAATACGATGTCACAGATTTTGTTTTATTAGGTAGAAAAAAATAATTTTGGAAAAGGCGTTTTGATTCTACAACGATTTTGGTGAGGCAATTTTGTTTTTAAAATTTGCTATTTTTCTAACCGTTATCATGAGCAGCGAAAATTTTGCATAATAAGGTTTCCAATACAATCTCGGTGTCATGTTGTCTTCGTTTCCAAAGCGAGGGCTGTCATGCGTTCGTCAACACAGCTGATTGTATATCTCACTGCAAGCACTACAACGGTTGCAAAAGTAGCTAATTTGGAAACGGCATTGCTTCACAAAAATAGTTGTAGAATCAAAATTACTCCTTAACCAAAAGAATTTTCTACCCAATAAATCAAAAAAACCAATAACATTGTGTCAATGATGTCGTTGAAATTGCAGATCTCAGGTGTTGCGTTCTTTCTGGGCCACCCTGTATAGTGTAAACCATTAGCCGAAATCCTGTGTAGTGAAAGAGAACTTCATTGAGGTGGATAAATGACAGGTTATTGTATTTGTTATAGTCTGAACAGCAAGCCATAGGTGTTTAAACGGATTTAGGAGAAAAGCAAACACTTTCGCTGGAATATTTGCTCTTATTTTCCCTAGAACGTTGTCAATAAAGAGTAGCTTGCTACAGGGAAAGAGATTAATTGGAGTGTCCTTATGATAAACAAAGCTCCTTCTTCAGCGCTTGCGCATGAACGTTGTCCGTTTCCTAATGGAATTTTTCTACATGAAAATAAGTAGGGACATACTGTAAACACTGAAAAGGGGAAAATCATGATTTTCTTTATATACAGGAATCAAGAAAGGAATAGGAGTGATAATAGCGAATACTTTTAATGTAAGAAGAAGTAGAAGTAGTAGTAGCATAGTAGTAGTAGTAGTAGTAGTAGTAGTAGTAGTAGTAGTAGTAGTAGTAGTAGTAGTAGTAGTAGTAGTAGTAGTAGCAGCATAGTAGTAGTAGTAGTAGTAGTAGTAGTAGTAGTAGTAGTAGTAGTAGTAGTAGTAGTAGTAGTAGTAGTAGCAGTAGTAGTAGGAGTAGTAGTGGTAGGTAAACGATATCTCTCGTCATATTTTCAATCTCAGTTTTGTAGTGATGATCTACAACGCAAAAATATATAATAGGACAGACCAGACACTTAAAATGTCGACAAAATCTGGAGAGGGAAGTAAAGTGAACAGAATAGTTTCTGCATTCACCATGGTTCCCAGCAAATCTATTATTACTTCTCCAATCCTCTTAACAACTCCTTTCCTACGCTTGACCATTATAATCTTCTCACACTCGCGTTTCCAACATATAACAAAGGGAATTATGACCAGATCTCAATGCCACTAGAAAAAGGTTCTTCTCTAATTGTGAATAGAAATGAAATCTCCTATGAGGCTGAGTGCTCACCGATTTTATTTCTATTCTCTAGTTTTTTGTAAGAAACGTGTGCCTACGACCAAAGTACAATATTATGCATTCACTAACGAGTGTGCTTATATACGTCGCGTACATCATTTTCAAATGCTAACAGACGATTGAAATGAGAGCATACGTGTGCATAAATTTATATCAATACAGCAGGGAACATTCGCGCGTCTTACGTACTGTGGACTATGGATAACTGACAAAAGTGAATACTATTTCTTTTTTCATTTATTGGATTCCCGACCATTGTAGGATGACCAAGAAGATGAAAGACTGGCTATTAAACAGTATTTTTGTGGCTTCGTTCCAAACATTCAACCTCGGCAAAGGATAACAAATCAACAGCTTGCACTCTCAACTCTTGTGTAAATGATCTACTGATGTAGTGGTCTGGGTATCAGGGCTGGTGAGTTTCTTTTATGTTTCCACTATTTTCCTTCCAGCTCTTTTGTCCTAAAGAAGACTCACAGTGTTTGATAAACCTATTTCGCTGGTGGCTGAAGATTGTTTACAGAACCATCCAGTCTACATGTCGGCGCATACCTAACGGGAAATGAATAACTGTTTTCATAGTTTTACGAATCCTTAGAAATGTATCCCAAACTGTTCGGTATTCATGGAAGATTTCTGGAGAATTGTTAATCTTGAATAATTCCTTTGAAATCTGAGGTCCTGTTTGCTGATTGAGAGGGGGTATGGAGAGGGGTGATAGCCCGGGGTGCTGGGCGCATCGGGTCATTGTGAACCCATCTCAAGGAGACACAGGACATGGGAATAAGTGGCGAGAGCGGGAAAGAAGACAGCTTAGCAGTTCTAATGCTTCTCTTCCCGTCGCTACAACAAAAACACATGAGGGACTGAAAGATCAAATCGGTTTTATTCGTGGACGGCATCAGAACAGCACTATTGGTACTGGCGGGATATCTCACTGTCTTCAACCAAAACCACCATCATCGTCATCATCTTCCTTGCCGTGGTCGATATCGATAACACATCGGTCTACTGCAACACACGACATCAATGATGACGGGTCAGACGGCATAAGCCACCATAAATCATCACGTGATGTATTTACTAAACAGCAGAGCCCCCACTCGACTGCAATTAGCGAACATACTAATGAGCTAATTAATCACGGACCGCACGTCAATCCGAATCAAGCATCGGCTGTTGCTAGACTCAGCCACGCCTCGCTCCACGCAGCAGAATCTCGTCATTCTCGAAGGCGTGTGCGAAGGAAGAGTACAGATTCAAGATCGTTTCTAAGCGACGATACCAATTCAGTGAGTTCGGGGTATGGGTCATTGCCGGCCTGTCCTGAAGAGCTAATAAACTGTTCTCCTCAGAAATCAAAGAATTTTAAACGTGAGCAGATTGAGACGAAACCACCGTTGCTAGGGAGAAGGAGGAATTCGTTTTCTGCAAACACAGGGGAGAAAACCTCGAGGGCTCAATACCTTAAAGCATTTAATGACTCCATTCGATTACGGAATGCACGAAAGGTATCTCTTCGACAGCGACCAACAACCGCCAATTGCCGCTTGCCTGAGATCGCGACATCTATAAACTCACCTAGCTGGAGAAAGTTAAGGCTTCTAGTTCGCAGTGCACCGATCCGCGGTCATCGAGCGAGCATGGATAATAGTACAAATGATTCATGGGAGGAATTTGTGGCACTAGGAATGCCCGTAGATGACCTCATCGATATCGAGAAACCACCAGAGGCACTGACACCACGCAGCATCAAGAACATCACGTCGAGTCGCGAGCATGAACGAATTCTAAATGAAATCAGATTTACTGGAGACAGTAGCTACAGAAAAGACGGTGCCTTTAAGAAGTCCATGATGGTCATTGCCGGAGGTATCAAGTCCATGAATATGAACAACGGTGGGAAATCTCCGAGATCGTCGCCGAGAACGAAGGAAGCATCGAAGTTTCCCGATGTCGATGCTGTCATAGAAGAAGACGAGAGTGGATGCGTGCTTGACGAGGTAGATGTCTACCACGATGACGGGAAAAGCTCCTCGAAGATACGAAGCCGTGGGTGGAAGATCGTCAAAGCTCGGTTATCGGAGATCGCCGAAAAAGCGCCGAAGAACGGTATTGATTCGACACCGCTCACGTTCAAAAACATCGCCCAGCTTGTCAAAGCCAAGCAGTTTCGCATGATGTTGAAGAGGAGAGCGAGCTTTATGGACAATGGTCGCTTTCAGTTCGAGGAGGCAAAGCAAGATCTCTACGCTAGATATAAAATCGATCCAGTCCTCGTGACCAAGCTGACGCATACGCCTCGGGATAGCCAGACTGGACATAGTGATGTTGGTGCAAAAAAGTGAAAATGATGATTGGTGATAATGATGATGTTGGTGATGATGATGATGATGATTGTGTTGAGGATGATGATGATGTTGACGATGATGGTGATGATGATAATGATGATGGTGATGACAATAATGATGACAGCAATGACGACTCAAATGAAGAAAATAAGTGATTAATATAAATAATAGATATGTTCTGTATTCCAATTTAGAGATGATTTAATATGGATATTTGGCATTGTGACATACTGTAGAGTATTGACAAACAATGGTGAATTTCTTTTATTCTTTTTGACTGAAATGTGCAAAAGTAATATATGTTGGTATGATTTCTAAAAACCTGACGACAAGATCCATTCGGTGATCTCCGTGGATAAGACAAACTATCTTTCGAAACTTCATTGTGAGGTAATACGTAGAAAATCGTCCAACCAATATCTGCAAGGTAGAAATTTGAAGGTGAACATGATAAAGATATGGCTTCTTGTAGCTTCTATTCATATTGAAGTGGCATTGCATTTTAGGCTTAAAGAAACAACATGGAAGTGTGTATGTAGATTTTGGAAGCTCCAAAAGCCATTCGTATACGAATTCTTGGATTTGATTTGAATAATTCTATATACATTACAAATTCTAAGCCATCGAAAGATTTTCTTATGATTATTACAATGTTTAATAAGCCCATAGGGGAGGAATAGTATTTACATTCATGTTAGTAATTGTATTACCCTTTTTTATTTTGCATTACTTTTTTTTTTCTAGTATAAAAACAGCTTCTTAAATTTTTTAATATCCAAAGAGGAAAATTATCACGCTGTTATTTAAGCATTATTTCAACACTTGCCATTCCAGTACATTTCCTTATGAAGAAGAAAACTAACTCCGAATTTAAGGACAAGTGTGCAGGGTGGTGTGACAAATGTATGAATTTAATCACGTAAAATTTATGGAAACTTTTACATAAATCTGAATGTGATATGGCTGTGTCATTTTACGATATAAACGGCAGCTATAGCACTTCGGGACACTTTCCAGTGGAGATAACTAGATGTCACACAATCGCCAAAATCGACCTATTAAAGTTGATGTCAATAGCCTTGTGCGTCTCCTTTTGAAATGTGAGAACATTACAGTGGCATATTGCGTAATGAGAACATAATTTCTAGAGGTAATATAATAAGGTATTGAAATTGCCCTTGAGTCGCTTTCTAGAAAGTCTTTGCGACCATGTTATTCTGAAATTGTTTGCAAAAGACCGTCATTTTCCAAGTGAGAAAAAGAATTTTTTTTTTTTTTTATATTGTGCTATTCCCATAGTAATGTTGTCTTTTTTTAATCTGTTTTTTAAATTCACCTAAATAAGAGATTTAAGTCACCCTACATCACTCTCTACAGCTGCACGAATTTTTTTTTTCGTCACAAATTATCCATTTGAATTGAGAGAGAAACATTGCCCTAATCTGATGAAATTAAAACTGTTTTGAATGATCTGAAAAATTCAAGGTAGTCAATAGGATGAAACCAATGACTACAAAAGCCTAAAGATTGACTGACGATGAGATTGTAAATAAAAAACTGATGACGAAAAAATAAAAATGAGAAAACATGTATGCCTGATAACATTTTTTCGTAGAATACATAAACATCACAATCCAACCGATATGGCTTTGTGACGCCTTTGGTACTTCAATGATTAGATAGATAATGGGGTTTTGAGTAATTGACAGGAAGATGAAGTATTGATTGGAATGTAAATGTATTTTTAATCAGTGACATGCCGATGAAAAAAAAATCTTTTAAAAGCAAATGTATTCATCATTTCTTGACTTACACGTAAATGTGTGGTTATTGTCTGTCATAAGTGTTATTATTTTTTAGATAGCTCATGCTCATTGCATTTTCAAAACAAATTGGTTTATCATAATATGAGTAATGGTAATGCTTCTGACGCCTAACTGTGATAAGCTGACAGACTGTGTTTACTGTGTGGTGATATCGGTCCGTATTATTGATATAATCTAACCTTTCAAACTGCGGCTGCATGGGTCATAAAATCACCGACTATTTCTTGCCATTATTACTTGTCAGTGATTTCATTACATTTTAAAATAAAATAACTTCTGTTAGTTACTTGACGGAATTTATATAACTGTATAAGTGTAGTAGAAACCAGTCAATTCAAATGTAAAAAATATTTATTTCATATCTTGTGCTCCATGCTGAAGATCCAATATATGTTTGTGCAGCTTTGAAAAAAAAAAAATTCAGATTAATGTAGATAGAAAAAAACCAAGAAAAGCTTTACACAGCTTTCAGTTGTGGACGTGAATTTTATATGTAAGCATGCAAGGATAACGTACACTTGCCAAGCTGTCGAAGAAAACAAAGAAAAGCAAAACAGGTCAATCTATTTTCCGAATTTCTGAAATAATGATCATTTTCCTTGAATATTTTTTTTCCCAGGAAATTTAAAATAGATTTACGCTAAATTACACTCCTTCTATTTTCACTAGAAAATGTTGAGTTGTACACTGAATGTACTTTCATCCTATATCATGTTTGTAATAATGCTATTTGTAATTACTACACAAAGTTAAATAATATGTGATACTATTTGTAAAAATGAAGGAATAATTCTCGTTGTGATCTTGTGGTCTTCTTCTGTGTTATTATTCTTATTAATCAATATTATATACGCTATATCTTTTTATTTTCTATCAAAGTATCATACTTCAGTCACTATTTCACAACTGTAATTTGAGCTCCCATCGTAACACGCATAGCGATACAGATATGTCAAATAATTCAAAACTTAAACCTTATGCTCATTTTTTCAATAAAGTGTCGATGATATTTGAATTCAAGTTTAACTTGAATTTTTTTATGACATAAGAAAATCGAAGCTGCAGTATATTTCATGGATACGATAGTCAATATGATAAAGATAACATAAATGAATAATGACTTCATCAAGTACGCGTTCTATAAAAGTCCATGCAGAAGGGAAATAGTGACCCTAGTTTATTACAGCTGTGGTTTACACTTACCATAGGTTGACCCCAAATAGAAAGAGAAAGGGGAGAAAGAGAGAAGGAGAGACAGATAGACAGACAAACGTACTGATCGAAATAAGAAAGAAAATACGTCAGAGGAGGGGAATGATAGACAGAGAAACAGAAACAGAATTATCACTTAAAATAGTTTTTACCACTACTTTGGAGTGGATTCCTCTCTTAAAATAGTTTTTAACCACTACTTTGGAGTGGAATCCTCTCTTAAAATAGTTTTTAACCACTACTTTGGAGTGGAATCCTCTCTTAAAATAGTTTTTAACCAATACTTTGGAGTGGAATCCTCTCTTAAAATAGTTTTTAATCACTACTTTGGAGTGGAATCCACTAAAATTTGGAGTGAATTCGACTCCGAAAGAAGTGATCTCTAATGTGAGTCCTAAACTGGTAGATTTCCACACCTTTCTATTAAGAGTATAGGAGAAGAGAGGAGAGAGAAGGTGAGAGTGAAATGGTACTATACAACCCCAGCCACGCACAGCACAGAAATTTAGTCGCCTCCATTGCCATGCATAATTTACAGGTGAACGTGAATACGCATTGACAATTAGAGGCTGTACTCGTCCGCAACACTTTTATAATCTGTGTGATTTACTTTCAAATAGATTCCTATTGTCCGCACCTAATTCCCCGTTTCAAGCTCCGTCACAGAGAGCAGTCTTCAAGTCGTCAGCCATCGAAGACCCTCAACCGTTAAGGCTGAAAATAGTGTCATTTTACAGACTTTGTGCGTAGACCTTTATCATTGCTCCTAACTTATCAAGCTCTGTGCATGCCTAAGATTTTGTTCCTGATCATCACGTCTCGAGATTTTTTTTTTTCAAAGTTCGACTTCTACTTTCTTTCCTACTTTTCAAAATCTTTCATATTTTCATCCTCTGTGAAACATCTCTATAATTATTAATTCCAATTCAATTCAATTTCGGTTTTAAAGTACATGAAAAAAGTCCAAAGACAAAAATTGTCATATTTATAGTAAAATACAACAAATATAAAAGAAGCTTATGAACATGCAAAATATCAATAAGAAATAAAAAAGGGACTTAATAATGATCATAACAAAAATGATGAAGATGTACAAATCAGCCAAATTTTACAAAAGTATTGTTTTCCTTGAAAAATAGATTGTGTTTTCAAAGAGACATATGTATAATAAATCAGGTCCAATGGTAATTATAATAACAAAGGGAATTGTTGTGAGTTAGAAAACCAGTAATGATCTGCCTTCTTGGTGACCTATACGTCCCCGGGTTTGCCCAATCTAGATACATTCAAAGCCCAATTTCGCATTTCCTTCATTGTCTTCCTTTCATATGTACATGTCGAGTCATATGTGGTTTATTTCATTATTTTCCGCTGAGGATTTCAACAAAAAAAAGAAGAAAAAAAATAGAGAAACTTTTTGTAAGTCTTGTTTTCTTTCTGGATACAAATTTCGTATTAGGAGTTTGATTCATTCTTCACTGTCTTTCTTAAGCTAAATATAGGTAAAGATATTCAGGCTAGGCATTGTGTTGCCTACCCGTGGACATTGTAGCTGCATGTAGTTGCTGATGTGTATAGGTTTATCGGTCTGTCGTTGGTTGATGGTTTATTCATTTTCTTGTTTTTGTTGTTTTGTTTGGTTGTTTTGTTTGGTTGTTTTGTTTGTTTGTTTGTTTGTTTGTTTTGTTGGGGTTTTTTTTGGGGGGGGTTTACAGTTGCTTGAACGATTCAGTAATTCACTTCGATTTTGGAGGCAACGAAGACAAATTAATCCACTCCCTTTAGTGCGATAACATTGATCATATACTTTATGTCAGTGTATCAATATACGGCAGCATGATGTCAATATATCATTTTATTATACCTCTTTCGTCTCTTTACAATGTTTTAACCCACCTAAGAACAGCATGCCAATTACATTTTTTCCTATTTTAAATCCATGTACACGTTTGTTGTTTTTTTTTTTTCTTTTGCTATGTTTTTAATGACCGTGCGTGATAAATAAAGAGATAGGCCTACAATATTTCCATCTTAGGATCGTAAAATTTTTATATATCTAAAAGAAATTTTAAAAATGAAAATACTTTTTCACCTGACCAACGTTTCAAGTCTTCAATTTTGTCCGTTGGCCATGCCCAGTTTGTTTACACAGTGGATGCAAGCACTAGTAAATAGCGGCTTATAAATTGTCTGTGTCAAAAAAAGAATCTCCCGCAATATTGTACTCGACAAGTCCTTTAAAAGGATTTCAGCATCACACTGTTAGTGTTTGGCAGACGTGCTTAGAAAGCTGCTGTTAGGTGTTACTTTTAGCAAGGAGCTCTCAAGAGCTTGTCGAGCTAACAACATAAAAAGCATAACAATTCATTTTTTAACAATTCAACTTTTCTCAAGGAACATCCAAAATGTAGGAGGTCAAAAGAAAAAAAAATAAATGTTCAATTATTATGATTCTCCAAACGTTAGTTTTGTAGTGTTAAATAAAAATGTTGGAATCTGCCAGGCATTGTTTCGAGGAAAAAAATCATTTGATAACACCTGTGTATTAACAACTGTGTGTCAACTATTGATCATTTCAAAGTTCACAGCACCTAAATCGATGCAGGTGGACAGGTAAAAATTTAGACAATTTCGTCACCATGGTCACATATAGCTATGCGTCATTCAAGCAATAAATCGGGGAAGTTGATTATATGTATATATATATATATATATATATTATGTACATAATTTATCACTCAAAGTGGAGCTGGTTAGTTTTACTGAAGGGTTGGTCCATCTCTTTTAAAGGCATGAGTAGGCCACCCGCTCCAAAATTCCATGTACGGAGTTTAGAACAAGTCCTCCCCCGAGTGATATATGTTTTTTTTTTAATTATTATTTTCTTCTTTTATTTCTTTTTAGTGAAGTAGCACTTGTAAAAAAATTAATGATTTACCACATGTTCCTGGCTATTTTGTTCGTATATAGTCTTTTTTAATGCTGGTCATTGCAGTATATTTATTCCTGCATGCAACACTTGATAATAATGCAGTTTTATGATCCAATCATCAATACTCGCTATGATAGCTGAGACGTTTTTTGATAATACGCATGAAGCCAGAGGCGTAAGGAACATTTTCACCAGGGGTGCTGACGCCTCTTGCCCGGATATCAACTTTCCAATTTTGTAAATTTTGCGAGCGAGAAGAAACTTGATTAAGTTCCAAATGTTATTTTGCCATCTAAATACAATAGTCAATATTATGATAATTCTTATTTCGAGAAACTCGCAGCCCAAACACGATGATATTCGGGCACCTTGCTGCCCCGATATGAGGCAACTGTTGCCCAAATATTGGTATTTTCAGACTTATCGCAAAGGGGGGGGGGGCTGCAGTCCTTTCCTCTGCCTCGAAAGCCTTTGCATGAGTGGATGATACCCAAAGAACGGAGAGACTCAGTGACATAGTCAAATATCTGCGTTATGTTCATATTCGGCCTATTATGTATGTATTATATAAATCCGTGTTACAGACATGATTTAATGTAGGTCTGAATATTTGTCCTTAGTCTACAATCATTTCTCAATGGACCTTTTACATACGTTAACTGGGTAGGTTACTCATTAAATAAACCTTAGCATGTAGCTTCTGAAATAGCCCCATTTAATGAGTCCTTCGTGTCTTCGAATTCAGGTCATTCAAATATTCGTTTTTGTAAGGTTATCTCCTTAGATGAAAAGAAAGGTAAAACAAACTTTTATGTATACACGTATACATGTATACAGTATACATCCATACTGTGGTCCACTCTGACTTTCTTATACCTCCAGCCCCTCCCCCCCCCCCTCTCTCTCTCTCTCTCTCTCTCTCTCTCTCTCTCTCTTCTCTCTCTCTCTCTCTCTCTCTCTGTCTCCCTCCAGGTGATTATCATTAGTTTCCAATTAGCTCGATAAGTGAACAATAGCCGTACAAATGATGATAAGCAACTAACGGTTGCACACTGACGCACAATGAGACTAGTTTCTGAGATGCCATGGATCGAAACCCATCTTAGTTACATTTCCCTGCATGAACACTGTACGTGTGCCATAAGTCGACTGTGGCAGGCCCGTGTTTGTTCAACTGGCCGACCAAATTAAAAAAAAAAGGGTGCAAAATCCAGTCTTGACAAGAATTGATATTGGCTCTGGCTGGTATCAGCCGAGCTGAGAGTCATGTTAAGGCTTAAAATTTTCCATATTCGGATGAATGAAAGACAATTCATGAAATAACAGGTTATGTTATCCTTACACATCCCATCAACATTTTATGCTTGAGTGAGCAATTTATTACTTTGCTGAGTGTTTCAAAATGTCACTTTTGGTGATTCTTTTAATTTCATCTTGCTTGCTCACTCAAACATAAAGTTTTGATGGGATATATCAGGAAATACATTGAACTAAGTATGTTCTTTCATAAATAGTCTTTCAATGATCAAAATATAAAATTTCGAAGTGTTTTTCATGACTCTCAACTTGGCTCATACTAGCCAGAACAACAACAAACATTTGTCAAGAATGTATTTTGCACCATTTCTCAAAAGTGGCTTTTGCTCATTTAAGCGTAAAAATATTGTAAGACATTTTAGTGTTATTTGGTAGAAGAGATCCTATGCTAACCACAGTTATGAAATTTTACTGAAAATATTTTTAAATATTTAATTGGGGAGACTTTTTTCCGACTGTCAATTTCAAACGGCTTTCAACTTTTTTGATACCAATTAGAACAAACACTAATTCTTGTCAAGTCTGGATTTTGCACACTTTCACAAAAGTGGTTTTAGATCACTCAAGGGTCATAATAAGTCAGATCTTTTGGTGTTATTGTATAGGAGGGACCCTAAGCTACCTACAAGAATTAACATTTATTGAAAATATTCAGAAATAATTATTTGGGGAGACTTGAGATCACTCAAGCGTCATAATAAGTCAGATTTTTTGGTGTTATTGTATAGGAGGGACCCTAAGCTATGTACAAGAATTAACATTTATTGAAAATATTCAGAAATAATTATTTGGGGAGACTTTCTCCAACTGTTAACTTTTTGTGTGACGCACTGTAGTGGTCATTACATGAAGACGTACACGATAGAATAAAAAAATGATGAGTGAAAGATAAGTAAACCTGGCACACGAGAAATGGATATTAAAGAGCATAAAATGGTGATGATAATTATTGAAGATGATGATGCTGTTAATAATGATGAATAATGATGATGGTGGTGATGATGATGATAGTAATGATAATGTTAACGATGAACGTGTTAATAATGATTACGATGATGATGATGATAATGATGATCATCATGGTGGTGATGATAGTGATGATGATAATGATGTTTATTGACAATGATGATCGTGATGATGATGATGATAATGGTGATAATGAGTATGATGGTGATAAAGATAATGATGATAATGACGATGATGATGATGATGATGATGATGATTATTTTAATGAATCTGTTGGTGATGATAATGCTGATGGAAATAATCAATATGATTAAGAAAAAGAGATAATGGTGATGATCACGATAACGAGAGTAAGATTGATTGTGGTTGTGGTGGGTTAATAGCGGTAGGAATGAAGAGATTATGATTCTGATGAAAATAATAATGACTCTAGACATGTTAATATCATAATAAACATGAATGAAGTTTACTTGAAAGTATCTCTCCCACGGTGATCAGATGGATACAAAATTCATACTGACAACATCACCCTGCCGCGGCATGCCGATACGAAGCCAGGTCCTCACACAGCATACAACCCCTAAGCATCCGTTGCCAAGTCACGGAAGCTGTTGCTATGCAACCAAGGGAGAAGTGATGCGGTCTTTATTTGGCGGGGTCCGAGACATGTTGACTTAGCGTAATATATAGCCGTATACTTCTTGTGAAACAGACAATTAGAAATAATAAAAGGACTTTGTTACATAATATACAACTAATAAATTAAGGGGCTAGACGTACAGCCAGTGATAACATAACCTGTATGTTTCTCCTCCTTGTGCTTCGATTATCGTAATGATTTTATCGAATGTTGCGGCAATCTATACCAAAATCCATATCATATGAAGGGTTATATCATCCCACATAACTTATTATCATCAATCTCTATCTAAATGTGACCATTTATACTATTACCATCATTTCCATTATTGTTACTGTTGTTTTTGTTTGCTAGTAACTTTATATGTATTAATATAATTGTCATTATGTTAATAATGAGCTTTGTCACGAAAGAGGCGAAGCAAGATTTTAATCAGAGGAAAAGGGTTGTATTGGATGTGCCCCACACCTTCCTCTATTTATTAATCACTATTTAAATGTGACCATTGTTCCATTATTGTCACTGTTGTTTTTGTTGCTAGCATCTTTATGAATATTAGTAATATTTTCATTATGCTAATAATGAGCTTTGTTAGCATTGTTACTATTACCATCATTTCCATTATTGTCACTGCTGTTGTTGTTGCTAGTATTTTTATATTTATTAATAGTATTTTCATTATGCTAATAATGAGCTTTGTCACGAAAGAGGCGAAGCAAGATTTTAATCAGAGGAAAAGGGTTGTATTGGATGTGCCCCACACCTTCCTCTTATTCAGTACATAATATAAATAAAATATCTGTATTTCCTGTATTTTTATCAATATTGTTTTAGACAATCAAACAGGAGCATGTCACAAAATCTTGATTATACATGTTTAAGCCACACCCTTTTCCCCTCCAACTTTATTTTCCACATATTTGGCTTGGTGCCAATTTTCTTTGAACCCTTGTTGATAAATTCGAAAGGCCAAAACATACTGTAGCCCTCAAAATTACGAAGAAAAAAAATCTAACTAATTGAGCGTTACATCTGACCTGCTATGTCCTCCATTTGGTGTGAAATTAGATAGAAGACAAGTTAGTCACGTGTAGGCCAACAGTGTGGTTTGTTGTTTAAGCAAATTCAATGTTTTAAGCAAACTTAGAATACTCATGGCTCGTTCACATATGACATATCACATAGGTAAACCACAGCGGTTTACTGCGGAGGTTTATTCTTAATCCGCTTCTCATCACTTTCCCGCGTCATCGTGGTCATGTGTGAACTAGCCTTTTGGTGTGTTAAAAGGAGGCTTGCATGTACGATTTCGTTCGTAGCGATTGTGTTCCCCTCTTGTAAGAAATATTCAACTACTTTTCTGTTTCTGATGATGGTCTTTGTTCATTCCAAAAAGGCATAGGTCTGATATTGCGTCAGATGACGAAGAAAAGTGAGCGAAGAAAGAGACGGAGAGGGGGGAGAGGGCGGCTGGGTGAAGAGGGACTGCTGATTTAAGAGAGAACGACAGCGTATAAGAGAATTA
>CM046838.1:43665621-43863801 GCA_025618425.1 Heliocidaris tuberculata
TGTCTTGGCTGCCGTAAACTCGCCAGTGCTAGGCCAATGTGGTGTCAGGGCTTATTTATGAAACCACTAAAGAGCATCTGCTAGTAAAAAATCAAAATAGTTTAATTTATTTTATTTTTTTTTTTTACTTGAAAATGTGGAAGGTATGGTGCCGGTTCCGCCCAGCATTTGCTTAAATCAAAATTCCATTATAATAATAGTGTTTTTTTTTTCTTTACAGATTTGTAAGTTGTATTTAACATCGAATAATGGTTTTTGATATATCCTAATAAAAAAAGGAAAACACATTTTTAAATCTGAATGTCACTTTCATTTAATCCATTTTAGAACGTTATAAGGTACAAGTTGAACTGACGAATCCTATTTTCCATTGTTATCATATTTTAAAATCATGCACATAAGGTCGGTTTTCGAAACTCAATAGTTTTGGAATCCAACTGCAATGATTTACAATTGCAAGTCAAAAGTAATAATTTGAAATCTAAAAATGTGCTTATTTTCCAAGCAAGTTGTTAGTTAAAATTGAAAATAAAATGCAACTAATCTCTGATTATAATCTTAATTTACAACTGACCTTAAGATGGCGCTGTTCAAATTCTACCAGTTTAAAGGTCATGTAAAGTTTTGGTAAGCCCTCAAAAACTGTTCGTCAGATTTCTTCAATTTTTGTTGATAAATAGCAAGATACTAGCAATACTAAGACACTGTGAAGATTTCGCCTCCTAAAGTTTAATATTAAACAAATAAGAGGCAAAAACTAATTTATGTGCCGGGACAGGCACGTAAAATCCCAACAAAGGCAGCATGTGCTATACACTGTAAACACACGTGTAAAACCAATGATGAGTAGCTACACACAGTGCACACACGCTGTCTCTATGCGAAGCCCCAAGATTGCTGTGCGGGGAGCCGTCGGGGTGGAAAGGTCCTAGCATTATGGCAGTGATCAAGCATTCCTTACAGATATTTACACTGAAATTCACCAGAAATCATAGATGAAATACCAAATGATCTCTTACAGACATCTTTTGATACAAGGAGAACAACATGATACTATACTTAACATGTTTCTTTCCAATTTCCTTTTTGCTACCAATACTGTACATGAGCTTTAATGCCACGTTAAGCTTACAGAAGTAAGGTTTAGTGTATATTTCCCTCTCTCAGGAACTGAAGGGGGAAAAAAAAAAGTTTTGATGGAGTTGGGCAGTTCTTCGTCTCACATATTCAATTTCTTTGTTTGTGTGTGCATTAAAAAGACACAGACTCTCTTCCTTCATGTGACATTTGTTTTATGATATCCTCTCACAGTTATTGAGGCAATCTTTGTTTTTAAATTGTGTGCTGATCAACGTTAACAAATATAAAGACTCTTTAATAATTTTCTTTTTTCAATACAATGAAAAGGATTTAGTGCATACTCTAAATATGCGATCTGAATCTCGGTCTGAATCTCGATATTTTTTTATTTCACTAGGACTACACGACTATATCATGGTGTGTAACAGCATGTTAAAACAGTGCAGCTCTGTAGATATAATTTTATCATTTCCTACCAAATCCTCTTACAAATTCATTTAAGTAGCGATAAAGAGCTCTCACCAACTGTTACGACGCAGTCATGAGGAGGTCGATTGAAATAAATTTGCTAAAAGCCAAAAGAAAAAAAGGACTCTTTACCATTCATGCATAACGATTCGTCATCAAAAATGTATATTCATACTTTTTGTGTGAGTGAATTTCGGTGTATTTATACAATGTGATGATAATCTTTCCTGTGAGCTGAATGTCGGGTGGGGGGGGGGGGGGTATATATATAGTTTTTAATCGCTTCCAAATTCCACTCTAAAATCCCCTTCGCGAATCGGAAACAGGGCCCACAGTCCCTTTTCCGGAAAACATCCCAGAGGGCAAATGGTGGAAGGGCTATGAAAGGTCGGCGCAACATTTCCCAACCACTGATTTGTCAGTAAATCTCTTTTACATGATGTTTTGAGAACATCATTCGAATTTATGTGTGTGTGTGGGGGGGGGGGGGGGGGGGGGTCTCTTAATATTTGGAGGTCAGATATTTTGAAAGCTGCAACAAGTCTAACCACAATTCCAGCGTTCTCATAGCTTTAAACTGTGGAACTGCACTTCCAATCGTTACACAAATGCATTCACGTTCCATGTTGGGGGCAAGATTTTGACGAGTATGACTATCAAACCCTTTTTTCCTTTAATCATCGACAGGGGATAATTACTTTATCTTATGTGAATATTGTTAATCTATCACATAAAATGACATCATTCCTCTGCTCCCCAGAGTGAAAAGAACATTCGGACCTGGACCGCCGTGTTGTAATAGCGCCAGCTACGGCCTCACAACATCCGTCGGTTGGTAAAAGACTGCTTCTAAACGTCTTGTCATTTTTTTCACTGGTTGTGTTAATGACAGAGACAAAGAAAGGTTATTTAGACCAGCAAAGCATAATGGTATTTCAATAAAAAGGAAACCAACCTTTTCTCAAAATAGTGTCAACATTCTTGACGACCTCATGTGCGCGCGTCGGCGTGGGTGTGTGTGTATATGTGTGTGTGTTTAATTGGGTTTCGGCAGACGTGTATCAGTCACCTCCTTGTGTACTTATCGTAATTGAGCTGAAAACAATATCATTACAATAATCTATTTATTTATCTATTATTACTATCATTATTGTTATTATTATTATCATGAGGACTCTTGTTATTATCAATTCCTTTCAATCTGACGTCACACACGTTAGAACATTAATTGAACTCTGAAATTAGTGCATTTTGGGTATCCAAAAACAAAGTATAAGTTTACAACACTATGAAGTCCAAAGACAATATTCTTTAACCTAAAGTAACATGTACATCACTATAATAATCAACTCACTTCAGCCAAACGAGTTTATCATCGTAATCAACTGAAAAATTGTTCTCCTCGAGATCTCTTCAGGAAGGTTGATCACCTGTTACGACCCCAGTTAAAAACCTTACCAAACAATATCAGTTTTGATATATCTCTACCACAGCGTTTCTTGAGATATTTTGCAGAGAAAGTTCGGTCAATCACTGATGAATTACAGTCATCAGCGGCTGATAATAGTAGGGAATTTCCTGAGAAGCTTGCAACCTCATCATTCAGCAAATTCAAATCAGTGTCTGAAGATGAGGTTGCCAAGTTCATTACTACCTCTTCTTCCACAACATGTGAACTTGACCCTGTCCCAACTTCATTTCTGAAAAAATTTCGTGAAGAATTATTATCATTTATGACACAGGTCACTAATGATTCTTTCATGACTGGTTCTTTCCCAGAAGGTTTCAAGCATGCAAATGTTATTCCTAGACTGAAGGGTTCGGCTACTGATGTTGAAGATCTGAAAAGTTATCGTCCGATTGCGAACTTGAGATATTTTGGCAAACTTTTAGAAAGAATAGCTTCATTCCAACTTCAACAGTACCTGAACACATTCAGTTTATACGCAAAGTCACAATCTGGTTACCGCTCGTTTCATAGCGTCGAAACAGCTCTTCTGCGAGTAACGGATGACATTCTTTTATCTCTAGACAAAGGAGAAGAAGTCATCCTTGTGCTGCTAGATTTTTCTTGCGCGTTTGATACTATTAAGCATGACATCTTGTTGAAACGTCTGAGACTTCGTTTTGGTATAAGTGGTCAAGCACTCGCTTGGATAGAGTCGTATCTGTTTCGGCGCACTCACACTGTTATTATTGGAAATGAGCGGTCATCCACAGAAATCATCCCTCAAGGGGTTCCTCAAGGGTCCGTATTGGGCCCAATCCTATTTACCCTCTATACCTCTCCCTTAGAAGATATTATTGATACTCACAAAATTCATAAGATGTTCTATGCAGATGACACACAACTGTACATTTCATTTAAGAGAACTGATAATATTAATGTCACTTCACAGGTATCAGAGTGTGTGCAATCAATCAAAGAGTGGTCTCAGGTAAATGGTTTAAAGCTCAATGATACAAAGACTGAGTTTCTTCATCTTTCTTCACGCCATAGGTCAAGCAACCTCATATCAACATTGAACATAAATGGTACAATTGTTCATGCAACCAGAACTTGCAGAAATTTAGGTGCTATTTTTGATGATAAGTTCACATTTGAAAATTTTGTCTCACAAAAGTGTCGCTCAGCTTCATTTGGATTATACAAAATAGGTAAAATTCGCAATTTTTTAGACAAACCAACCACTGAACGATTAATTCATGCTTTTGTTATGTGCCATTTTGATTTCTGTAATAGTTTGCTTTCTGGTCTCCCTTCTTCTCAAATTCAAAGACTACAACTCCTTCAAAATTCTGCAGCCCGACTTGTTACACGCACGAAGAAACATGAATCAATAACTCCAGTCTTAAGAGATCTACACTGGTTGCCCATCAAGTCCCGTATCCAATTTAAAATACTTATGTTAACCTACCAATGTTTACATCAGCTGGCTCCTACTTATCTCTCTGAAGTACTAACTCCATATAAACCCGATAGAATGTTACGTTCCAGTTTCAAGTCCCTGCTCTGCGTTCCACAAATAATGACAAAATCATACGGGGAAAGGTCTTTTACACATTCTGCCGCTCTTTTGTGGAACAAGTTGCCTGAATATCTGAAGAGTATAAATTCCTATGAAAACTTCATTAATTCTCTAAAGACATACCTTTTCACCACTTTATAGTTAATCAGAATCATGAACCCAGTGCATCTTTCCTTTCTTTCCTCTCCTAAAGTGCATAGAGACATGCAATTTTGCTTATGTGTAATGCGCTATATAAAAATGTTTGATAATTATTATTATTATTACATTAGGTGCAAACTTTGAATTTGCTGCTTTTCGGTCACCAAGTGGGAACGGTCTGCTACTACTTCTCTCTCTCTCCCTCTCTCTCTCTCTCTCTCTTTCTCTTTCTTACCTCTCTCTCGCTCTCTCTCTCTCCCTCGCTTTCTTTCTCTCTGTTTCTTTTCGCTTCTCTTTCTCTCTCTCTCTCTCTCTCTCTCTCTCTAAATAAATAAATAAAAAATTTAGCAGTTAATGTTTGCCAATGAATGACATTAAATGTTAAAGTTCCAGAGATACATTGTTGTTTCAAATTCCCCATGGCAAAACAAAAATCACTCTCGGGGACCATGCATTTGCCATTGCTGCCCCAAAACTGTGGAATAGCCTGCCAATTGAAATTCGAAGCTCTTCATCCCTCAATGTCTTCAAGTCCAAGTTAAAATCATATTTGTTCTGTTGAGATCATCTATTTTTTGGTAGAATTAAGTAAAAGGGAGCTCTGAATCAGCGCAGCTGATATTTTTTGCATAGTAGCTGCGCTATATAAATTTATGCTTATTATTTTATTTATGCTTATTATTTATCTAAACTGTCGAAACGCAAACCCGTTCCTTTGTCTGACATGTCTGAGAAGTTACACAAACTTCCATGACGAAGTTCGGAAATTTTGACAATAGACATTTGATTTCTACTGCTGAACAGTAGACTGCCAGCTGCACAGTACCTGCATTTAAAATCAAGAACACCCAATTCATAAAAGGTATGTCGTAAATAAATTTACCAGTTTATTGAATCACCACAGAAAACGGAATGGTTTCACAGATCAAATAGATTTGAATTAAAACACATTTTCAACATTGCTTCAAAATTTCTTTGACTGATTGCTTGAAATAATATATATTTACACACAGGAAAATCCCGAATTGTAGCAATATAAATATTGCAAGTACAGCTATGAACATTGAAAATATTACAACATAAGAATGACATTGGATATAATGATATACTATATATACATACATATTCATGCGCGTACCGGGGGGGGGGGGGTGTTTTGGGTGTTTTAGGTGTCCAAACACCCCCTTTTGTTGTTGTTATTTGAAGTTAAAACACCCCTCCCCCCTTTAGAAATACTGATAACTTTTTTGGGGGGAGAAAAAAACACCCCCTTTAAAAAATCCTGGGTACGCCACTGTACATATTAAATTATATATTATACATAATTTATAGAAAAAAAACAAAAGAAATATCATTGAGAAGGCTGTAACCATATTCATCATAGTGAACCATACTAAAAATACACAGTTAAATATCAAAAAAACGTTATGAGAAGTGTGAATGTCTGGATATCTAACTGTACAATAACATCAATCTATGTCTAGTTCCATATGAAAACAAAAAGATTATGTACAATGGGGAAAGTGACAGAGAAATAGAAAAAACCGACGACGGGGAAAAAAGGGTTTATTATGGAAGTACATCGAGATTATTAAAGGTATCGTACAGTAGTGGGAAAGGTGGCGCTTTGGATATTTAACTACTTTGTCAGCTGGAATGAAAATTACTACATATACTGTTGTGAAATGATTAATTTCGAACGTAGGTGACGTTTGTTTGAAGAAAAATGGTTTAGAAATGGCTAAAATATCCCCAAAAATAAACATCGAATTACAAGCGCGGTACCGCGTTGACAGTTCACACACGTGTAAACAGTGTGTGCGAACCGCTGTGCGCCGTTGAGCCGGGAGCGTCGGGGTAGGTGGTCCTTAGCGAGGGTATAAGGTAACCGTTGATATTCGATCATTTGAATTATTTTACTGAAAATCACCGGAAATCATGAATAGAATACCGGATTATCTCACTCATGTATCTTTTTATGCAAGCCGAACAATATTTTGTCATATTTTTTGTTCAAAATATATGTACATTATTTTGTTCATTTATTAATTTGTATATTGAAAAGTTGGAAATAAATGTCTTTAAATTGAATTGAAAATGAGACTGTTTTTGAGCAGTTTCATGCCAACTTTCATTTTGCTACCACTACTGTTTATTACCTTTAACTTAGACCTAAATGAAAGCAGAAATTAATTGACGCTGTCACAATACGATGGGTGAATTCAAGTTCGGTGTTGAAAGCTGGTGTTGGTGTTGGGGCAAAACTGGCACCAGCCACAACACCGAACCTGAAATGAAGCTGGTGCTGGGATTGACTTCACTAGGTGTTGAGCTATCAATAATGTGATTGGTATTATTTTTATAAACCCGAATTCGGTGTTGGGGCTAGAATCAGCAGCCCAATCCACGCTCTCAACACCAACACCAACACCAACACCGAACTTGAAATCACCCAATATCTAAAAATAAAAGCTAAAACCAAAACAATACCACCCTTCAAAAAAATTAAAATAGTATATAACAGATGTATGTGTATATAAAGTGAAAAGCTAAATGTCAAATAGCAAATATATATATATATATATATATATATATATATATACGAAATGTCCTTAAATAACAGTAAAACTCCTAAAAGATGCTTACACGTAATCTAAAATATCAAGTGAAATTGTAAAAAAAAAAAAATGTACACATTTCATTTATATATATATATATATATATATATATATATATATATATATATATATATATATATATATATATATATATACGAAATGTTATAGGCATCGTTAATGGTGGAAATTCTTTTACAGCAATAGTTGAACGATGTGAAAAAAAAATTTAAAAAATAAAAATGCAAGCACATAAAATAAGAAGCAATTTAGGATTCATCGATATATGTTTGCATAATATAAATGATTACATAACTGTCATTTTCTTTAGCTTTTAAATGTTCTTTTCAAAAAATGTGTTCAGTTTGTGGCCATGTATGTGGTAAAAAAATCAAAATATTAAGGTCGTGTAGAAAAAACGAATGACACAAAATTCTACAAATCTAAGGAAAAAAATCTTCGGGCTCCCAGAGCGTTTCATCAAGTGTCTTGTCAGTGCTTTTTACTGACAAATTTGCTCTCAGCCAATCAGATGCAAGGATTTCAGTAGCTTATAAGAGTTGTCGGTAAAAAATCACTGACAAACGCTTGATGAAACGCTCCCCAGAAGACCGACATATCGGTCTCGCGGGATTTCTGACAACCTGTCTCAGGGTTCAAAAGACCGACATTATTGGTCTCGTTGGCTGTTGATCTCCTGGTTGTCGGTCAACTATAGGGTGGAAGCATCGAGAAAAAAATACCGCTGCTAAGCTACCACTGTCTAAGTGTGTTAAATTTAAGGCAAGTCTGAATGAATCAGATGGTCACGATTAAAACGGAAATTGAGGATGATAAGTGTTCCAGCATGTATAGATCATAGACAACTATTGTTATTCAAATAGTAATTGTTATTCATTGTCAGATCACAAATAGTGTAATTATTTAAAAGTCAACTTTTTATCTTAGGAAACTGTATATAATTATAACACACATTTCTTCGCGCCTTGTAGAATAACGAAAGGATAACAATTATTAAATCATATGAAAAATATTTCATGAATGTAATAAAGTTGAATCCTATGCTGATAGTTAAGCCAGGCATTAGTATACATGCGATCCCCATCTTAAAACTAAATTATCTTTGCTATTTCTATGTACAACATATCGACTCATTTCTATCATAAACAGAGATGGGAGCCATTTTTTCCATTCATTTTCACGTTTATACATCACCTTAATGCAAGCCGCTCTAACTTACCTTTAATGTACTTATTCATAGGAATTGGA
Organism: Heliocidaris tuberculata; assembly: GCA_025618425.1. Lineage (NCBI taxonomy): Eukaryota > Metazoa > Echinodermata > Echinoidea > Camarodonta > Echinometridae > Heliocidaris > Heliocidaris tuberculata. The sequence goes on from CM046838.1 coordinate 43,674,224, forward strand.
TAAATTGGTTGTACCTATATACATACAATTTTAATGGCGGCAGACAGGGTGATACATGTACAACGATTAAATCTCAGAAAAACAAAATTGTTTGTCCACTGAGTAGGACAAAATCAAACTTAAACACAGCGATTCAGCAGGATCGGGTCAAATGACTCCCCATTTCAACAGCCAAAAATAGCAATTCATTTGTTAGTAAAACATATATTTCCTGTTTACATAATGGTCTATATATTAAGGCTTATTTATGTTTTCGCTAATCAAAGAAGATTAAAAGAAGATTTAAAATATTCCATTTCACACAAACTCTTGTCTTTCACACCTTCACTTCACCTTTTTCATCATGTTCACCGGAATTTGATAATATATCAATATTGCTATAGGACTTTGATAACGATGTTGAAGTAGGATTTTGATAAAATTGTCTGATATGCTATTGTACATGTTGTATATATACTGTTGCTTTCAATCCAGTTATGGCTGGTTATACATGTAGTGTACCAATCTGCCATGAACCCGAATCGGTTCTTTGACCTGGTTTCCTCCATTGAATGTACTATTGTATTTCTTTACCGGATTACATGTATTTACCTTTTCTTTGAAATAAAGAAATGATTACAACATAACTCCTTGTACAAACATACATGTAATTTTATCACGGTGTAAGCTAGGTGTCATTCAACGGATTGTATTTCCAAAAGAACAAAGTTGCAGGTCACTTATCTCAATACAGATTTTGCTCTATTGGCAAGGAATTAAAACATTAACTTTCAAAAATTCAAAATTATTTCTGTAAGCCTGGCTCACACGAGGCGTCATTTGCTGACGTTAGGACCGCGTCAGTGCCTTGTACGGCCTTTTGCGCGTCATGAGAGAGTGGTATCGTTCAAAAAGTGATTGCAAAGAGAACAGTGTAAATTGCTTTCATGGGCTCGATTAGCACAGGTACTGACGCAATCGAAATGACGCATCGTGTGAGCCTGGCTTATGAGTTTCGCTTTGACGTATGAAAGACTCTAATTTTTCATTTGGGCATTTTCCTCTTGCCAGTGACTTGACTGAACTGCCCAAATTACCAAAGTTGTCGCTTTTTAGTATTTGGAGATTATACCGGGTGTCCCCCCAAAAGCGGAACGGCGGATTTCCAGTACTTTGCCTTAATTAGAAAAGTATATATATAATTTTTACATCATTGGGTAAAGCATCTTCTACCGAAGAGAATGATATCAAGATCATTGAATTTTGTAAAGTAATTTTGATTCTATGCCCGTTTCTTAAAATATAGTTATTTTCAAATTTGGCATGTTTTTTTTTTTTTACTACCGATGAGAGTAGAATTGTGTCATGAATGGCCTTATTCTTATGGCTTGTACAATAATTAATGTCGTTTCCACTTTTCCCGAGCTACAGCTCACTAAAACCTATTCCTGATACGATCTTAAACTCATCGGTCGCAAAAGCAAGCAAACAGTTTTCAGAAACGGGCATAGAATCAAAATTACGTTACCAAATTCAATGATCTTGGTATCATTCTCTTGGGTAGAAGATGCTTTACCCAATGACGTAAAAAAAATATGTACTTTTTGAAGGCAAAGTACTAAAAATCCATCGTTCCGCTTTTGGGGGGACACCCGGTATAAACAGGAGTAACCTCAAAACTCTGCGCTATCAGAATCAAACGTTTAAGCCCGCTGCAGACGGGGCGTTATTCCATTACGCCAATTGATCGTTCAATTCAATATACATGCAATTCATGCTACAGTGAACAGTGATCAAAAGGCCCCCTTACCCATCATGACGACTGAACACGAGTTGTCGCTCCATTTTTCTGTACGCACTGAATCAATGGTTTTTGCACATCGTTACGCCAGTGTTCTACTATTCAGCCGAAGTCGATTTTCGGGAAAATCCGAAACCCTGGGCTATGCATCGCTCCTCCTTCAAGGGGATGCGCAAGTGAAATAACGACTCATGCGCAAGGGGCCTTAATTCATGCAGCATCAGATCAGTTTCGTGCCTGTCAGAATGCATCTTCACGTACGTCTGCGTTTCTTTTCATTTTGGAGTTACGATTAGGGGACGCTACAGGTTTATTCCTATTGTCCCAATATATCAAAAAAGTATTTAAAGATTTAAAGGATTTAAAGATGAGTTAAATAAATAGGAATTATAAATATAACACACCATGCATATAGAGATGAAGGGAGCTGAGCTAAGCCCGTCTGAGTGACAATGCCCATTATTATGACTGGCATCCAACATACGAAATCGGTCAGAACAATGATCGCCATTCGACGGGCAGTTTTGAATTCTCTCTCCCTAGATGATGTGTTCCGAGTAGCTTGGGAGCTCCGCCACACTTTAACAAACATTGCAACGTAACATACCAAAATGAAGATAAATGCTAAGAAATTTACAGTGATAAACATGAAGATAGAAAACCACCAAGGTGGTTGAGGAGCTGCATCACTAAAGACAGGAGAGGTGCCAACTACATCACCATATTCACCATGAATAATATCTAAGGAGATGAGAGTCTTTCCTGAATCTAGATGCAAAGGCAAACCAATGCAAATATCAGTTAGCCCATACAGTCTCGATGTTTGTGAACTTAGTATTGACGGAACCAAAGCCATCAGGAAACCAACAGACCAAATCAATGAAAGGAGCAAACGAGATGTATTTTCCCTAATTTTTGCCTTTCCAAAGGGAAACATAATAGATATGAAACGGTCTGTTGTGATAAGAATTAAACTAAATACAGAAGCCTCACTCGAAAAAACACCTAAGAAACCAGCAAAATTACAAAGAGCAGATTCCCGCCACTGAGGTGCAATTAAAAAGTATTCGTCACCAAAATAAATGTCTGCCGAAGTTATAATTGTCATGTAAAATCCCATAAGACAGTCGGCAGCACCCAAACTAATCATGAAATGATTTTGAACCACCGTTTTACGCATTTTACTGTCCTTAAGGCGTAGGAGAAGGACCACAGCATTCCCCAGTAGAGATAATAATCCAATAATCCATCCTGCTACACGTAGAGCAATGTTTGGGAATATACTTCCGCATGTGTCAAGTGGATCAGGAGGGGAAGTCTTGTAGCAAGTTGCATTTGGATACTCGATAAGGAGACAGCAGAGTCGATTGTCTGAAGTTGATCTAAGATCAATGTTACGAGTAACAAAACAAAAAATCTTTAATTCCACCTAATATAAAGAGTTTGGTTCCAAATCATTCTACATCCATTGTCAAAATCTTTTTTTCTCTCTCTCTCATGTCATTTTTTTTTTCTTAATCATTATTTCCACCAAGTAAACAAACTGGCTATAAAAACGTAGTTTTGGTTCCAAACATGCTACACTCATTTCAATGTGATTCTGGACCCTTTTTTCTGGGAACTGACCAATCGCAGAGCAATCAATTTCTTCAAGTACTCCTTCTTTCCTTTTACTTCTTCCCAGAACGAAATTAATATTTGTTTCTTTTTTTTTTCTTCTTCTTTTTTTTTTTCTTAAAGCTGCTCGGGCGTCAAGTATGGATGTATCAACAAAAAAAAGTACACACTTTAAAAATATTCTCCAAAGTCATAATTTCACAATATCAGTATAATTTCTTATACAATTATGGGTAAGGGTCTGTTTCATCGGATGACACTATGAGCACTGACAATATTTTACGCTTGAGTGAGTGTGGCTACGGCTTTTACTAAACAGTCCGGTCGCGGCATGGCGCGGCGCGGCTCGCTGGGTAGAAATTTTCCAACATTTTAAAGGAATTTTGTGTATGGCATCTTTCTGTTTTTTGAGCAGCAAAAATAAAAAAAGAACATTTGTCAGGAATTTTAAGTATGGAATCTTTTTCTTCTTTTTTTGTGACCATTTTTTTTTTTTTTTAAATGCTGCACCCTAATCTCCAAAAATATAAATAGAAATAAGCTGCCCGAATATGAAGTCGTGGTTGCCCGAATATCGAAACTTTGAAAAGCCTGGGGCTGGGGGGGGCGACAGCCTATTGCCGAATAGGGACTCCTTTTGCCTGAATATTAACTTTCCAGTGTCTCTCGCGAGCAAAAAACAATTTTTCTTTTTTTTTTCTTGCCTTCCCCTTTTCCATTGCTTCTTTTCTGTCTATTTTTGTTTTCCTTTCCTTTCCCTTTTCTTTTTTCTTTTCTTTTTTCTTCTCCTTTCTCTTTTCTCTCTTTTCCCTTTCCTCTACCCTCTCCATTTTTTCACCCTCCTTGTTGTTTTATTGCCGACAGTGGTGGCGCGAATATGATGGTGGTTGCCCGAATATCGGAACTTCAGTAAAATCCTTGGGGGAGGGGGGCGGGGGCTGCAGCCTATTTCCGAATGGGGACGAATTTTGCCCGAATATTAACTTTCCAGTGTCACTCGCGAGCAAAACAATTGGCCAGTTTTTCCTTCTTTTTCTTTCCTTCCCTTTTCCATTCCTTCTTTTCTTTCTATTTTTGTTTTCCTTTACCCCTTTCTTTTCTTTTTTCTTCTCCTTTCTCTTTTCTCCTTTTCCCTTTCCTCTTCCCTCTCCCCTTTTTCACCCTCCTTGTTAATTTATAGGTGGCGCATTTTCCGACGGAAATTTTGAATGATTGGGGGGGGGGTGACATCCCCCTCACCCCCCTAGCAACGCCCTTGTTTACTTGCAGTAAAAATAATGGGACGTTACAAGATATTCATGACACGAGAAGTAGAAAATAAAGAAGAAAGAAAAACAGCTGAGAAGAAAGGAACACTAAATAATCATTAAAGGAAATGGGGGGAAATGGAGTTATTTACTGCTCTCGCTATAAATGCAACAGAGATCTGATTGTGCATCTCGGCGGGGGGGGGGGCATTATGTTGATTTTATGGTTTATTGCTTTTCAGCAGGTCTGATCGTTTGTTATACATTTCGCTTATTCCTAAGATTGTCATTGTGTTTATGTCTGTTTCGTTATTTGACATAATTAGTTTAAATTTCTCTTCTTCGTTTAGGTTTTAAAGATCAGTTAAGATCATGTTAAGTTTGGAGAACATTCTTAATCTGGGATCATTTAAGTAAGAAGTATAAACAAGGGCATCGCTAGGGGGTAAGGGGGATGTCACCCCCCCCCCCCCCCACTCAAAATTGCCGTCGGCAAATGCGCCACCTAGTAGTAAACAAGGAGGGTGAAAAGGGGGAGAGGGAAGAGGAAAAAGAAAAGGAGAAAAGAGAAAAGAGAAGAAAAAAGAAAAGAAAGGGGTAAAGGAAAGGAAATCAAAAATAGAAAGAAAAGAAGAAATGGAAAACGGAAGGAAAGAAAAAGAAGGAAAAACTGGCTAATTGTTTTGCTAGCGAGTGACACTGGAAAGTTAATATTCGGGCAAAATTCGTCCCCATTCGGAAATAGGCTGCAGACCCCCCCCCCCCCCCCATCCCCCCAAGGATTTTACCGAAGTTCCGATATTCGGGCAACCACCATCATATTCGCGCAGCTTATTTCTTCTTTTTTTTTTTTTTTTTTGAGGGGGGAGATTAGGGTGCAGCATTTCCCCCCCCCAAAAAAAAAAGCTTAACAAAAAAAAAAAAACAATCCATACATAAAGATTCCTTGAAAATGTTTGCAAAAAAATAAATCCCTTTGGGGGGGGGGTTGCTCACAAAAAAACATCATACTTAAAATTCCTGAAAAATGTTCGGGGGGATCCTTTTTGGGTTTTTTTTTTTTTTTTTTTTTTTTTTTTTGCTGCTCAGAAAAACAAAAAGATACCATACATACAATTCCTAAAAAATGTTGGAAAATTTCTACCCAGTGAGCCGCACCGCGCCACGCCGCGACCTGACTGTTTAGTAAAAGCCGTGGCTACTACTTTGGAAAACTCGCAAAAGTGGGTTTGCGCAGAAATGCCTCAGTCTTGAATTTGATCAAAGTGCCTATCAGACATTAACTGCATGTTTTCTCTTAACTATCAATAATTGATTTGAAATGTCACTTAATCATTAATCCTATACCTAGCCACACATCCCCACCCTTCCCTTCCCTTAAATGATTGTTCAAATCAATTATTGATAGTTAACAGAAAACATGCATTTACTGCCTGATACGCACTTTGATCAAAGTCAAGACTGAGGCATTTTTGCGCAAACCGATTTTTGCGAGTTTTTGCAAAAGTAGCCAGTACTCAATCAATCGTAAAATATTGTCAATACTCATAATGTCACCCGATGAAACAGTCCCCCACCCATAATTGTATAAGAAAAAAATCGTATCGATATTGTGAAATTATGATAGAAGTGCGTACTTTTTTATATACGGACTGTATATTCTGTTATAGTACTTAAAAAGAGGAAAGACATTACCATGACGTATTGATACAGGGTTTAGTTAATCGGATATAATATAAAATGTTATTTTAGGTTCTGTTTTCTATATTAGTCATAAAGTCCTGATATTAAAAATGATAATATTTACTTACAGTATACTCAGAGATGTCATATTATGTAGCGCATCCGACATAAGACTTTGGGGATTTGAGCCCAAAAGAAACCTATAATAAGATAAGATATATAAAGAAAATAACGTAATAAAGTTTAATAGGAAAGAGAAAATAACCAAACGCCGTATGATTTACATTGACCATCAATATCAGAAAAACAATTGATTGTATGTACGAAATTAATATGAATCAAAAAATAAATTAAAGGTTTTAGTCTTAACCTGATAAAGTTTATGGACTTTCTAAAATCAATGAAACAATACACTCATAGTGATGTTGCTTACTTTTGATCTCTGCTCATGAGCTATACAACATCTGATCTTCTGGTTTTAGATTACGATTATCTTGAAAGCAGTCGATGATTGCAGATTACCTTCAATTTTTTTATTTTTGTAAATATAAAAGTCTTAATGATTTGAAGGTCTCAGTGGCGAATGAAGGTTGTGCTTTTCTTGAGAAACTTACAAATACTGAAGTTCCGTGAGCCCCCGGAATGCATTTTCTTCGATGATGTTTATTTGATTGTCACTCAAATCCCTAAAAATATATTTTAAAAAATTGCAACAAATTCAAAGTATTACTTCGTGTTTCTTCATAAAGTGGGCTTATAGGGAACAAAGAGGAGAGAAGAGGGTGATCAGCCAGTGTCATAATTTGACATGGAAATGATGTTCTCTGCACATAAAGCACTATTGATTTTTATACATTTACAAGCTTATTAACAGTCTCAAATAACTTTATCTATTCATCTTCTAGGAACAAAATCCTACATCCACCGCATGCAGTGACTCGCATATACAATTACACAATAGAGTTCATAATTCCAAAGGTTAGTAATTCCGAAAATTAAGACAGGAAATCATGCAGATCTAGGAGGGGCCAATACGACAGAGCACCCCCATTCCCTCCCCGTCAGGAGTCAAAAAAGGAGGGAAAGAAAGAACAGAGAAGATGACATTAAGAGAATATGAAGAGGAATGAGAAAAGAAGGAAGAAAGAGGGGGAAAATTCAGAAGCGACAAGTAAAACGAGAGGATGGGATTTAATTTGGTGATGAGTTAATGATTCCGGGAAGGTAGTGGTACCGATGGATAACGTATCCGCCACAAGCTGCTTGATGAAGTAATAAGTGGCTGTCATGACAATGTAAAATTGAATCCAAAAATGAATCCAAAAATGAATAAATGAGAATAAATAAATAAATAGATATATAAATAAATAAATAAATAAATAAATAAATAAATAAATAAATAAATAAATACCCAAAGATTTCTTTATGTTTTTAGTTTTGTTATTAGCTCCCCTTGATTTTCTTTTCTTTGAGGGATGACAATCCCATCATTTTCAGGTTTTACGACAATGAGTCGGAAACAGGAATAAGGCCCTGTTACTTTTATTGTAATGATTCCATTGGTTTAATCAAGAGGGTATTATCGTGAAGCTACTATTTTGGTACTTTTTGTAGGGCCTATTATAGGTACCTATTATAGTTCTGCAAGATTATACACAGAGCGCAAGTTACGTCTCTTTATCAAGGGGGGGGGGGGGGGCTATGTCTAGTATATCTTTTAAAATGTATGCGCTCTATACCGTAAAGGGAGCCTGAAATTAAATTGACAGGGATGCATCTTAAAAAGTCTAAATGGCTAAATTTGCTTTGGATCTCCCCCACCCATATACATCTTTAGAATCCTGAAAATATATTTTTTTACCACAATTTTCTTACCGCAGAAGGAAGGGAATTTTCTATCATATTCGAACCAGCCTCTTCTATTATAGGCTCACTAAGTATCATTGTTTTTTCTCTCTCTCTCAAAATCTGAGAGAAAACATGTAAAAGATTTTAATACAAGCGGGTGTGGTGATCGAGGGACGGGTCCGGAGGACACCTCCCTCGGATGTTTTTTTTTTGGGGGGGGGTTTGTTTTGTTTTTTTTGTTTTATTTTGTTTTGATTTTTTTTTTTGGTTTTTTTTTTGTTTTTGTTTTTCTATTCTTTCAGCGGGATCTCCACCGCAAACACTTCGGAGGGCCCAAATGTAGCTACCTTAACTTCCTGCCCACCCCCCCCCCCCCCGGGGGGCAGTTTTTTCCGCCTCTCTTTCTTTACCTCTCTTACTTCCTCTCATTTTCTCTCCCACTCCCCACCTTTTTTTCCATGTGGGATGCATTGATTCAACCCCTGGATCCGCCTATAAATCGTTTTGCTTAGAGGTTAATCAGACATGTCAGAGGTTAATTAGAGGTGTCGTGGACTCGTGGTATGGTGGTTCATTCACTTGACTCTCAATCCAACGGTTCAGGGTTCGAATCTCAGCCCGGCACTAACGTCTTTTGGCAAGACATTAATCCACATTTGCCACTCTCCACCCAGGTGTTAAATGGGTACCTGGGATTTATCCTTGATATGCACTGTGCGCTGATTACTGCTGCCTGAGCTAAAGCCAGGGTAATAATATTCCAAACCCTTTGGCAGCGCATAGGGACGTTATATCGTAATGTGATAAGCGCTATACAAGAACGGTTTATTATTATTATTATTATTATTATTATTATTATTATTATTATTATTATTATTATTATTATTATTATTATTATCATCATCATCATTATCATTATTCAATTCATTTGTTCTTTATTCGCTTTAAAACATTTGTAAAAAGCACATATGAAAATACAGAAATATACAAATATATGCATGTACAAAAAAACACATACAACAACAACGATATACACAGTCTTCTACAAAAAGGAACATTCACAATACTATGTATTATTAACTTTTAAAAAAAAAGTAGCAGGGTAAAATCAGAGTGTGCATAAATATGAGATAATTTCCTCACACTCCTCACGACTAAAAAAAACCCTACATAAGTAATCATCCCTTAAGTTTATCAATTCCTTCACTTGTTCAACTATGCGTATTAATTGTCTCAGTATGCATTTTACATTGCGCATCCCACTGCTTTTGAATTTCTCTATTATCCATGAAGTACTTATCATTCAGGAATCTTATGTTACCCCCTGTAGAGCCCACAAATGTAAAAATCAACCACAAATGTCAAAATAACCACAAATGTCATAACATGTCAACCACAAGTGTAAAAATAACCACAAATGTAAAAAAAAAATGCCCACAAATGTAAAAATCTGTTTAACCACAAATGTAAAAACATTTCGCCTACAAATGTAAAAATTTCCATTTTTACCACAAATGTAAAAACTCATTGCTTGCATAATGCACCTATGTAAGATAAGTTATTATAATGGTAAATTGCCACTTGGTCTTATGCCAATATCCAATTGGTCTAATAGCCAAATGGTCTAACATCATTCGGTCTAACAACAATTCATCCATCACCAATTCGTCTAATCAACATTTCGTCTAATAACCAATTGGTCTAATAATCAGTTTAATCACTTCGTCTAAAACACATTTGGTATAATACCCACTTGGTCTAAACATCACTTGGTCCAATAATCAGTTCGTCTAATGTTCACTTGGTCCAATATCTATTTCACCTAGAACCAGTTGGTCTAATAACCAGTTGGTCTAATCATCATTTCGTCTAATAGCCATTTTGTCTAAACCCAGTTGGTCTAACACCCACATCATCTAATCATCACTTCGTCTAATTACTATTTTGTATAATCATTTGATCCAATTCTCAGTTCGTCTAATAACCGTTTGATCTAATAATATTTATTCTTTATATAACCATTTAGTCTAATAATACAAATAGGTTAACCTGTCATAGTTATATAGGTTTATTGCCACTTGGTCTAATAGCCAATTGGTCTAACATCATCCGGTCTAATATCAGTTGATCTAATAACCAATTGGTATAATCATCATTTTGCCCAATTACCATTTGGTCTAATTGTCATTTCGTCTAAGTACCATTTGGTCTATAGTCAAGTCGTCTAATAGCCATTTGGTCTAATAACCATTAAATTTTGGTCCATGATCAATTGATTTAATTGCCATTTCGTCTAATCACCAAATGGTCTGAAGCCAATTAGTCTAATACCCATTAGGTCTACGCATCATTTGGTCCATTTGTCAGTTGGTCTATCATCACTTAGTCAACACCCATTTAGTCTAATAACCATTTGGAATGATTGTCACTTGGTCTAATTGTCATCTGGTCTAATAGCCGTCTGGTCTAATTCCCATTTGATTTAATCATCGTTTCGTTTAATGACCAACTGGGCAAATTTCTTGTTTTCCCCCAACAATACTACTCTAGGTGGCTTTGACTAAAACAGTCAAGTCTCGGTTCGGCGCACTGACCTGATGGAACATGGCATGAATTGATTACATGTGTTTAATGAATTATCCAGTGAATTAATTTATTGATTGATTAATTAATCAAATAATATTTTAGTGAATTTTCAATAATTGTTTTATTGCACTTTGCACTTATTTTGTTTTTATCCTTTCATTTATTTCGCTATCTTCTCTTATGTATATATCGTTCCTTCTATCATTTCTCTATCTTTCGTTATGTTATTCCTTGCTTTTATCCTTTCATTTTTCTCATCTTTCCTTTAGTTGTGTTATTATTTTCCTTTCATTTTTCTCATCTTTCCGTATGTTCATCTTTATATCATTTATTCTATCATCTTTCTCTTCTCCTTTTTTTCGCTCTTTATTCCTTGGTTTATCTTTCATCATCTTGCCTATTTTTGCATTATTCTTTCTTTTTATCTTTTTTTTTTTTTGCTTTACATCTCTAATTTCGTTATGTTATTCTTCTTTTTTTATACTGACCTATTTTTTTTATAATCGTCTTATGTCTTTATCCTTTTCTCCATTAACTTTCGATCCTCCCTATTGTATTGTAATATACATCCATTAATCTTTACTTCCGTCTTTCCTTATATTACTTTTTATATTAATTCTCCCCTAATCTCTCTCTCATTGTGCCATTCTGTTTCTGTTCATTATTATCATCATTATTACTACATGTACCACAATGCAGGGAAATGGAACGTTTTTGGAAGTGGGGACTGACGCCTCTTGCCCGGGTTCCGAAAACCCTTTTCAACATTTTGCGAGCTATTATCTTTAAAATGTGATCTCTTCTAAAAATATATATATACTGTACATAATCATTAAACAAAATTACATGAAACGTGTCTACTCAAAAAGTAAAGGAGCTGCAGCCCCATTACCACCCCCCCCCCCCCCCCGGGGGGGGGGCGGTTCCACGGCCCATGCATTGTATATATATATATATATATAACTATGACAGGCTAACCTATTTCTCTGTAGTATTAGACCAAATGGGTATTAGACCAAGTGGGAACATTAGACAAAACGCCTATTAGACGAACTGAGAATTGGACCAAACAATGATTAGACGATGTGGGTGATAGATCAACTGGGTTTAGACAAAATGGCTATTAGACGAAATAATGATTAGACCAACTGGTTTTAGCCTAAATAGATACTGGACCAAGTGAACATTAGACGAACTGATTATTAGATCAAGTGATGTTTAGAAGAATTGGCTATAGACGAAATGTTGATTAGACGAATTGGTGATGGACGAATTGTTATTAGACCGAATGATGCTGGACCATTTGGCTATTAGACCAATTGGATATTGGCATAAGACCAAGTGGCAATTTACCATTATAATAACTTATCTTACATAGGTGCATTATGCAGTGCTGTAGGACTCGAGTCCGCACTCGGACTCGAGACCGGTCTCGAGTCCCTATTTCTCGGGACTCGGACTCGGACTCGGACTCGAGCCACAAGGACTCGGTCTCGGACTCGGACTCGACCAATGGTGACGTGACTTGGGCGAAAATCGGGCCGAGACCGGCAACGAGACCGGTAATTTTATCCTTTTTCCGCTTTTAATTTTAGCTCAAAAAATTACCCCAAGGCACGCAAAACCCCCCGCTTGATTGAGCGGTATTTTGAACATGTACTGAACATCGATCGCCGTAACCGTACGAGAATGTGCCCAAATAGACGTTAAGATTAGTTGTTTTATGCTCGTATACACTCGTTTTAAAAGTATGACACAGACAAGTATTGAAATTGATGTTAGCCATTTGCAGATGGATTAATCTATAACACACGTTTCCCCATAGACCCCAGCCTGGGATATATTGCAATGTGGGCAGTCTCAAACAGATTACTATTCCAGCATTTCAAGCCAGTATTATGAACTATACAGTTTTGGTCTTCTATCTTTTTACTTGCAACCTATGTTCCTGTGGCAAAAAGTCAAAGAAAGCAATTTATAATTTTTGGCAGCGTCAGACGGTTTAATTACGGTTTAACAATTACTTTCGTTTTACTTGAGTCAAAATAGTCATGTAGTCAGTTTCCAAAATGAATGTCAATGTTGCACTTGTATTACAAGTCATTAAGCCAGTTTAATGAGCTGATATATCTACAAGGGTTTTATTAGAGTTTGACGATTAACCTTTTTATTACTTTAATCCGTTATTTTATTAAGATTGACCTATTGCATGATTAGTGTTCTAGGTGAAATATTTTTCCTCCTCTTTTTTCCAGTTTTTTCAGTTGGAAACTTTCTTTCCTATAATCTGGTTTTAATGGCATTCAACCTATTATTTTTGTGTTCTGTTTACTTATAATTGATATGTTGATAGAATTTTGTTTTTTAAAAAGATTAAATTACAGGCCTTTGAAATGGACAAAATATTAATTTGTGTATCTTTTCTTCGGTGAGGTATCACAGATACAATACAGTCAACTCTCTTTAATAACTGTGGATAGAAGCAAAATACTTGGCCTGATAAGGCTTGTTCACATTATGAGCCATTTGTCAACGAGACATGTACCTTGACACCAAAGAGCGCATGTTCACTTTAGTCAATAAAACTTCTTAAATTCCATCAGTACACCAAACCATCACCGAAAATCTAACCATAGACATTTATCTCAACATTTCCAATTCAATTTTCTTACCTCCTGTCGGAACTTTTAGTGTTAATAGGTGGAAATCTTAATGAACTTAATATTCTTAAGCACCAAACGACATGTCACGGCGACAAATCACTCATTTGTGAGCAAGCCTTTTACGTCTATTTAAAAATAGTTGTCCGTATTCGAACTAAGAAAAGTTACAATAAACTAAATTCTCTGACAAATGGAAGATTCAATGAACCAGAAACTATTTATGGAGAGATCACAGTAAGGCATGTATCATAATATAAATAATGTGATATAAAAACAAAAAAGCAATTTAAGATGTTCCCATCGGGACTCGGACTCGGACTCGGACTCGGATGTCCAGGACTCGGGACTCGGATGCCAGGACTCGGACTTGGACTCGGACTCGGACTCGGACTCCAGGGACTCGGACTCGGATGGGATGGACTCGACTACAGCACTGGCATTATGCAAGCAATGAGTTTTTACATTTGTGGTAAAAATGGGAATTTTTACATTTGTAGGCGAAATGTTTTGGCATTTGTGGTTAAACAGATTTTTACATTTGTGGGCGATTTTTTTCACATTTGTGGTTATTTTTACACTTGTGGATGACAAACTCAATCATCAGAAGTCAGAGGTAATTGTCTTGGGCTCAAAGCAAATGCTCAACAAACTAGATATGAAGGACTTTTGCATCCAAGTAGGCAGCAACAGCATCTACCCATCTCCCAAAGCTTGCAATCTTGGTGTTATCTTCGATACCAATATGTCCTTCAATGATCATGTTTCTCATATATCAAGATCTATAAGATACCAGCTCCGCAACCTTAGCTTTGTCCGCAAGTACCTGACCCGAAATGCAACTGAACAACTAGTCCACGCTCTTATCTCTTCTCGTCTGGATTTCTGCAACTTCCTCTTTCTTGGCCTTTCACAACAACAGCTATCTACATTTCAACGTCTTCAGAACTCTGCAGCTAGACTGGTAACCCTCACCAAGAAAGCCTGTCACATAGCACCCGTTCTTCAATCCCTTCACTGGCTACCCATTGAAAAGCAAATCACCTTCAAAGTTCTGTTGCTGGTCTACCACACAGTCCATGGCTCCTCACCTCTCTATCTACAGAACTCAATACAGGCATATGAACCCCCTCGCAGACTTAGATCATCAGACTCTTCACTACTTCAGGTTCCCCGATCCCGACACGCTTGGGGTGACCACAGCTTCTCCCACGCAGGCCCCTCTCTCTGGAACAATCTTCCCCTTCTTCTTCGCCAGGCGTCCTCAACTACTTCATTTAAACAACTACTCAAAACATATCTGTTCTCTAAGTTATTCTGATTCATTGAAATGAAATTTATTCTGTACCTTACGTTAATTTACCCTTGTATCTTTACAGTTAATCTTAAATAAGCCTTAAGTTAATCGCAAGTAATTCAAATCATTAAATTGCCATTTGCTCCCTATTTTCCTTGTACCTTGATTTTGCTCCCTTAAGTCAACCCCTTCAATCGCACTAGGATTATAATCAATTTAATTGTATTTTGTTCTTTATCTTATGTTAATTTTCTTTTGTTCCTTAAGTTAATCTCTGATGTACGTGTATTTCATAAAGCTGTCGTAGTAACAATAATTCAGATTTAGAATGTTATATTATGCTCTTCGTTTAATGAAAAGTACTGTTGTATATATTGTTGTACTCTATTAGGTATATGTGTATTTTGTAAAGCGCCATGAGCATCATACGTGATGGACTTAAGCGCTTAATAAGAAGCCACCATTATTTATTATTATTATTATTATTATGACATTAGTGTTTATTTTGACATTTGCGGGTGCAATGTTTTTACATTTGTGGTTATTTTTACATTTGTGGTTGATATTTACATTTGTGGGCTCTACACCCCCCCCCCCCCCCCCCCCCCCCCCCCCCCCAACACAGAATGAGCTCCATACCGGGCCATTCCAGCTATATAAGCCACTGTATAATTTTTGGAATTCAAAGCTTTCACAACAAAAGATAAACACCTTTTTGCAAACCATAACTCTGGATCTATAACACTTGCCAAATAAGGTAGAAAATGGCAGTGAGTCTGCCATGGAATTTTCCAAACCCTCCTTATTGCAATCCGCCATGGTCTACAAATACTATCGATGCATTTATCAAACAGAGGATATAACTGTGAGCCATAGAAACTTGAGCAATATTTATGGAACAATATATTTCTAATATGAGAGTTAGCATATTTGAAATTATACAGAAACATATTACATTGTCGATTGAAATCTCGAACACACTTTGAAACATCAAAATCATTTATATTTTTAGAAATAACATGACCTAAATGAGTTACTTTTGATGTAATCTCTACATGTCTTCCATTTATCATGATTCCTGGTTCCATAACTGGTTTGCCATTACAACTAAAAACATATTAAGCAAAAGTCTGCATATCGTTGGACACACCCCTTTGCGAAGCATAATTTCGAACAATTTTACATAATTGACTCTATCGAATGCTTTACTAGCATCTAGTAATAATCCAAACACATTACTAACCTCATGATTAAAGTATGATACCATTTCTTTAACCATAGCAGTGCAGAGAGTAGTTGATAACCCCTCTTTGAATCCAAACTGTAGGTCATTAGTCTGTAAATTCCTCTCTTCCCTTTTCATAATTACATACTCCAAGACTTTACCAATGATACTACCGAGTTTTATTGCACGAAAGTTTCCTGAATCGCCCAAATTTGTCCAACGGCCTTTAGGTATTGGTACCATTGTACTTTTGAGCATACCATCTGGTGACACTCCATGCCATATCATTGCAGTAAAAAGCATTGCTAAGTATCCACTGATTATTTTCTTTCCATGTATAATATGATCAGACATCACACCTGTTACACCATCGCTTTTTGAAAGATTTAACTTCAGGATTGCTCTAAATGTTTCATCTCTTCCTATAACATGGTCATTCTGTATACAATCATTACATTCACATTTCTCCTGTACAGCGGAGTTAATGTGATTTAATAATATTCCCATATTACCTTCATCATATCCAATACTTTGATATATACTTTCAAATTTCAGTGCAAACAACTCTGCAATATTTTCTTTCCCCTGAACACCATCCACTCTATTCGGACAACCATTAGACTTTTTACAATTTTTCTTAACCTCTTTCCAAAAGTTCTGTTATTCTTCTCTTTAAGTGCATTCGCCATTCTATCACATCTAACTGACATAGATTTGTTCAGAACTATTTTCAAACCTTTATGATACTCAGACCTAGTTTTCTTTCTTAAGTTAAATCATAGAGTAACCCATCGATTGGGCGATCATTCTCAGCCCATATCTTATGCCAAAATAATGCACTCCTAAAATAAGCCTTAACATGATCATTCCAACCAGGCACTACATTATGCTGGTCAGACCTCTGACTTAAAATAACAGCATCTGCACTACTCAGTAAAGCATTGATAATATCATCATGGAATGCATTAATAAGGTCATGATGCTTTCTGCATAACCCGTCCCTACATTGAATGGCTTGAACTGAATTTGCCTTAAGTTATCTTCCAGTCTATGTTCATACAACTCCAAATCTTTTGATGATGCAAACTTCCATTTCACTTTTCCTTCCCTTTCCTTCGATTCTGTTTCCTGATTAATTTCTGTTATCTTTATATCTAACACACACTTGATTACCAGATGATTTGAAAAATTGTGAACACTATCAATAATTTCATAACTATGTAGTGCATCAACTAGATTGTCAGATAATATACAGTGGTCAATTAGGGATCTTACCCCACTACCTTTGCTACAAAAAGTATAATCAAAATTACAACAAGGATCATTTAAACATAAGAAAAGAGAATTTGGGCCTAAAAATTCTAAAAGAGTCCTAGCTTGATGAAAGTCTCTAGTAATATCTGTATCAAAATCCCCATCCACACGTACATAATCAGTGGGAGTTCCTTGAACTATTGAGTCAAGCTCGTTTAAAGTGATCTCGTATATTCATGTAAATTTCTATTCAAACACCTATCATCACAAGGCATGTATACACAGCATATTAAAAGTACTTTTCCACCCTCTAGAGTAACTTTTACAGCTGTTAACCTCGAAGATTCTAAAACTATCGGTTCTACATCAAGTTTCAATTCAGGTTTCCATAAGATTGCACAACCCCCATGAGGTCTTCCTTGAAGCAAAACATCTTCTTTCATTGCACTAACCCCATGCTTTCCTATTCCATTCTGCAATTTATCAAACCATCCAAACTGTGACTTACACAACCCATGTTCTTATAACAGTAAAAAATCAGCCGAGCCGAAAAGCTCCTTTAAAAAGGGTATCTTTGCATCATTTGCACATTGAGTGTTATAAGAAATAATTGAAATGTTATGCAACATGTTCATTTTTCAGTGTTCTGAGTGCTTCTCCTCCACCACCTTTGCACACATACACCACATGGCCACATATCTCCGACCATAACTTTGTCTTTCTCAGTTACAGGCACAGTGAGTTTATAAGAACAATATGCAGCATCAGGATTAGACACACGTTCAATTTCAGAGGAACTAACACCTTTGCCTGTTATATATATTGCAACATCTGCTCATCAGTTGCTTCCTTCATCACTCTAGATACGAAGAAATTTCTCTTAGGAAGAGGTGCCCCATGAACTACATCACTCTTCACATTACCATGTACCTTATGTGCAGACTTTACTTTACTATCACTCCTTGCTTTCCTTTTCTGATTCTTCTCTTTCTTCTCTTTAGAGACTTGAATCCAAGGTACTTTATGTTGATCATTCTTCTTTCATCTGTGATCTACTTTGGTTATCACTTACTTCGCTATCAATCATCTGTATTCCTTTAAGTTTAGCAGCATTCTCCATTGCCTGGTTTGGTTGCCTCACTATCTCTCGTTTGGGTATCCCCTCCTCGACACTCTCGACTGACCTAGATAATGACTTGTTCACAGGGACAGCACCAAGCCCATGATGGTCTCTGGACATACTTGCATAAGTTGTAGCACCTCTCGGTGTAAAAGATGACGTCCGGGGCTCTACCGGGGACTGCTGACGTACCGTTCCGGCATTCACTACCCTCTCAGCATATGTCTGTTGTCGAAGAGCATCATTCTTCTGAATCAAAGATTCATGCACATGAACGGTTGCTTTGAGCTTTTTGACAACGTCATCCTGGGTTATCAGACCCACCTTTGCTTCGCTGGCAGACGTCTCCAAAGCAGCAACCTTCTCTTCAAGAAGAATCAATCGCTGGAGCGTAGCAAAAGGATCAATATCTTTTGGATCACTTTTCGGCAGAACAAATATGTTCTTCACTACATAATTCGTTTCGATCCCCATTTGGTCCAGCTCTACCATTGCAGCTACAATATCACCCGCAGTCTGCTCATGCTTTAATCTGGAATTTGTGTTACGTCTATTCTTCAGTTTTCCTTTCGATAATCTCTGATCATTTGCTAAGATTTCTTTAGCCTTGATCACTGCTTCGGGAGAGAAACTTCGAGCTACACACTCAACAATTTTATCCTTCGTTGTTCTCTTGATATGGTTCTGAATGAAGCAAAGCACTTCATTGATAATCAAAGGTTCACTGTCATTCGACCTGTTTCCTTTGTTTTCTTCATTTGATATCTTCCTGTCCTCATCAGTCCACTTATGAACATCCTGATTATCAGCCATTCGCTCTCAAATGTCAAGCCAACCTTGCATCTACACCAGTCCTCAAGTCGTCACGTATCCAAAAGTAACCGAAGAAATTAAACGATGTACATTCAATATTTCCTCACAAATTAACGTGTCTCTATTAAAAGTTTCCCAAATTTTACTCACTGCAGAATGCGACGTGATGAATATCAGGATGAAAACGGATATTAGGCCGTAAAAAATTGCCAAATTCCAATCCGCAACATGCTGCGCAACACCGCCCTCTATACATATACATATACATATTATTATTATCATTATTATTATTATTATTATCATCATCATCATCATCATCATCATCATCATCATCATCCCTTTCGACTATAATATCATGTCGTGACCCGATCTCAAGCTACCCTTGGATCCACCTGCTCTTTTCATTTCTGGAATTACGAACCTTTTTTCATTTTCGACATTACGAAACTGCGGAATTATGAACCCTATTTAATTTTCGGAATTACGAACCAATTTTTTTATTTTTAGAATTAAGAACCTTCGAAATAACGAATCCTATTTCAATTTCGGAATTATGAATCTTTGGATAACGAACCTTCAGAATAACGTATCTTTGGAATACTTCGGAGTAATGTAACACAACTGTTAGGAATCATGAACCCTTTTTCATTTATAGAATTATGAACCCCTTGGTATGGAAATTTCGTGTTTCGGAATTATTAACTTCGGAAATACGAGCCTTCGGAAGAATGAACCCCCCCCCCCCCCTCCCAATAATCATAATAAAAACAATGGTATCTGCAAGGATACTTACAATAGAAGTAGACTTTGAAGATCAGAAAACGTATTCGCCACTAGCTGCTTGATGAAATTAGATGACAAGTTCCTATACCAATTATAGAAGAGAGAGAAATATTTGGGCTTACATATTTTCAAATTGATACAGTCAATTCTTATCGTGAGTAGATACCTTAGTTTGTGTTCTAAAAGTGGGAAAGAAATCCACGGTTACAATCTGTAATGTATGAAACTCTCCCTAGCTTGCCATTCACAAATTGAAAACACATTCATGATGATAAAGAGTAAATAGGCAAGGGGAAAGGGGACAATTTTTTAAATTAGAATTGGCAAGAAAATGTTGTGTTTTGTGTGTTATCTACAGAGAGCTATTTACTTGTTTGACTCAATCATTTAAATTCACTGCTTGATAACAACATCAATAAAGAAATAAATCAGTGTATATAGCCCGTGATTTCCATATAATTTTGTTAAATACCAATCTTTACCAACAAGTTAATTAGTTCTTGTGCTTTTGCTTAATTCAATGTTTCCTGCAATCCATAGTCCAGCACATATTACTGATAGTTCAGCAACGTTACTTGAAAAAATATTTTCAAATAATTGACACAATGCTAGCAGTGGTAATATTTTTGCAGATATCAGCGACCACTTTCCTCTGTGTGTGTGTGTGTGTGCGCGTGTGTGTGTGTTTGTCCAAGACGAGGAAATTGACAATCAAGCAAAACGATGTATTATCAAACGTTATATTTACGGAAATCATATTCTAAGCTTCAATGAAATGCTGAACTCTATACTTCTTGGCAAGTTGCTAGCGTAAATCATAATGTAATTTGAGTAACTTATCTAGGGATTATTGCGCCCTGGGCAAACAATACAATTGCCTTCCCTACCCCGGACAGCCCCCCCCCCCCCCACCTCCGGTAACTACAAAAGCTCAAACGCTTCCTGAAAGATGGCCATTTTTTATAAACAGCTAGAAAGGCGAGGAGACCATTAGATCTTTCGTCATTTTCAACCCTCAAAAAGTACAATTCCATGGCTTCAATGAAATTCTAAGCTTCAATGAAATGCTGAACTCTATACTTCTTTTCAAGTTGCTAGCGTAAATCATAATGTAATTTTAATGGCTTATCTAGGGATTATCGCGCCCTGGGCAAACAATGCAATTGCCTTCCCTACCCCGGACAGCCCCCCCCCCCCCCGACCTCCGGTAGCTACAAAAGCTCAAGCGCTTCCTGAAAGGTGGCCATTTTTTATAAACAGCTAGAAAGGCGAGGAGACCATTAGATCTTTCGTCATTTTCAACCCTCAAAAAGTACAATTCCATAGGCATTTTATCCTCTGCGAAAAAAATTGCTAGGAAGCACAAACGCGTATGTACATGGGTGCTCGTTAAAGTGTCTTTCAAACTTTCCACATTGAATATATCGCTAGTCTATTCAAATACTGTGTTCATGGAGAAGTATATTCGAGGAGGGGCCGAAAGAACTGAATGCCGACCCTTTAAATAGGCTATTCATGCATTTAACCTCATGAAACTTACCTGCTAGAGAATTTTGAATCCTTTGAAAATGTTATTATGTACTACATCCTTTATTTAGGAGGCCAAAATTACCATGATCATGACGAAACAGGATGTGCGAGGGAGTGAAGCGACCAAGCTTTGAAAATTTTGCTAGAGAATATGGAACCCTTTGAAAATGTTATTATGTACTACATCCTTTATTTAGGAGGCCAAAATTACGACATCATGAAGAAACAGGATGTGCGAGGGAGTGAAGCGACCAAGCTTTGAAAATTTTGCATATTAAACCCTTTAAAATAGGATTTCTTATGCACTTTACCATGAATTAGGTGCAGATCATTTTTAAGGATGGTGACATTCTCATGCTTAGTTTTCTCCCCTTTCTCTTTCTCTGTCGCAACCTTCTAGTCCTGGTGCCGACCCACCCCCTTTGATAAGACACTGAATGTAGATTACATGCATGATTGTTTCTTTAAGATAATTAAACAGTAAGATGATGAATGTTCACTAAAATAAACAAAAAGTCAATCACCTTAGAGGCATTATTCATTGTTCAATACCAATTTATGTAAAATAAGCCACAGAAAATATAAGTTTGTAAAAAGGAAAAGTATATTAGTAACTCTACTCCTTGTTATTGTAATGAATGTTACTGATTGTAGATTTTGTAAGATATTTTCAAACTATTTTTTATATACTGGCAACAGAATATACCTTTTGAAAAATAGGAAGGTATATTGTTAACTCTACTCCTTGTTATTGAAATGAATGTTCATATTAATCATTCAGACATAAATCTGATAATGAAGCCAAATTGCAAAAATATTCCAGAAAAAAAATCTGAAAGTCTAATCAAATGTGGGACAAAAAACAAAGGGTAATGTCTATATCGAATTCGAAAAGCATCGACAAACCTATTATCAATAATCGATTAATATGCTATGATAGTGATATCCGTAAAACAGAATTTGAAGCAAAAGGGATTTCCAATTTAAGTCAATCAAACTTTTGTGCAAATTAGAAAGTAGGTTTAAAGTTTCGCTGATGAATTTATCATTGCGCAGAGTAGGAAATTATTCATCATTAAAATTATAATAAGTTGACGATAACACTTACAGGCCTCTGAGGTTCGATAATCCAGAAAAGCTTTCAGGTTGAAGAGATGCAATCTGGTTTTTACCTAACCATCTACAGAGAAAAGAACAGGGCATTAAAAAAAATACATTATATTAAAGAATTGCGATTGATTCACACACAAGTTAACCTATTAACTTGTGATTGATTCATTCGCAACTACGTACAAAGGAGATTGTAAGTTTGCAACTGGACATAAGACGGGGTCCATCTTTTTTCCATAGCGATCAATAATTAAAACAAAGGGCAACGACAGAATAGTCAATAGAATCTTCTTCTTCTTTTTTCCCCGATTATTTATGAATATCGATTTTTTTTTTAATGTATTTATTTAGCACATGAAATCATAAGTACTGTAGATTGCTTTTTTCATCGGGGTACCTTTTTACTAAAAAGTTCTATTACAAGCAAACTAAGACGAAAAGGATAAATTGTAGTATTGCCTTTTACCAAGCCAGCGTAAATCATGATGTAATTTTAGTGGCTTATCTAGGGATTATTGCACCCTGGGCAAACAATACAATTGCCTTCCCTACCCCGGACACCCCCCCCCCCTCCCCCACCTCCGGTAGCTAAAAAAGCTCAAACGCTTCCTGAAAGGTGGCCATTTTTTTGTAAACAGCTAGAAAGGCGAGGAGACCATTAGATCTTTCGTCATTTTCAAACCCTCAATCGTGCCCTGGGCAAACAATGCAATTGCCTTCCCGACCCCCGACACCCCCCCCCCCCCTTCTCCGGTAGCTACAAAAGCTCAAACGCTTCATAGGCATTTTATCCTCTGGGGAAACAAATTGCAAGGAAGCACAGAACATGAGCGCTCGTTAGAGTTTCTTTCAAACTTTCCACATTGAATATCGCTAGTCTATTCAAATACTGTGTTCATGGAGAAGTATATTCGAGGAGGGGCCGAAAGAACTGAATGCCGACCCTTTAAATAGGCTATTTATGCATTTACCCTCATGAAACTTACCTGCTAGAGCTTGTGCAATACTATTTACTCTGTAACTTTATAAATATCTGTTTAATCCTCTCCATTTATATAAGTATGGTATATACAAGACTAATACTCTAGTAATATTATGCTACTTATAAGACAATCTCCCTATATTTTTAGTTTTTATGCAATTAATCATTAAAAAAGAGGTCTTGAACGGGGAGAAGTGGGCCATCACCTAAAAGGATAAATACTTTTTAAGGTAGATGAGGTGTCCCATTTCTCCCATATCCACTCTAGAGTAAATTTCAGCAAGGGGGCATACAAATGCAATGCTCTCAACTTTGGGGAACTGCTTGGAGGGAGATCCTTTTTTTTTTTTTTTTTTTTCCTTTTGCCAGCCCTCCAAAAGTCGCTCAGTGTGTGTGTGTGTGTGTGTGTGTGTGTGTGTGTGGGCGTGTGTGCGTGTGTGTGTGTGCGTGTGTGTGTGTGTGTGTGTGGGGGGGTGTTTAGCAGATTTCATGGGGTCTAGTTTTCCTCCATAATTCTCAGACACGCAAAAAAAGTGGGGAGGGGGGGGGGGGGCTTATCAAATTTTATGGGGTCCAGTTTTAGAAAAATTAATTAAAAATTTATCAGTTCCAAGAGGGGTTTTTGTCAAAAGTTGTCAGGGGGCAGTCTGCCCCCCCCCCCCCCGGCTAAGCTAGTGCTTCCCACTCAAGGCAAAATCACCCATTTGTTCCAATACAAAAAAAAAACCACACAAAAATGTCAATTAATAAAAGCATTTTAATTACTCGGTGTGATTTTTTTTTTCCTTTTGGAGGAACCTATGACAGTATTTGTAGTATTGCCCCAAATAAAAGGCGCTTAGGAGAAAAACGGAAATTAGTGACATTAATGCGTTCGTTTTCCGCTCGGAATCTCGGTTTCTGCTCTTCTCAATACTAGTCTCGAGCTGATATAGATTTGGACTACCGCTTCTTTTTCTTTTCTTTTTTTCTTCGATGGATTAAACTAAATTTATAGATACCATACATTACATATGCATGTATTCTTTATGCAGCAATATAGATTGTTAAATATATATTGTTAAATGGGAGGAAATGTCTATTCCTGATATTTCAGTCAGGCCCGTCGGAAGGAATTTTAAAGTGGTACGGTTTCAGTGGGGTTTGGGGGTGAAACCCCAAGGGGGTTCGAAAGGACAGAACCCCTCGTATGGGTGTAAGGGAACATTTTGAATGGGGGGGGGGTGTGACACCCAAATTTGCCGACAATAATGCTGCACCCTAACCCTCCCCCTAATAATAAGAAAAGAAAATTACAGATGTAGAGATCTTGATCATACAGGGCCATTTTCGGAAGGAGGGGGCTGACGCCTTTTGCCCGAACAACAACTTTTCAATTTCAAAATGTTTGCGAGCGAGCGAGGTCGCCCGAATAAGCTGGTTAGATTTAAAAAAAAAAATCGTATAGAAATCGTAATTCCGCAAGGGAGCGTCCTAGGACCTTGCCTGTTTAATCTGTTCATTAATGATCTTCCTGAGATTGTTTTGTCTAGATGTGCATTGTTTGCGGATGACACTGTTATTTCGAGACCTATTCATGACCCCTCAGACCAGCAAGCGCTTCAAGGTGATGTCAATGCTCTTGCGGACTGGTGTGATAAAAACAAAATGAGTCTAAATACCTCCAAAACTAAGGTCTTGAGAATATCCTGCAAAAGGCATCCGGGCCACCCGGAGTACCATCTCAGGGATACGCCACTGGAGGAGGTTTCTGAAATTAAGTACTTGGGTGTTATCATCAACAATCGCATGTCTTGGGATAGCCATGTTGAATATGTTGTCTCTCGAGCAAATCGCCTGCTTGGGCTGATAACCAGTCTAGCATCAGGTCTTTCATCGGTGGCTGTGTTCAGCTTGTACAAAAGTCTGGTCATTCCGATTCTGGAGTATGGCCTTCCTGTCTGGACACCGTACAGAATAGGTTCTATCAACAGACTCGAGGCAATTCAGCGCAGGGCAACACGCCTTGCGTTGAAGCAACGACGAGGCCAAATGCCTTATGAGCAACGTCTACAGAGGCTGAATTGGAATTCTCTTAAATCGAGAAGGACGTACTGTACACTGGCCTTCATCTCTAAGTGTCTGTTTAAGTACATCCAGTGCCCTGTTGTGAACTCTCTTGTCGTAGTGAACCCACGCCATTTGGAGGAACTGAAATTCAAGCATCTCCTTGCACGTAAAGATGGACTGCATTTCAGTGCAATACACAATTTCCCCAGACTGTGGGACACTCTACCTCGCGATCTCAGGAACTCACTTCTAACTACGTCTTTTTCCACATGGTGTAGTCACCTAAAATCCCATCTTGCCATGCACCCGTAGACTGATTGATGTTTTAAAGACATTATTATATGTATTTTAGCCAATTTTAATCTTGTGTATCAATTCATTTTAATTCCATTCAATTCCATTCAATTAATTATTTGATTCCACTGGTCTATAGTTAAATTTAATTTTTCCTCTCAGTTAAGTTATTACTTTCAATTATTTAATACTATTCTACCTATATTTACCTACTAGAGCAATATAAGTATCAGTAGAATGTTTTGCAAATATACTGGGTTGAATGATTTATCATATTAATATTTATTCTAGCTGAATTTTAATCTTCTGTATTAATTTTATTCAGTTACATTCATCTCCATTCAATTAATTATTTTAATGCTATTGGTCTATTATTACATTGAATGTTCCTCTCAGTTAACTTACTACCCTCAATTTTCAAAACAATTTTACCTGTATTTACTTACTAGTGCAATATAAGTACCAGTAGAATGTTTTGCAAATATGCTGGCTTGAACTGTTGAATGATTCATCATATTTATTTTTGCTGAATTTTAATCTTCTGTATTAATTCAATTTAATTTAATTCATTTTTTTTTTGTTAATAATCAATTTTGTGTCAATTCCATTTAACCCGATTCAATTAATTATTTTAAAGCTATTGGTCTATCAATACATTGAATGTTTCTTCTCAGTTGAGCTAATTACTTTCAATTTTTAATACAGCTTTACCTGTTTTTACTCACCTGTGCAATATAACTATAAATAGAAATTTTTTGCAAATACATGTATGCTGACTTGAATGATTTTTCTCACTCTAGAACTCAATTATTCCTCAATTATACCTCAACTGAGTTAGTACACTTAATCTTCATACGTACAATTCTTTTCTCATAATTGCATGTCCATATGCATTTAATTTCAGTTGTGAATGTAACTTTTTGTATGTATGTTTAATTTCTCAGGGTTGATATCACACTCCGGATACATGTATTTTGTTACAATACGTGGGATGTTTTGTAATGTAAGCAAACTTAATGATCATGATTTTATTCTTTATTGTTTGGTTATGCCGTAAATTGTTGTTGATGTGCCTCTCCGATCCTTTCTCACATTCCATTCCACCTTTTCTTTTTAAATTTGAATGTGAGTGTGAGTGAAGTATTTGTTTTGTTGAAGGGCTTGGTGTGTCTTGCATGTATGGAATGGATTGTGGGTGGGGTCGGCGAGGCACGTCCAGGGTCTTCGTTCCTTCTTAACAAGTAATTTCAGTGATTTTTAAAAAAGGTAATCTCATCGAGGACGCCTGGGTGGGGGTGATTATTGTCCATTTGCGATTGAATTCGGAATAGGAAGGGGAGGGGGTGGGGAGGCAGTTGTTTTGTAATCTTGTATTGTGCCGCATTTTATTTTAGCTTGCGCGGTCTCGAGTCTCCGGAGTGTGATTCCACACCTGTGGAATTCTTTTGGTCTAGTGTAATGTAATTTGCGTTTTTATACATGAATAATTTTTTGCGTTTGTGTTTTTATTATGAATGAGATTTTTCTTGTCTTAGTCACACAAACCTACGGCACTGGATGCACCTGGTTGGGATATAGGTAAGGGCGGTCTGCGGACTACAGTTATTTGGTTAACTTTGCCCAAATCCTGGCAGCTCACCCAGGTGCATCCAGTGTCCATGTGCTTTTGTGTGAACTGCAATTATTGTCATTTCTGTGTTGTTATTTCTATATTATTATGTGACTTCTGCCAAATAAAATAATAAAAATAAAATAAAAGTACAGAAGTTACATACAAAAGTTACATAGTTATCTCGGAACCTCGCTGCCTAAATATGTGGATATTCTTTCTCCTCGCTGCCCGAATATGAAGTGGTGGTTGCCCGAATAAGCTGGTTAAACCATTAAACGAATTTGCTTTCCAAAATGGATGTTCAAATTCATGTCATTGTCCTTGTTTTGTTCTGTAATTTTCTTTTTTCTTTTCCACGTTCGTTGTTTGTAGATGTTCTGTGTCCTGCAGCTAGCCAACTATGCCTTATTTTCATCAACTGCTACTATGTATTGATGATATTCACTTGTTGTGAACGCCGTTATGAGTGAATTACCCTTTGCAGAAATAAATGATTTTGATTTGGACATACTGTTTCATTCACTACAAAGTGCTGATACAAATTTATCGTCTGATAATCAGTATGAAAAAGGCATTTCTGATAACCTTAATAACAAATTTGATGAAATGCTACATCACTTTGATCCCCATGATAATCACTCCGTAAGTGAATCTAGATACTATACTCAAAATCAGTTTATTCAAAAGTGTCAAAATACCTCAAAAAAATGATGTGAATTTCTTGAATCTTAATATTCGTAGCTTAAATAAAAACTTTGAGCATTTGACTTTACTGTTGGACAGTATTGATGTCAGTAATTTCATTATTAGTCTTACTGAAACATGGTTGCATGACCAGCCTCATTCTCTATACTCTTTGTCCCATCCTAATCTCATATTTAATAATCGTGTCAATAAGAGGGGAGGAGGTGTTGCAATGTATGTTCCAGACCATTTTGATTTTAATATACTTACTGATTTTAATATCATGAACGAAACAATGGAAGCAGTCTTTATTGAAATAGTTTTAGAAAACAAGAAAAATATTGTAGTTGGTACCATTTATCGCCCCCCATCTTCCAGTCTTAACGACTTTTTACTTGAAATGCAACACTTACTTGTTCATCCCTTTCTTCGAAATAAACATTGCATTATTATGGGTGATTACAATGTTGATTTTTTGAAATGTAGTGATAATCAGTTTTCTCGTGACTTTCTAGATACATTGCTCTCATACTCTTTTATACCTGCAATATCCAAACGATTATCTTCCCAGTCGTGTTCTCTTATTGATAATATCTTTGTAACTGTTGATCATTTAAAAATAGAATCTGGTATAATAATTTCTGATATTTCTGATCATTGTCCAGTTTATTGCAAAATTGAAAATTTCTTGGGTATTACAAAAATACCTCCCCCTTCAAAAATGATAAGGAAATTTACAGCCTCTAAGATTGATAAATTAAAAGAGAAACTTGGAATTGTAAATTGGTCACAGGTACTGGTTCATAATGATGTTAATGCGTCTTATAACTTTATCCACGTTCTTAGAGATGCCCTTGATGAATGTATTCCATTGGTTCATTGGAGAAATGTAAGTTTACAAGCTATAGACATGAACCCCGTAACCCTTGGGTCTCCAAGTCGCTATTTAGATCAATTAACAGGAAAAATAATATGTATTATAAATTTCGGGCAAATCCCACCCCAAAATTTCGTGATAAATATGTCAGATATAAAAATACGTTAACAAAGATTTTGCGGCTTGAGAAACAGAAATATTATTGCCTGCAGTTTGAAAAGAAGAAATCCAATATAAAGGAAACATGGGGAATAATTAACAATGCTTTGAACAGAAAAAGCAATATCAAAGACTTAATTCAAATCCGAGAGGGTAACATAATTATTAATGATGAAGAATCAATGGCTAATCACTTTAATGAATACTTCTCTAATATTGGACCAAATTTGGCCAAGGAAATTCCTAATGTTGAAAAAACTTTTCATTCTTTTTTGAAGAACAAAAATCAGAATTCTATATTTTTTAATCCAACCAACCCATATGAAATATTAAGAATTGTAAAATTATGAAAGACAAACGAAGTATGGGTCAGGACGAAGTTAGTAATTTCTTGTTGAAACACATTATAGATAAAGTTGCAGATCCCTTAGGACACATTTTTAACCTATCCATGACCCAGGGTGTTGTACCGGATATCATGAAAATTGCAAAAGTTGTCCCGATTTTTAAAAAGGTGATCCCTTAGACTGAAGTAATTATAGGCCAATATCCCTCCTATCTTCAATCTATAAGGTGTTAGAAAAAGTAATTTATGATTGCACAATGGCTTTTTTAATGAGCAACAATATATATTTCAGACAAATACATTATACAATACATGCTATTTTGCAATTCATTAATCATGTTGCTTCTGCGACTGATGATCATTGTCATACCCTTTGGACGTTTCTGGACCTCTCCAAGGCCTTTGACACAATTGATCATCAAATATTACTGAACAAACTTTACGTGGGAAGGCCTTGGAGTGGTTCAGAAGTTATCTCAGGGGAAGGACGTAATTTGTAATTATTAAGGGCATTAACTCGTCTTTTCTACAGTTACGTTGTGGTGTTCCCCAAGGATCCCTTCTCGGGCCTTTACTATTTATTTTGTATATGAATGATTTTCAAAATTCGTCCAGGGCTTTGTCGTTTACGTTGTTTGCAGACGATTCTTCTGTTTTCTTCTCTCACAAAAACCCCAATGTTTTGTTAGAAAAAGTCAATAATGAACTCAGACTTGTTGAAGAGTGGATATGTGCTAATAAACTTTCCTTGAATATAAATAAAACTCAGTGTATGCTCTTCAGCAGTTCTAATTCAGAGTTACCTGGTAATGTTTATATTAATAAAACTGTTATAAATTTAGTTGACTCGTTGAAATTCCTCGGTCTCACTACTGACAATAAACTTTCTTGGAAAGAACACAATTTACATTTAAGCAAAACGTTAGCAAGGAATGTTGGGGTAATTAATAAATTGAAAATGTCATTTCCTAAGCATATTTTGAAAAACTTATACTCAACACTTATCCTACCTTATTTGAACTATGGCATACTCGCATGGGGAAATTCATTTAATTACCACTTGGATAAATTGTTAATACTTCAAAAACGTGTATTGCGAATAATCTGTCATACTGATAGGTTAAACCACACTAATCGCTTATTTTTAGATAATAAAATATTAAGAATTCATGATTTGTTCAATTTCTTTTTAGGCTGTTTCATGTTTCAGCTAAATTCAAATGGCCTTCCTAATGCGATTACATCCCTATTTCAAAAAAATCAGCAAATGCACAATTATCCTACCAGTCAATCTTCCTTTTTTCATTTGCATAGACTGATAACCGTACTTAGAAAAAGAACTGTGATATTTACTGGTCCTGTTTATTGGAATTCCTTGGATGTAACACTTAAACAATTGTCTAATCTAAGTACTTGAAACTTAAGCTCCTTCTCCAGTATGAAGAAGCATGATATACTTAATCCACTGTTCACAGGAATACTTTAATTTTAGTAATGGACATGGTGGGAGACCACTATGCATTTATTTCACCTCCTGTTGGTTGGCTGCAGTACACTCCTGTTTGGGGTTGTTTGTTTGTAATTTGTTTGTTTGTTTGTTTGTTTGTTTGTTTTTTGTTTTTTTTTTCTTCCTTTTACTTTCGTTTTTGTTCGTCACGTGTGTTAATTTAAAATTGGTATTTAATTCATTGTACATTAAAAGGGAATCCTATTTACAAGCATTTTGCTTCAAAGGTTTCCTCCACATTTCTGTGATTTATTTATCTCTCTCCGTACATTTTATCATTGACAGACAAAAGTTGCTATTGCACCACATACTTAATATAATGTAATTATTCTTTATACTACTTTGTACATGTTCTGATGACTTGGAAATTCCAAGACTGTTGTAATGCAGATAATGTGGAAATAAAACCAAAATGAAAATGATATCGGAACTTTGCAGAAGGCAGTTCCCCGAATATCAACTTTTCAATTTCTAAATTTTGGCGAGCGAGAATTTTTTTACTTTTTTAGTTTTCGTAGTGAAAATGTACAGAAGTTACATTCAGAAGTTACATAATTATCTGGGAACCTTGCTGCCCAAATATGTGGATATTTTTTCTCCTCGCTGCCCGAATATGAAGTGGTGGTTGCCCGAATATGAAGTTTTCAGTTTCTAAATTTTTGCGAGCGAGCGAAGCGGGCGTGCATTTTTTTTTTAAGTTTTCGTAGTGAAAATGTACAGAAGTTACATTCAGAAGTTACATAATCTGGGAACCTTGCTGCCCAAATATGTGGATACTCTTTCTCCTCGCTGCCCGAATATGAAGCGGTTGCCCGAATATCGGAACTTTGCCGAAGGGGGACGCCTTTTGCACGAATATCAACTTTTCAGTTTCTTAATTTTTGCGAGCGAGCGAAGCGAGCGAGCAATTTTTGGTAAGTTTTCGTTGTGAAAATGTACAGAAGTTACATTCATAAGTTACATTATTATCTGGGAATCTCGCACCTCATTTTTGATGAAGTGGTGGTTGCCCGAATATCGGAACTTTGAAAATCCTTGGGGGGGGGGGGGGGTGCAGCCTATTGCCGGAGGGGGACGCCTTTTGCCCAAATATTTACTTTCCAGCGAAGCGAGCGAGCAAAAAAAGTTGTCATATTTGTCCTTCTTTTTCTTTCTTCCCCTTTTTCTTTCCTTCTTTATCACTTTCTTGAGGATATTATTTTTAAGATTTGCGATTGGATGAACAAGTTTTGTGGCATATATACTGTTCTTACGTTTATTTGATAATGCGTTTCATAATAATGGGAACAAAAGGCAAAGTCACTTCGATGTTCGTGTTCTTCCATTAAGCTGGTGATAAGCCTATGATCAGCCTGTGATCATGACATTTATCACCCTCTGTGACGCGCCTGCGTGCGCCTGGGGATGAAACTACGGATAATAAAGGTTCGCTATCGAAGACATTGAGACACAACCGTGGCCTCCTCAGTTGTAATCTTTTATGGTCTGATTGTGACGGTATTGGGGGTTGTTCTGGTGGTCTTTTGATGTGAATGATTATGTCAGAGTTGGACGGAATGTTTGATTCGTGACACCCTCCCACCTCCTCTCTTCTTTTCTCTTTTCTTTTACCTATATCTCCCTCTCTCTCTCTCTCTCTCTCTCTCTCTCTCCTTTTCTCTTCTCTTTTCTTCTCCCTCTCCATCTCTCTCTTTTTTTCTTTCTTTTTTTTAGGCTGAAAAGTGGTAAGGTCAAATCCGTACCAACTGTAGCGATATCGAAACAAAATTAATGGTATTGTTTTACCAAAAAGTGACCAAAATGACCAGATTATTGTTGATGGGGATCGATCTGACCACTTTTTCTGGTATTTGGGCACCTTTTTATATAGGTTAAGCCTATCAAATATTCTTTACTAGTAATAACAATTGAAAACTTGCCCATGACGAAAATGGCCAAAATTTCGTGAGTCAATAAGACTTATTTGGAATTAGCTCAAAATTTTACTTTAATAAGATTGTCAAACCTTACTATTAAACCAAATTCTGATTAAAGCCCTCCCCCTCCCCCCTCCTCCCCCCCCCCCCCCCGCTCACCCAGGGGCCAATGCCCAGGCCCAGACAGACAAAAAAAAATAACTTGTTACGTACAAGACCGAAAGTCCAAGAGACCGACAAGTTCATGGGCTGTTGACAGTGCCCTCCTTAGACAAGTGCATGTTTACTTCTGATAGGTGCCCCCTTTTCCTTCTCATAAGTCTAATAAGTCTGACAGGCATGTGCGCTATACAAGAACCCACTATTATTATTATTATTATTAATTATTATTATTATTATTATTATTAATTATTATTATTATTATTATTATTATTATTATTTCCCCCTTCTGATGAGTGCCCTACTTCAAATCTGATAATTGCCCCCTCTTTACTACTGATAAATGCCCCTTTTCTTTTCTAATATGTGCCCTTTTCCTCTTCCCATAAATGCCCCATTTTACCTCTTATAAGTGCCCCTTTCCACCTCTGATAAACGCCCTTTTTTCTCTCTGATAAGTGCCCCCTTTTACCTATATTTCCCACTGTTTCTTACAAAAAGGGTTATATCTAGCTTCAAAGAATAGGTGCGGTTTTATGTAGTAACAGGTACCCCTATCACTGCAACTGCAATATAAGGCAGTGGAGCTGAAGGCAAGAGGGGCATCCCTCCCCCTCCCCAGCAATGGATTTTTCATTCCGCTCGCTCGAATGTGCCTATAATTTGCACCAAGTAAGGGAAATATTTTCTGAAAGTTTCTCCGAAACTCGCTCGCTACGTTCGCTCACTCTTATAGTACATAATGAAATCAGGCAGATCACATAAAGTATGTTGATATCGATTTCATCCTGAAGAAAAAAGACAGGGTTAATGTACGAAATTAAAAAGATCATTCGAAAACCCATTCCCCCCCCCCCCCCAATTTATTTTCTGTTGTCATTTTCATTATATCGCTGTAAATAATGCACAACCCAAGGACTTAGTTTAGAAAAAAAGTCTTTAAAATTTTGCTCGCTCGCTTCCGAACATTCGGAAAAAATTCAGGAAAACGACATGTAACGAGTACGAGCTTAGTACAAATAACCAGAGACAGAAGTAGATTGAGAGCACTGATCGCAAACTCAGGAGCAGACAAAGCACTTTAGCTATAGCAATCAAGTACCCATACCCATACAAATATCTATACCCATATCCTTTGTTACTTTGTACCACTGGCGTATTTGCAGGGGCAAGGAGGCTGTGTGCCCCTCCTCTTGACAAATTTTCAACAAACATCAGAAAGAACGGAAAATCTTAGATAAATGAGAGATTTTTGCAAGGTGAATAATCTTCAAACGAATGTTAAAAATCTCATAAATAATGGAATTGTTTTCTAAAACATTTCTGCTCGGTCGCAATATGAATACCACTGTATACGAAATCAAAATCATAAAATTTACAACTTAAAAATTGTTGTTACAAAGGAACGTCCATCGCCCACCCTTGCCATCCTCTTTCCATGCAAACTAGGGCACAGAAAAGTGATTTTCTTGCTGGAAGACATGGATAGCCATCGGCATAGGTGTCCCTCCCCCTCCAGATACGCTATTGCTTTGCACAACTCGACCAAAAATGACTTGCTGTTATTGTACTGGATTACCACCACCTGCGCTAACAAATCGAGACTCGTAACGCTACGGTAGGGTCAACGTTGCCAGATCTAGCATAATTCTGCTTTTTGGCATAATTTTGACCGCTTTAGCATATAGCATTATTCTTAGAATAATTTAACCCAATTTAGCAGAATTCTAGCAGAATTCTGGTGTGTGTTTTTTTCGTTTGTTTGTTTGTTGTTTTTTTTTTTTTTTTTTTTTTTTGCTTGCCAGAGAATTTTTGAGTAAAAATACACCCCAAAAATGCTGATAACCCTTTTTTTTTTTTTCTTCTTTTTTTTTTTTTTTTTTTTTGTTGCTTGTCAGAGAATTTTTGAGTAACCCCCAAATGTTTTTTTTTTTTATTATTTAGCAGAATTTTGCGCTGCTCCCTAGCATAAGTCCATTTTAACGCTGGTCACACTGAATAGGGTCCGAATAGCGAGTTTATTCATATTGGCAAGTTTTACAACTTTTTTCTGGGACGCACTGTATATTGGAGATAAGTGTAATGAGATTGTTAGAATGATATATTGTTATCAGATCCTATTTTGTTCAATGATATAATATAATAAAGAGGAAAATGAAAAAGAAAGGGGCAAATAAGACATAGCCACAATGGGTTGTATGACAGAGAATAATCACTCCAGAGTGCTTACAGGCATCTTTATTTTTATATGTCTTCAATTATCTCGAGATCGTTACAATTGTTACAATACTTACATCCTTTCGAGGTTGGTTAATACAGTGAAGGTTCCAGGTGGAATAGACTCAATCTGATTGCCATCTAAATATCTACATTTAAATAAGACACCGAAAACGGAAAGGATAGAGGCAGTGGTGGATGCAAGGGGGTATGTGCCCCACCCAAGCGAAAAACCGATTCTTGCGTATTTACGCAAACTACACATTAAGTACAAAAACTGTACACCTAATTGTACCCTCGGCAGCAAGTGTGACAACTTTTTTTCTCTCTCTTTCATCAGCCCCTTTCTTGTTATCTGATAACTGTGGGACTTGTGGTCCCTGGCCAAAGAATACGGGATCCACAACTGATAGAATGACGATCACATAACCATTTCAAATCCTTTTGTCACTATTTGCGCTGTTTGAGTTTGCAAGTTATTGTTGATTTTTAGCTATAGTTGGTAATACATCGGGAGATTGCCAAAGAGGTATGATACACAAGGCATATTCAGTACAATATGTCAATCTGATTTCAATTCAAATCTAAACTCAGCGTAGTGCTATTCAAAAATAGAATACATATTGTAAATACATAGTAATGATAATTATAATAATGATTATAATTATGATAATAATAATAATAATAATAATAATAATAATAATAATAATAATAATAATAATAATAATTAAAAAAAATAATAACAATAATAATAACAATAATAATAATAATAATAATAATAATAATAATAATAATAATAAAAAATAATAACAATACTAATAACAATAATAATAATAATAATAATAATAATAATAATAATAATAATAATAATAATAATAATAATAATAATAATAATAAAATAATAATAATAATAATAACAATAATGTTTGTGATTGACCAGTTCTAAGTTATGTTCAAAATCTACACCCGTTCACCACTTTTTTAGGGGGAACCAAAAAGAGGTAGCACCTCTGCTCCGATACCTTTTTTGCCTCAGATTTCAGATTTTAAGATAATTTTTTAGTTCTAGATTCCAGAAGATTGTTTTATTTTCTTTCTATAGAGGAACCTTGGTCGACAGGTCTATGGGTCAAATGTTACGGGGTTCGTATAATTTTTTTTCCTCCCATGAGATACTGAACTGCATGTACAACAAATAACACAATTAAAGTATATAACCGGTAAGGGGAAATCCAATGAATTACCATCACTGCTTAGCTGTAAAGCCTGTCTCGCGCGATTTGGATGACTTCACTAAATAGATGGCGCAAAATAAACTTGTTTCCATTTTGTAACTAACCAAAATACATTGTCAAATTAATAACCATCCAATATGCATCGCAGATCTCTAAGAAATGTATCTAAAAAATCAATCCTCAAGAGTTTCCTCTAAAATAAAGACGAAAAAAGGCGAAGTATAACGCAAAACATGTTTCATATTAGATCTATATACTTTCTCTGACATGACCTTGGCAAATAATGAAAATGATAATTGTTTTTAGTTGTATAGTTTGTGAAATCTTTAATGAATTTAAAGAAGACTGAGCTCACAACAATTCAAAATAATTTGTCCCCCCGAAAAGGATAGTATTTTTTTGTCACTCGTGTCAATTCATTAAATCCACAGATTCAACAGTTGTAATACTTACAAGATCCGTATGCCGCTTAATCCAGAGAAGACCCCAACTTGTATAGACATAATCTGATTACTAATGAAATCTCTACACAGGTATCAAAGTATAAATAAGGTACGACAGTCACAAATAGATAATAAAGTTATTGGGAGAATAGGAAAGAGTTTGGTTTTTGTATGCTTAAAATAAATGGTCAATAGTTGTACTCTACCGTGTGAGTCAAAATAAAAGTCTACACTTAGAATCTTACTATTCATTTTAAAACTTAGGTTTGAATGACAAATTATTATACATGTTTTGAAAAAGTATTTTGTTCTGCGTCATCATGGTACCATTTTTATGTAGTATATGTTCACGCTTGGATGAACAGGAGGTGTCAAAATGGACTTGCGCCAGAGTAGGTCCTATTAAGTGGAGGGATGAAATAAATGTATCAAACCAGGTGCATTGCATGTGACTTTCTAGAAGCAAAGAACACACACGCATACACACATGAGGAACACTTAACGCATATTTTTTTCAAGATTGACTTTTGGATGTTGAGGAACAATTAACATCATCATCATCATATGATTGGTAAACACCTTGAAGTAGCAAGTAAAATATTAAAGAGTTTGACAAAGCAAATTGAATTAGAATAGTGTTTCTTTATTCATGTTTATTTTACTCCAAATGAACACCACGATCATGTGTTTGTATGTGTGTGCATTTGTGATGCATTCGTGTTTGCATGATGTGTCTGCTTATGATGAGTACACCATGTGAGAAAAAACTAAATGTGTGTGTGACATTTTTTCATTTTCCTGAGTGTGCGTGTGCGCGTGTGTGTGTGTGTGTGTGTGTGAGTGAATGTGTGGTTTTAGTGTGGGTGGGAGGGATGGAAGGTGTCTACGCGGGTTAGCTGGGAAGTGGTAGTTTCGGAGGGAATGGGTAGGTAAGGGCATATGTGGGTAGGGAGGGGTCCTTGTCGTTTGTTTGTTGTTGTCTTTTTTTTAAATAATAGATTCCGTAAAATATGATTTGTTCACTTTGTTTGGATCACACTAATATGTTTAAATCTTATATAATCATGTATGGAATAATTTCAATTCAGTTACAACATTGGAAACGTACATTCATTAGTTTGATTTTACAGTCCAGAGGAAGAATATTTTGCATGATAATTATATAAGTGATGATAAAGTATTTTATTTGTTCATTTTGTTAAAACATTCAAAGAGAATATGTTGATTGTATAATTTGTATTTCATGGAATCATTAATAAGGATCATTGGGAAAAAAAGTGTGTGTGTGTAATGTATGTATGTTTTAATATGTGTGTCATGTTTAATTTTGTTTGGGACGGTTAGAGCATTATTTGTATCTGCAAAGACCGAATTAATTAATTGAAAATGTTTTGTTCAAACATCACATAAGGAGTACGTTGGCGCAAGTTGATTTTTACATTCTCGCAAACAATGCCCCCTGTTCATCCAAGCGTAAACACATACCACACAAAAATGGTACCAAATGATGCGGGATAAGATACTTTTTCAAAATATGTATAATAATATTGCGTTCATAACTGAGTTTTAAATAAAATAGCAATTTTCTAAGTATAGACTTTTTTGACTCACACGGTAGAACATGGCAAAATAATTCATACGTCTGGATTGCATCAATAAAAAAAAATAGAAAAAAATTATTATGTTATTCTTTGAGATGCTGTTTGAGATCTAACTAAAACAATTCAGAAGTCATTTATTGACATAACAGTTTATCACATTTCAGTCTTCATGTATTAACATTTTTCTTCAGTCAGGCGTTGCCCTCAATTGTAATGAAGGTGTCCGGTCAATGGCGGCGGAACCGGGAGGGGAAGTGGTGCCACCTTCCCACTTTTTTCCAACTCCAAGAAAAATGCCCCTCCTGAGACAAAAAAAGTTACTGTCTAGCGACCACAATTTGCCCCTTCAAAGTGAACACATCCCCTCCCGCGATAGCTTTAAGTGCCCCCTCCCAAAGTAAATTTGCCCCCTTTTTTTGTTGTGCCCTATATCCATTCATGACAAAGCAGATGCAATTTTGGTAGGCTATTTGTTTTTGTTTGCTCTATCCCATCATTGCAGGTGTTCTTCAATATAGCCAAGCCAAAGACGGCTTTTTTATACAGACGATCTTTGACCCCATCGCTCCTGGAAAAAAAATGCCCCTTCATGATCTCATGTGCCTTTAGATTATACTCATTCGTGAGAAAAAGATATTTCCTTTCTTGTAGGTTGGCGAAGATATTCTTTATGCGCTCTATTCTACCTTTGCAGTTTTCCCATACTTAGTTTTACAAATGGGAAATCCGAATTTTCTAGGCGATATTTGATGCTTGCCCCTTCTGCGACAAGACTTGCCCATTTTAAGTAAGGAATTGCCCCTCCCGTGATAGAGGTTCCCCCATGAGCTAAAGTTGTCTTAATACCTATTCTTTATATGATGTGCCCTTGGCTACATCTATTAAACACAAAACAGATGCCATTTCTGTAATAGATAGGTAGGCCTACATTCTCTTTTTATGTGTCTTGCTCTTTCTCTGCAATTTTCCTTAATTAATATACCAAGCCAAATAAAGGCTTTTCTAGAAAAAATTTTGTTGTCTTTTCTCTAAATACAACTTATATAGTCCATCATCCACATGGACGGCAGGGATTCATTTTAAAAGAGAGCAGAAGGAATGCTGTCGCCACTCGTACCCCTATAAGCCCATCATGATTAGTCTTTGAGGGAAGGAGAATAATTTTATCAAGAGTATATGAGGCAGCAATAGAGGGGACAATTTGCAGTTGTGATAGAGCAATTTCTCCATCGTTGGATGGGCCAAAAATAAGTAGATTGAGCTTTTAAAAAATAAGCCAGATATGGCTATTTCCCGAAAATGTTGCGCTTGGTCGCAACACGACCTCGCATTAATAATCTGGGCATACCAAGCATTAGGCCTAAATTTTACAACCACAACAGGAACATCAACAGAAAGAGAATATAGTCTATAAAGAGGGCAAATTGATAAGGTAGCTTAGCGTAAACGGAGAGGCACGAAAAGACGAGTCCGGAACCGAAACCGCGCAATTATTGGTAATAGTGGTGAATAAAAAGTTGTATACAGACGTATGTAATGACAGTTTTGGTAATATGAAGCCTAATCAGGGCAGTAGAGATAATCTTACCGACTCTATGGCTTTGATAGTAAAATGTTTCTACCTTAATGTAATAAAATTATGATTTTTTATTTACAATATGAATTTGCGTTGCGGAAGCGTCATATCGCGCTAGTACGTTTCTTTATGCTACCTAAGTTTGATCATTAACTTATCTCCTACTTAAAACCCCAGTACATTTTAGTGACGAAATAAAATTGAATGCAAAATAAACTGACAGACTTCTCACTTATTAGCAATGCATCTATAATGCAAGTGTCCTAATCAACCTGACAAAACACAGTAAATTGATAAAGAAGGCTCTGTTGCTGTCAGCTAAGGTCTTTCTTTTCTTTCGCTCGCTTGCTTCTCTCGCTCACAAATAAACTCAACCAGAAAAATAAGTTACCCCTGACACTTTTCAAGATAACTGCAGAAATAGTTGATATAATGTGTTCATTGAAAAAGCAAAGTATGCAGAATTTTCTTACCCACACTTTGATTGGTTTTTGTTTATGTTGAATATGTTTTCGTAATTATTTTGTTTGTTTGTTTTGCAGTTGGTACTAAAAAATAAGTTGCTCTTTGCGTTTCATAATACAATGCAGGGTGTACATGTACATGTGTGTACCCTATCCAATTCTTTTGTTGATGTACAGGTGCGTAACCCATAATTTGAATTCACGAAACTTCAATGAAAATTTGTTATTTTTAAAGCAATTTAATGAATCTGAATGACAAATTAGGCGTCTTTACATGAAGTAAAGTTGAAAAGAATTGAAAAGAGTATGCACAGGTTTTTTTTCTTCCATCTTCTTACTCTTCTTGCAAGAGAATATCGAAAGTGTCACTGAATTTCTTGGGAGAGACTATGTTTCCATAACTATTTGATTATCCCTATCATTTTGTGTTGTCTTTCTCAGTAACGTTATATAAGTCCCTTTTACCCTGTTTACGTGTCCTTGTTTATATTCCTGTTATTGCTTGGGTATCTGCAGCTGTGTATTCCTACAAATCATGAATGCTATGTTTATGTTTTCACTTGATGTGATACATTGTTACGTGTATCGGTATATATATATATATATATATATATATATATATATATATATATATATACACTCAACCAAAAAAGTAAGTTCCCCCCTAGCATTTTTGGATATATCTCAAAATGTATTTTACCGATTTTCATAATTCAAACGGGAATGGATAGGAAATTTTATTACTCATAACATGAATGGCATTATCATTGCCACCAGATATCATTATTGGTGTGAAAAAATGCATTTTATGTCAAAATGCATGGGGAAAAAGTTGCATATAAGTTTATATGAAGCATATTGTGTACATTTCCTATGCAAGTTAGCAAATGATCTTTTTAAATTGTTATGTAATTCTCAGGAATTCTTCAGGTACAATATGCTTCCCTATTAAACAGATGTTATGCATACTTTTTAAACAATAGGCTTTTTCAATATGAAAATGTTGGTCGAAGCCATGTGTTTTTTAATTCCAATTTGGGTTGATCACATTAATGTGCTTATGGCCATTTTGCATCATGCCGCGTCTGCAAATTTTTGAAAGAGGGAGAGCTACAGCTTTCCTTGAAGCTGGGGTTCCGGTTAAGGAGGTGGCCAGGAGACTAGGGGTTTCGCCCAATGCCATAAAGAAACTTAGAGCAAAGTTTCAGGAAACTGGAGAGGTCAAAGATCTGCCAAGAAGTGGCCGACCAAGGGTGACATCTGTCAGGCAAGATATGTCCATAATCAATAAGGCTGAAACTCGCAGGAAACTGACAGGTACGTGAAATTTACTTGTATTCTATGAAATTTATTAAATTGCATGAAAAGGAGTGATTTGTAATGCTGCTATACTTTTTATGCTTCTACATTTTCAAGTATCCCTACATGCTTTTTCCCTTTTTTCTTTCCAGCAAAACAGATAAAAAAAGCGACTACATCGCCGACGAGGACAGAGGCCATATGATATCAGTCTTCAGACCGTGAGGAATCGTCTTCATGAGGTGGGCCTCCGAGCTAGACGACCCAAGAAGAAAGTGAAGCTCACGGATCGCCATCGCCAGGAGCGCATCGCCTTTGCAAGACGTCATCGGAGATGGGGAGGCGTCGCTGGGCCAATGTTCTCTTCAGTTACGAGTGCAGATTTTATCTGAGGAAGATTGACGGCAGAATGCGGGTTTGGAGAAGGGCAGGGGAGGAGCTGAATCGTGACTGCATAGCTGTCTAGAGGGCCCTGAGTTTGGCAGTGTGATGATGTGGGGCGGCATCAGCAGTCATGGAAAGACAGAGTTAGTTCCAGTGGCAGGTCGATTGACGGCGCAGCGATACGTCGACGAGGTGTTGGAACCGCACGTCATTCCGTATGCAGCAGCTATGGGAGACGATTTCATATTCATGGATGACAATGCTAGACCTCATCGCGCTCAAGTTGTAGATCAGTTTGTTGAGGGAAATGGCATCGAACGTATGGAGTGGCCTGCAAGATCCCCTGACTGTAATCCAATAGAGAATCTTTGGGATATCATTAAGCGGAAAGCGAGCAAGAAGGTGAAAGATGACACTTCACTGCAAGAATTTCAGCGCATCTTGCAGAGAGCATGGGCCAACATTGAGCAGCGCCAAGTATAAACTTTAGTTAACAGTATGAGGAAGAGATGCCGGCTGGTCATTGAAGCGGATGGTGGACATATCAATTATTAAATACTTCACTGTATGCTCATGAAAAGAAAGAGATAGAGAAATATGCAATAAACCATGCTTAAAAGTTCAGAATCATGAGTGATTGTTTGATTATTTGTGTAAAAGTCAATGCAAATCACTAAAGTGCAATTTTTTTTCCATGCATTTTGACATAAAATGCATTTTTTCACACCAATAATGATATCTGGTGGCAATGATATGCCATTCATGTTATGAGTAATAAAATTCCCTATCCATTCCCGTTTGAATTATGAAAATCGGTAAAATACATTTTGAGATATATCCAAAAATGCTAGAGAGGAACTTCCTTTTTTGGTTGAGTGTATATATATAATGTGAGAAATCAATTGAATTGAATAAGAGAAATAATTTTCTTAGCTAAATTCATTGTTCCTCCTTACTGACTTCCTTTTTGTGGAAATAACTGCAGGGTTTGCAAAAACTGCCTCCGCTGGGAGTCGAACCCGGGTCTTTGGCATTGTACGCCAAACGCCTTAACCACTAGACCACGGAGGCGGGTTGAGTGGTATTTGGCTACACCAGGTACAAACACCGACAGGCAGCCCTTGCAACCTCTTCGCAGTTAATTTATTCCTTTTCTTTGAGGGACAGGGGAGTATTGAACAATGAAAAGCCGCATGCCTAGCTAGATCCATGGCGGATTCATGTATTAGAATTATTTACAATGTGTGAGAAATTTGT
The DNA here is from genome assembly GCA_025618425.1 of Heliocidaris tuberculata. Lineage (NCBI taxonomy): Eukaryota > Metazoa > Echinodermata > Echinoidea > Camarodonta > Echinometridae > Heliocidaris > Heliocidaris tuberculata. Next base: position 43,717,838 of record CM046838.1, read on the forward strand.
TCTAATACTATAGCATCGGCAACTCTCGTGGGTAAATTTACATAATGTGAGAAATCAATTGAATTGAATAAGAGATATAATTTGCGTAGCTAAAGTCATTGTTCCTCCTTACTGACTTCCTTTTTGTGGAAATAACTGCAGGGTTTGCAAAAACTGCCTCCGCCGGGAGTCGAACCCGGGTCTTTGGCACTGTACGCCAAACGCCTTAACCACTAGACCCCGGAGGCGGGTTGTGTGGTATTCGGCTACACCAGGTCTATATATATATGTATGTGAGAAATCAATTGAATTGAATGAGAGAAATAATTTGCGTAGCTAAATTCATTGTTCCTCCTTACTGACTTCCTTTTTGTGGAAATAACTGCAGGGTTTGCAAAAACTGTCTCCGCCGGGAGTTATTTCCACAGTTATTTCCACAAAAAGGAAGTCAGTAAGGAGGAACAATGAATTTAGCTACGCAAATTATTTCTCTCATTCAATTCAATTGATTTCTCACATTATGTAAATTTACCCACAAGAGTTGGCGATGCTATAGTATTAGAACAAATTTCTCACACATTATATATATATATATATATATATATATATATATATATATATATATATACATTACATATATACTATATTGTCTAAATGTATATTTGTTTCTAAGTCATGAATTTTAATGGGCCACTTCAACGCTGATCTTTTGCAATATGATTATTGTGCGTGTGTTATGGACTTTTTGAATACTATGAACTCGTTTTCGTTAATACCACTTGTAACAAAACCAACAAGAACCACTGAACATTCCAAAACGTTAATAGACAACATTTTTTGCAACATGCATCCCCCTCCAGAAGTGGGAATTATTCTTACAGATTTTTCTGACCACTTTTCAATATTTGCTCTAATTTGCATGTCAAATAAAGATTTATCTAATTCACATAGTGGGGCTTGTTCTCGTAAAATCACCCCAGAAAACATGAACCGATTTACAAATAATTTAGCAAGTGTTGACTGGTCAGAAGTCTTAAACGAAGAGGAAGTAAACGAATCTTATGAAAATTTTATGGATACACTAATGTTGTTATATAAGAAAACATTTCCCATACCAAAACGCTCACGTTCGAATTACAAAAGAACACCACAAATGCCCTGGGTCAGTTCGTCACTATTGAAGTCAATTAACAGGAAAAATAGGTTGTTCTATAAATACAAATCATATCCAACAGATAAAAACCGCATTAAGTATGCGAATTATAGAAATACGCTTACGACTTTAATTCGACATGCAAAAAAAGAATATTATTGTACCCAATTTACTACTTGTCATTCAGACATAAAAGAAACATGGAAGATTATAAAAAATGTACTTAATACCTCCTCGAATTCAAAGAATATCTCAAAAGTCAAGTATTGTGGGACCATCACAGAAGATATAAGAAATGCATTTCCGAAACATGTAAAGATTATTTTTCTCATATTGGTCAAAATCTAGCACGATCTATTCCAAATGCCCCCAAGTCTTATAGTGATTTTTGAGGGTTCCTAACCCATCTTCATTATTTATTCTACTAACCAACGAAAAAAAAAATTATCGACATTGTTAATAACTTTAAAAATAAGAAAAGCCCTGGGTTTGATAATATAACAAATGAACTGCTCAAAAATATTATCAATGAAATCATTGTTCCTTTAACCCATATTTTTACATGTCAATCTTAAATGGTGTTGTTCCAGAAAAAAATGAATATAGCCAAAGTGATACCGATCTTTAAAAAAGGAGATACACAAGAATGTAGTAATTATAGACCCATTTCCCTATTAACAACATTTTCAAAAATTCTGGAAAGACTCCTATATAATCGGACGATAGATTTTTTCACGCGGTGCAGAATTTTATCTGGCTGTCAATTTGGATTTCGAAAAAAACATACCAGTTCACATGCTATTCTTCATTTTATCAATAAAATTGCGTCTGCTATTGACAATCATTTTCATACAGTTGGTTTATTTTTGGACTTCTCCAAGGACTTCGACACTATAAACCACGATATTCTCTTTCATAAATTATTTCATTATGGTGTTTGGGGGAAGGCCTTGGAGTGGTTCAAAAGTTATCTCACAAAGAGAACACAATTTGTTACACTAAATGGAGTAGAGTAAAAAAAAAAATTTTAAAAACAGTTACTTGCGGAATTCCTCAAGGGAGCATTCTTGGCCCCCTAATTTTTATCATATGTAAATGATTTTCAATATTCATCTCGCTTATTGTCATTTATTCTATACGCAGATGATTCAAGTGAATTTTTTTCTCTCAAGAACCCTCAAACCCTTCTTGAGGTTGTTAACTCTGAGTTGCATTGTATTTGTGAATGGATATTTGCTAATAGGCTTTCATTGAACTTAGACAAAACTAATTTTATGCTATTTAGCAAATCTGTTGCAACTCTACCTGGTAATATTTCATTGAATAATGTTCAGATAAGTAGAGTTCAATCAACTAAATTCCTAGGACTTTTTATTGATGAAAAAATGACCTGGAAAATGCATACAAATCATATTTGCTCGATATTATCTAGAAATACTGGTACAATGTACAAACTGATGTCAATGTTTCCATCCCAAATTATGTATATGTTATATTCCATTTTACTGCTACCATGGCTACCGTATCTAAATTATGGTATTCTTGCCTGGGGTAATTCGACGAAACTCCAACTGGATAAAATTTTGGTAATACAAAAAAGAGCAATACGTATCATTTTTAACGCGCATACACGAGCTCACACTGGCTCTCTCTTCTTTGAAAGGCGTATTCTGAAAGTTCACGATATTTTTAGTCTACAGCTGGGTTCCCTAATATTTCAACTGAACAATAACGATTTACCTCAGGCACTCAGTTATATGTTAACAAAAAAACAACCAACTGCATAACTATCCTACGCGTCAAGCATCTTCATACCATCTTCCAAAAACCAGAACACGATTTGCCTATAATACTGTTGTCTACTTAGGGCCCAAATACTGGAACTCTCTAAATCCAGAAATAAAAAGATCTTTAAGTACATTTGTATTTAAAAGAAAGTTAAAGATGTTTCTTTTGAGACCATATTGTAATTTGTAATACTCCTTCGTAATACTCTTGTATTCATCCGATAATGCATTCGATACATTTATGATATCCTTTATTTAACGTGCATGTGTATACTTACGATTACGTCATGGCTTCTGTATAACCATGTTTACTATGCTGCGACGTAATGTTAAAAATTCTTCATATTGAAATAACAGCTGCAGATCCCCTGGCAATTTAGTTTGTCTATCCTTTCTAGTCTTCTAAAGTACCCGTGCGTCCCTGTTCTCGTGAATCTTTGTCTTCGTTCTGTAATGTTTTCCTTTTCCTGTTCAGTTCCGCCCTTATAGCTTCCTTCCCCCTTTCTTTCTTTTCCTCCTTCCTCCCTTCTACTATTATTTTCTTCTACATGTCTGTAAATTATTTATTAACTGGGGCCCATCCACAACAAGCCTAAATTTCCTTTAGGCCCCTCCACTATACATGAACGTAAATTTGAATTACATGTACTCTCTATATTTTCAAATTCTTTCATTATTGTGACATATCTGTTCTTGAATTATGTAATCGATTTTTATTATTCCAGAATGTATTCCAAAATGTATAATTTGTATTTTGATTGATTTGTGTGGAAAAATAAACTAAACTGAAACTGAAACACAAGTAATCCCTGCATTGTATCATGAAACCCAAAGTGCGACTCTTTTTCTTGAATCGACTTTAATAAAAACCATATTAATTTCAAAATGAAAAACATTCTGAATTGTTCACAAATAACCAATCAAAATGTGGGTAAAGATATTCTGCATCATTTGCTTTCTGAATAAACAGATTTCATCAAATATTTCTCGAGTTATATCGAAAAGTGTCAGGGGAACTTACTTTCTTGGTTGAGTATATATACAAAGTGTATTACCAGCCACTCGCGTCCAGGGAAATGACAATATATCAATGATTACTTGAAAACACAGGTCATAGAAAAGAGGATTAAGTATCAACTCCTTAAAAAGTTCTGCAATTAAAGTTTGAGTGTTGATACCTCTCTCTTGTTTTTATATTATCATACTTGAATTTGGTATCATTCAATGGCCTATTTATTGCCGTTTACCATGATGGCCCATTTATAATGATAATGTAATCATGGAATACAGTACACCTGAATATTGGGCCAAGTCAAACGTGGAAAAAAGGTGTCAACAGTGAATTTTCCAATTGTTTGGAGGATGGGCTGTGTTTTGAAAGATGCTGAGGTGGTCATTTGTAAATGCAATGATGTTTTCTACTTTCAACGCTCATACTTGAATTACAGAACTTTTTTAGGAGTTTACATCAAAACGGGGTATGAGAACGTCAATGCGTGATGGTATATCAATCTTTTTTCGTCAGGTTTTGTACGTGCACCCATTTTGGTGATTCCCCCCCCCCCCCCCCTCTCTAGAAAACGTTACGCCACCCATGTGCCTGGTAGCGTTGTGTCCTGCAATACATAAGGAACATTTCAATATTGGTATATCAATATGGCACTTACATCCATTCGAGATTAGAGAATGGGAATCTTTCCTCAATCTGATGGTATTGGTACTCTTTGGTATTTCTAAATCACATAAATGAAATAACAACCGTCATCCGAGCCCAGGAGGAAGGGAGAGAAAGAGAGATACAGAGAGACAGAGAGAGAGAGATTCGGAACTTGACGATGAAATATAAAAATTATAGGCTTATCATTTCACTCATTTCCAATCAAACTTTTCCTTGAAATGCGGTAGCTTGACTTTGATATTAAAATGAAATAAAAATTATGCCATTCAAATCATAAATTGATTCGTGATGATATTTTATGTCTGAATTCAAATGAAATTTAGTAACCCGTAATTCAACTTTAGGAATATTTTCAATTTTGGACTGTTATATATTGTTGTTATATGAATACACATATCCCACCTTTCTAAAAAAAAAAAAAAAATCTCTGTATATTTAGCATATGTAAATTTTGGATACCTGAAGGAAAAATGTTTTTGTAGGAATGCGTGATCTATATCTGTTTGTAATTCGCTTTGCCAGTCACAATTTCTCTGGGCACTTAATCCTTACTGTATTAAGCTATTTTTAGCTAACCCCCCCCCCCCCCCCCCTCCCCCTCCCCCCGCGAAATTTTGCACGGACGTCGAGTATCGTGTAAAGAACACAAATCCATTTATTTATCTTTTGGGGGGGGAATCTAAACACAACAAAAAAAGTAACTCCCCCCTTAATCGAAATGGCGTAACTTTTTAACGAAAAGTTTTGAGCAAAATAACTTGGCAGGAGTGTTTCTACCCTTATTGACTAACTTTTCTGTGAAAATGAGATTGATCCATTGAGTCATGCATGAGTGAGCAAAAATTAAAGGCAAAATTGTCACTTTTCAAAAGTCACAAGGGTCATTTTGGGGATTCTACGAAACGAAATTTTAGCGAATTCGGTTTCTGGTGCATATTTATGTGTTGTTGTTGTTTATCATCCATCGCTTGACCCCCTCACACCTATCCCAACACTTTTCTCATTATTATGGTTGGGTGAGCACAATTTTTTTTTTAATTCAACCCTCCTGAATTAGAAATTGCAAAATCCATTCAGCTTATTGAAAAAAAATAACTCCAGATATTTTTACCAAAATGTATCATCACATGTTATGTGAACATAAGAGGTTGTCATCGTGTCATGGTTGAGTGAGCACACTTTACAAATCGCGCAAGAAATGCTAAAAATGTACTGTTAATACAGCATAAAATATGACCCTTGTGACTTTTGAAAAGTGACATTTTTGCCTTTAATGTTTGCCCACTTATGCATGACTCGATAGATCAATCTTATTTTTTACAGGGAAGTTAGTCAATAAGTGTAAGAATACTCTTGCCAAGTTATTTTGCTCACAACCTTTTCGTTAAGAAGTTACGCCAATTTGATTAAGGGGGAGTTACTTTTTGTGTGTGTGTTTATTTTTTTTTCATTTAATACTATAATTTATGAAAATTATATGCTTAAACATAAATTTCTACTAATAATCAAGTAAAGAAATGTCTTGGAGATCACATTTTCATGCAAAATGTTCTTTGTAAACTTTCAAAACATTAATTTGCAAATATCTTATGTATCTTATTGTATTTCAACGTTTATCTTTTAATTATCTTTTTCATTTTTTTCTTTTTTTTAGTTACCGGTAGGCTATGCCGTTCCAGGATATTATTTGAAGCGTTATTCATCATGTTCATTTAGAATAGATGATAATTACAACATAAGGTACAAACTGCAAGTGTTATAGAAAGAACATATGAAAATGCAGTTTCCATTCGTTTTGGACAAAAAACTCAGGAATTCTCCTTTTTGGGGCTGACATGAGGTCATTTAAGGTTACGTGAATCGTTGAACGTATGACCGATTTTCGTAGATTTGGTTTGAAATGATAAGCAATACTTAAAGAAAAAAGGCAGAATGTGGTGTGGCGTGAAACACGACGGTTTAAATACGCGGCGACATTTGCCTGTATAGTACAGTTAGGATTATTGGGCCAAATACTGCTCTCAAGATTATTATGCCATAGTGTGTTTCACCTTTTTGGTACATTTTGTAGCTGTTGGTTTGCCGAATAAATGATATTAGATATTATTAATCATAATAGCTAGAAATCTGCATTGCCGCGCAATGCGAATGTATCCCCCGGCTCTGGCAGCGATTTTTGCGACTTTTGTTCGAAGGAGGGACAAAGAACCTCCCCCCCCCCCCCCCCCCTCTCATCACCAAAACAATATGTGTGTGGATTAGAGTGTAATGCATCCCTATAGAAATTCGAAAGAAATCTGTCAAGAAATGTGACCTGCAGAGCGCATACAAGATATCCACTAAAATATGACCTTTGACCCTATAAAAGACGGAACACTAGGGCAGCATCACCAAAAACTGTAGAGGTCTAAAGTAAACTATGATGGACCTCCATACAAAATCTGAAAGAAAGCAGTCGAAGAATGTGACCGCCAGAGTGCATGCAAGACAGCAACAAAAAAAAAGCCATTTGACTCTATAAAAAAGCGGAACACAGTGGGCAGCATCACCAAACACCCAAGATGTGTAGATTCTACTAAAACAAACCTGCATACATAATTTGAAAGAAATCCGGCAAGAAATGTAGCAGTTAGAGCGCACAAAAGACATATGACCTTTGATCCTATAAAGGACGGAACAATAAGGACAGCATCATCAAAAGGTATTAATTTGTAGATTGTACCAAGATACATATCCATACAAAACTTGAAAGGAATCCGTCAAGAAATATGGCCTGCAGAGCGAACACAAGACATCATCCAAAATATGCTCTTTGATCTTATAAAATACGGGATCACCAAAAAGCATCACCAAAAACTAGAGATGTGCAGATTTGACCAAGATACACCTCCCTACAAAATTTGAAAGAAATGTGGCAGTAAGAGCGCACAAAAGGGACAAATGACCTTTGACCCTATAAAGGACTTAACAATGAGGGCAGCATCACCAAAAAGTAAAGATGTTTAGATTGTCCCAAGATACATCTCCATACATAATCTGAACAAAATCCGTTGAGAAATGTGGCATATAGAGCGCACACAAACCATCCACAAAAATATAGCCGTTTACCCTATAAAAGAAGGAACACTGGGGGCAGCATCACCAAAAATTATAGGTGTGGTATCCATAATGTTCATGGAATAGAGAATAAGGCAACTTAGGGTTTTTATTGGTAGGGTATGTGGAAGGTGAGGTTTTAATTTGTGGTTGAGCTTCGTCTCCATAATACCCTACATGTTCAACATTGAATGTGTGATGATAACTGGAGGAAAAGAGAAATCTTCATGCTTATATAGTTGAACCCAGAAATGTGTATTATGCATTGTCACCAGCTCATTAAGATGGGAAGATGAAATCTTATACATTTTTTTTTTCAAAGGAAAAAAAGTAAAGAACCAAACAGACAAACTTGACGTCTTATGTATTAGCTTCTTGTTGTTGTTGTTTTTTTTTTTTTTTTTGGGGGGGGGTTATTATCATTCTAAAGAAATAATTGAGGAGAAGATTATCTTATACGTTTACCAAGAGATAATTATCATACTCTTTCTTTCTTACTGAGAATTTATGACATATAGTGGTAGCGTATATGAAAGATAGGCCTTGGGGTTATTCATTGTCGTGGGGTATGTGGAAGGCGAGGTTTGATTTTTGTGGAACTTCGTCTCCATAATGCCCTACATGATGAATATAGGAGCTGTAGTGACAAAAATGAGAGAAAATGGGGATATCTTCAGGCTGATGGTTTGTTTGGCAGAGCTGGTTCATATTGTTTCTGTCAACAATCTATTAAGCAAAGGGAGATGAATTCACTTTTACCCCATCTATCCTTCTATTAATGAAGGCTGAAGGAGACATCACATGTTTTTTTTAAGGGGGGTGGGTATTATATAAAACGACAGATTTTGATGTCGAAGGAAAAAAAAAATTAATATGATTGTCGTGTCAACGGTTGTTGGTTCCATTTTCCTCATTTATGGCTTAAAATATAGGAACTAAGATTTGTCATCTGTGGAATATACTATTTATTACAAAGTACTATTCATATACCTTGGTAAACATAGCATTACAAATTCAAATGCAAAGCCAAGTCTGAAGTGAAGAGGCGCTCTTCTTTCATGAGTTGCATATATTTCAGCAGTAACGCAGTCGATGCAAATTCACATATCTCAGTAAATGATAACATGCCTGTTATACATATTTAAAGCTCTTTCTGAAGTGAAAACAGTCCTTTCTCTCTCGAGATCAATTATTATTCGAGTAATTAAGTAATGGGCCGGCTTGCTCACCCAGTCAAAACTCTTTCATTAGGGCCAGGTGGCGGGGTGTTGTTTATTGAAGGTGCGAACGTGTTTGGGGTCCGGTCTGCATACTTGCCTGTGTTGCTATGTCGGGCTGGCGGTTGTGGGCTTTCGGGTTGTCGGAAACGCCCTTTCTTTTATCATGTTTAGGGCATGCATAACATTATGATCGGATGAGCGGGACGGTCTGATCAAAAGAAAAAAATAGGGGAAAAGAAAGAAAGAAAGAAAGGCGTGTCTGCTCTACGAACATCACTCTACACGTCAAAGAAAAGAAGAAGAACCAGTTAGGGAAATCATGAAATTATGATTGGGTGAGTGAGCCGGTCTTTTCATTCATTTGTGAGGCATATTATGCAAATTGTGTAACTTGGTAAATGACAGCAAGCTCTGTATTACATTTTCAAGGCATGCTTTTAAGTGAGAAGAGACTTTTCTTTCACGTGGTCTTTTCTTTCACGACATCTGAGTGCTTTATTTGTTGCTCATTTAAGCAAAACCATATTACTTGGACAATGACGGTTCTTTGTATTACACATTTATATGCATGTCTGAAGTGGGAGGGGCCTTTTCTCTTTACGCGTTGCATTTCCCTCGGGTAATTTATTTGTAAAAAGAAAAAAAGAAAAGAAAAGAGTCCACATAGTATGGTGTAAGCACATTCAGATTTCTTTGGTAAAATGAAGGTATGTAAAGATGAATCGATGAAGGGTATTTTCTTTTATCAGATGTTTATATATTTTGCGTAGTTCTTTTGTACCTTCTTTTTGGTCGTAAATTCATATATTTTGCATAACGCAACATTGCAAACTCAAATGCAAAATCAGCTCTGAAGCGAAAGGGCCCTCTTCTTTCACGAGATGCATATGCATATAATTAATATTATTATGCAACTTTCAAATGTCCTGGTAAATGACAGCATGCTTTGTCATACATAGTTAATTCATTTATGAAATGAATTAGTCTTTTCTGTCAGGGATATTTTTTTTTTTTCGAGTATTGACCGATTTTGCTTGTACCCAATCAAAACTCTTTCCTTGGGGCCCGGTGACGGGGTATTGTTTACTAAGCGGGTGACAGGGCTTGGGGTTCGGTTATAGAATGTATTGTTTATTGTTTGTTGCTATGTCGGGCTGATGTCGTTTTGGGAAATTTGGTTTATTTGAATCGGCCCTTCTTTTAATCACAAGGTATGCATAATTGTGATCGGGTGCGTGGGCCGGTCACTTCATTCATTGTAACGCATTTTATGCAAATCATATAACTTAGTTATGACAGCGAGCTCTGTATTACAAATTTAAGGCATGCCTGAAGTGAGGAAAGATCTTCTTTTTTATTTCTTTTTTTTTATATAGATTATTGTATATGTATTGAGTATTTTAATTGTGCAAACTGTGCAAACTCAGATACCTTGGTAATTTTAAGCAAGCTCGGATGCAGGATCTTTTCTTTCACGAGATGCTTACATATTCGAATTCAGTGAAGGAGTTATATCATTGGTCTAGTTAACTGACCATGCTGACGAATGGAGGGAGAGGGGGAGGCTCTTGCTCTCGGACTTATGTGTACCGAAGAGCAGTGTGGGGGTGTTGTGTGTAGATGTGTTGATGTGATGTTGATGTGTGGTATGTTTTCCAGTTCCGGTATCTGCCTGTACTTGTCTTATTTTCAATTTAATTTTTTTTGATGGCGGATAATTTGAAATTACTCTCAGTTAATGTCAGATGACTGCGAGATAGAGCCAAAAGGAAGAAAATTTTTCAGTGGTGCAAAATGTCGGGAAACATAATATTTTTGCAGGAAACATTTAGTACAGAAGACATTGAAGACAGTTGGAAGGCTGATTGGGAAGGGTCTATGTTTTTTAGTCATGGGAGTAACCATAGTAGGGGAGTTATTGTAATGTTTAAGCCATGTGTTACTTTTGTGACGGAAAGAATCTTAATCGATGAAGAGGGACGATACGTTATAATTAAAGGGAAATGTCAAGGCGAGAAGTTGATATTAGGAAGTGTGTATTTTCCCACAAGGGATAAGGAAAAAATGCAATGTGATTTTCTGTCTTATCTGGATAGAATGATATCTTCTGTATCTAGTCAAGAGTATTCCCTGATATTTGGAGGAGATTTCAATATAATTATGAATCCTAATATGGATTACATGGGTGCAAGTAATATTTCAAAAAGCAAATATAGGGACTCATTAATAGATTTTCTTGATAAGTTTGATTTAATTGACATCTGGCGTAAACGTCATCCTAATAAAAAGGAATTCACTTTCAGACAGAAGCAGCCATTAGTTCAGAGTAGATTAGATTATATCTTCATTTCCTCAAAATTAGAGAAGGTGGTAAGAAATTCCGAAATTTTGCCCTCTATTACACCTGATCATGCTGGAGTTAGAGTAGAATTCATTAATTTAATCGATAGTTTTATTTATGGGAAATCGTATTGGAAGTTCAACAGTAGTTTGTGCAATGATAAAGATTTTGTAGAAGGGGTTAAAAAGAAGATTTCTGAAATAGAGGAAACTTGGCGGGGTCAAATAACTAGTAAAATGAAATTTTGGGAATTTATGAAAATGAAATTAAGAGAACATATAATGGAATTCTCTCGTGAAAAAGCAAAACTTAGAAGAGCTCACATTGAAAAATTGGAAAAAGAAATTAAAGACTTAGAATATCGATTGACGATTAATTTTCATAATAGTATTCAGGACGAAATTGACTTGAAAAAAATGGAACTGGAGAAGCTTTTCGACTATTCTCGTCAGGGCTTAAAGGTGCGTTCGAGAGTAGAATGGTCTGAAGAAGGAGAAAGAAATTCACAATTTTTTGAACAATTACTAAAGTCAAATAAAAGGAAAAGTGTGATTAAGGAGATATATAATGAAAAGAAGGAAGTTGTGCGTGATAGCAAAGGGATTTTGAAGATTATCGGGGAGTTTTATGAGAATTTATATGCATTTAAAGATGGTGAAATTACAGAGGATATCGAAAATATGTTTTTACATGAATTGCCTAAATTAAACGAAGAAAATAAAGAATTTTGTGAAGGGCAAATATCATTGGAAGAATGTTATCAAGCAGTAAAGGAAATGAAATGGAACAAGTCACCAGGCAATGATGGCTTCACCGCTGAATTTTATTTTACGTTCTGGCCAGTTTTAGGAAAAATCATAGTGGAGGCTTTTAATGAAGGTTTTGATATAGAGATATTATCAAGCTCACAGAGACAGGGAGTAATTACACTTATTGAGAAAGATGGCAAAGACCCTTTGTATATGAAAAACTATAGGCCAATAACTCTTTTAAATGTAGATTACAAAATATTGTCTAAAGTATTAGCTACAAGGGTAAAAGAGGTGTTAGGGGATATTATTCATTACGATCAGGTGGGCTATGTTAAAGATAGGAATATTGGGGAAGCGGTGCGGTTAATAGATGACATGTTCTTTCAATCCTTGTATCAACCAGTAGGTTTTTTAATTGCTGTAGATTTTGAAAAAGCATTTGACTGTATTTCACATAGGCTTTTATTGAAAGCATTAGAATTTTTGGGGTTTGGTAAAGTATTATGTTCTTGGGTTAAAATTCTTTACAATAATGTTAGTAGTTGTGTGATGAACGGGGGACACTCAACTGGATATTTTGAGGTTAAAAGAGGAGTAAGACAAGGTGACCCCCTTTCGCCATATTTATTCATAATAGCTATTGAATTACTAGCTCATTATATTCGGAAGGATGGTAGTATTAAAGGAGTAGGGTTTGGGACGAGAGAAATAAAACAGGTGCTGTATGCAGATGACATTACATTGTTTTTAAAAGATATGGATTCAATTTATAGAGTGAAGAAAGTTTTCAAAGACTTTGAGAAATTGAGTGGATTAAAGATAAATATGGATAAGACAAATTTTATGTGGTTAGGAGAGGAAAGTGATAGGCCGGGTTTACCTCTGTTCGGACATTGGGTACAAGACATAAAAATCCTAGGGGTCTATTTCTCACGTAACTCCAAGATAAAAGATGATTTGAACTATAAGGAAATTCTTAGTAAAATCAAAAGATTAATCGGTTGGTGGAAACAACGAGATTTGACAATGTTTGGTAAAATCAAATTGTTGAAAATGTATGCATTATCAAAACTGAATTATGTTTCTTCTCTTATGTCAGTCCCCCATAGGATCTTTGAAGAAATCGAAAAGATTTCTTTTAATTTCATTTGGGGAGGGAAATACAGAATAAAACGGAAAATATTATATCAAGATTACTGTGTTGGGGGACTTAGAGTAACGAACTTCGAAGTATTCATTAAGACTCAGAGAATAATGTGGATTAAACGGTTGCTTTATGGTGAAAAATATTCAGGTTGGAAAGTAACATTTGACTACTTTTTCAGATTATTGGGCGGTCGAATTATATTTCTATGTAATTATGATATAAATAAAATGAATCTGAATGGTATACCAATGTTTTATAAAGATATGTTGAAAGCATGGCAAGAATTAGACAAATGCAGACATTTTGGAGAAAATAAGATTAATCCTGTTATTTTCAATAATAGGTGTAATCTTATTTGTTAGTAATAAAATTATTTTTGATGTTGAACTATTTCAGAAAGGTATATTTCAGGCATCAGATATAATTGTAGGAGGTCATTTAAAACCAGTATCACATTTCTATAATTTGGGCTTTACCACTGAATGCCTGCTCAGGATTCAAAAAATATTTTCTGTTATTAGACAGGAGTGGATACAAAGTGATTTTATGGAAGTGGATACTGAAAATTTTGAAATAGAACTGATGATATTTGGAAGTTTACAGAAATTGTGTGATTTAAAGTCTAGACGGTTATATGATTACTTCATTGAACAATTTCAAAAAGATTACACATTACATGTTACAGACAGGCATTGTCAATATGATCTTGGAATGGGGGAATTGAAAGAAACATTCACAAGATTGAATAATGCAATGTTATGTAGTAAACAAAGAGAGTTTCAATACAAACTATTACAAGGGGCTGTATATACGAAACAGGAGCTCTTTAAATTTGGTTTTGAGTCGGATCACTTTTGTTCCTTTTGTAAAAAAGAAGTAGAAACATACCAACATTTATTTTTAGATTGCCCAAAAGTGAAACGATTATGGCAGGAGGTAATTAAAAAGTTACACTTAAAGGAAGTTGATAGTGATGACTGGAAATCAATTTTTATGGGAGTATCCGGCAAAACTGTTAGAATATATGTAATAAATTGTTTAATCTTTCTAGTAAAACATATCATTTTCATTTCTAGAAAACAAGGCACTCTGCCATCCGGACAGAAAGTACTAGATATGATGAAAGATTACAGAGACGAAGAATATAAAATAGCCAACAAAAAGGGAAAACTGGGGGTGCACTTACAAAAATGGGACTCTCTCTCTTATGTACAGACAGATGAACCGGAACAGGGTGCATGCAGTTTGTGTGTGTGTATGTGCGTGCGTGTCGGGGGTGGGGGGGGGGGGGGGGGGTCGTCATGAGTATGTTGGGCATGGTTATGAATGTTGAGTTGAGGTGAGGGAGGAGTGAGAGTCGCACACCTCCCTGGGTGTGTGATGGGGTGGGGTAATATAATTTCATACCTTCCTCTATTTTTATTATAAGCTGTTTTATTTGAGAAAAAAATGTATAATCATGTATAATTTGAGATTTTTCTATGATCATTGAGTGATATAATTAATGAAGCAGATGATTAAGTGTTTATGAATGTATCTTATATCGATGATCACGTTCTATATGATTTAATGTAATAATTTCATGTATTGTGAATGTATGACAAGAGGAAGGAAATAAAACATTATTTAAAACAAAAAAAAAAGTAGATTATACCAAGATACACCTCCATACAAAATTTGAAGGAAATCCGTCAAGGAATGTGGCAGTTAGAGCGCGCACAAGAATTTGACGCGGCGGCGGCGTAACGCTGCTGAATCTAAAGTATCCTCCGGCATTCTGCCCGGGGAGCGTGTAATCTTTTTACACCGCAGCTGGGTCCTTTTCGCCAAAAGTACCGGGGGATACAATGATAACAACACCTGAGCTATTCAACTGATTTTTTAAGTAAGCAGAATTTGAAAGTTTGGGATTCTTGTCATGTTTGTATGCCCTTTGTAGTATATTGATAGTAAAGTAATTATGAATTCAAATAACGAAAAAAAAAATATATATATATTAATATACATATTTTTTACTATTCATATCTTGAATTCCTGCATAAATGCATAATAGGGTAATTTTGTTTATAATGTAGTATGATGAAGGATTACTGAAAGGAGAAACATATTTTTTTTCATAAAAATAGGTTACTTTCTTACTCTTTTCTATGCAGAATATATAAATTGAAATGAGAACTTACTTTCAGGAAAGAAAAATACATGGCTTGTAAAGAAGCATGACAAGATCAATTACTTACAGACATCGTAAGACCGAACCTCTCGCCTCAACTGTACTATTGATGAGTGTAGAGCAGTTTGCACCAACTGATTGCAATAGTTTAAAGATTAATAAAAGATTATTTTCTTTATTTAAGCATAATATCCTATCAGACACATGTTTCTGTATCAACCAATTCAAGGCAAGGCACCAATAGCGTATTTGAAAGGGGTCCCCGACAAATTTCAAACCAAGAAAAAATAATAGTACGAGAATTTTTAAAATAAATGAGAAGGCTTTTGTCATGTTCGTACGGTAAATAATCATCAAATTGGTGATAAAACGTCATAAATTATGGACTTTTTCTCAAATAACTTCTGCTCGACTGCAATGCGATCTTACAGAGGCAGCGCTCCAGGGGGCAGGGGGCACAGTGCCCCCCACACTTTTTCAAGTACTCCAAAAGTGCCCCTTTTCATAGCTGATATGTGCCCCTTTTCTTCGTATAGTGCCCCTTTTTCTTTCTAATAAGTGCTCTTTTTAACTTTTGATAAGTGCCCCCTTTAACCTCAGACATTACTGCCCCTTTTGAAATCTAATGAGTGCCCCTTTTTCGTCTGCTTGGTGCCCATTTTCCGTTCTAATAGTGTACAATAATTTTCCCTTCTTATAAGTGCCCTTTTTCACCTCTGATAAGTGACCCTTTTTCTTCCTATGACTGCCCCTTCTTCTTTCTAATAAGTGCCCTTTTAAGCTCAGATAAGTGCCCCTTTTAAGCTCAGATAAGTGCCCCTTTGAAATCCGACAAGTGTCCCTGTTTTCGTCTGATTAGTGCCCATTTTCGTTTTTAATAGTGCAAAATCCATGACTATACCTATATATATATATTTGATATATTTTACCTATATACCCCGATGTCGCTTAAAAACTGTGCCCTAAAGTCCACAAAAGAGCCATATACTATAGTTCCAAATAATCAGAGAGACCTCATAATAATAGATTCCCCTACTGATATCAGCACAATGTGAGGCAGTGGAGCAGGGGGGAGGAGGGGCGCAATTCCCTAAATCATACCAAGAATGAACAGTGCCCCTATAAAAAAAAAGAAAAATCATGACAGGAAGGAGGACAATATTTTCTCAAATTTTTCCAAAGCTCGCTCGCCATACTCGCTTGCATTTATCATTGTCTTCTTATCATATTAGGAAAATCGCTGATATTCAAAATATCTTAAATAATTCGTTCGCTCGCAAATGAATAATCAGACCATTACACTCAACTGCAAATAAGTTTTTATCTAGAACCATGTTAAGACATAAACAATAATGTGTCGAAAATGATCCTCGATAGTGTATTAATCAGAACGTAGCGGTATACTGATGTCTCAAAGTGGCATTTTCCGCTTTGTTTTCACCTTTTGTAGGTGCCCTTTTTCCCCCCAAAAGTGCCCATTTATGTTGGTGCCCCCCCCTCCACTTTGAAAGACGCTCCGCCGCCCCTGCGACCTTACACAAATTAGAAGAGGAATGTGAGTTCACATATCTCCTAATAGGTAAAACCCTATACAGTAATAAATACTGAACATCGTTTTTATTAAGTGATAACCACCCCCACCAGCAATACATGAGAGAAAGTGATCTTTTAAGCGTTTCTTAAAAATACACTTAGTTGTGTTAAGATTAAGATGAGTGATTTCCTTGCTGAAATACAAGAGTTACCTTGGCTTGGATGCCCCCCCCCCCCCTCCGACGGCAAGGTCTAAAAACGCCACTGCAAGGCCCTTTTTCTAAATATTCACAAATCTGAGATGTTAGGCGAGTTGGCTCCGTCAATACAGCATCTATCACGGGCCACAAACGACTTAAAAATGCCAAACTATACAACTATACAACTGTCGAGTAGATGTATAGTTTTGACCAATCAGAACACATGAAACTATACAACTATACAACTGTGCAACTGTTAGCAGCTACGCATGCATAGTTGCAAAGTTGCACAGTAAGCGGGCCAAAGTGCTATAAATACGAACAACTATACATCCGTACTGCTGTAGAGTAGATGTATAGTATACACAGGAAACTATACAACTATACATCTACTCCCGCAGTCCGGAACAGATGTATAGTTTTAACCAATCAGAACACAGGAAACTATACAACTATACATCTACTCCCGCAGTCCGAAATAGATGTATAGTTTTAAGCAATCAGATCACAGGAAACTATACAACTATACATCTACTCCAGCAGTCTGGAATAGATGTATAGTTTTAACCAATCAGATTACAGGAAACTATACAACTATACATCTACTCCCGCAGTCCGAAATAGATGTATAGTTTTAAGCAATCAGATCACAGGAAACTATACAACTATACATCTACTCCAGCAGTCTGGAATAGATGTATAGTTTTAACCAATCAGATCACAGGAAACTATACAACTATACATCTACTCCTGTAATCTCGAATAGATGTATAGTTTTAACCAATCAAAGAGGATAGATTAAAGGAAAAACAAAGAAATAAATAAGGAATAATGAAAAGACAGAGAAAAACATTAGGAAAGAGAAGAGGATAGACTAAAGGAAAAAACAAACAAAGATACACATAAGGAAAGAGATGAAGATAGATTAAAGGAAAGACAAAGAAATGCATAATAAAAGAGAAGAGGATAGATTAAAGGAAAACAAAGAAATACATAAGGAGATCGAGAGAAGAGGATAGATTAGAGAAAAAACAAAGAAATACATAAGGAGAGAGAAGAGGATAGACTAAAGGAGAAAAACAAAGATATACATAAGGATACAGAAGAGGATAGATCAGAGGAAAAACAAAGAAATACATAAGGAAAGAACAGAAGATATAGAAATGAAAACAAAGAAGTACCTACGGAAAGAGAAGCGGAAAGAGTAAAGGAAACACAAAGAGGAGCGGAAAGATTGAAGGAAACACAAAGAAGTTCATAAGGATAGAGAAGAGGAAAGATTAAGGGAAAAACAAAGGAATACATGAGGGAAGAGAATAAGATATAAAAAAGGAAACACAGGAATGAGAAGAGGATCTTTAGTCTATCCTCTGATCTTTCCTTATGTATTTCTTTGTTTTTCCTCTGATCTATCCTCTTCTCTCTTTTTATGTATTTCTTTGTTTTTCCTCTAATCTATCCTCTTCTCTCTTTTTATGTATTTCTTTGTTTTCCCTCTAATCTATCTTCTTCTCTCTTCTTATGTATTTCTTTTTTTTCCTCTACTCTGTCCTTTTCTCTCTCCTTATATATTTCTTTGTTTTCCCTCTAATCTATCTTCTTCTCTCTTCTTATGTATTTCTCTGTTTTTCCTCTACTCTATCCTTTTCTCTCTTCTTATGTATTTCTTTGTTTTTCCTCCAATCTATCCTCTTCTCTCTTCTTATGTATTTCTTTGTTTTTTCTCTAATCTATCCTCTTCTCTCTCCTTATGTATTTCTTTGTTTTTCCTCTAATCTATCCTCTTCTCTCTTCTTATGTATTTCTTTGTTTTCCCTCTAATCTATCTTCTTCTCTCTTCTTATGTATTTCTTTTTTTTCCTCTACCCTGTCCTTTTCTCTCTCCTTATGTATTTCTTTGTTTTCCCTCTAATCTATCTTCTTCTCTCTTCTTATGTATTTCTTTGTTTTTCCTCTACTCTATCCTTTTCTCTCTTCTTATGTATTTCTTTGTTTTTCCTCCAATCTATCCTCTTCTCTCTTCTTATGTATTCTTTGTTTTTTCTCTAATCTATCCTCTTCTCTCTTTTTATGTATTTCTTTGTTTTTCCTCTAATCTATCCTCTTCTCTCTTTTTATGTATTTCTTTGTTTTCCCTCTAATCTATCTTCTTCTCTCTTCTTATGTATTTCTTTTTTTTCCTCTACTCTGTCCTTTTCTCTCTCCTTATATATTTCTTTGTTTTCCCTCTAATCTATCTTCTTCTCTCTTCTTATGTATTTCTTTGTTTTTCCTCTACTCTATCCTTTTCTCTCTTCTTATGTATTTCTTTGTTTTTCCTCCAATCTATCCTCTTCTCTCTTCTTATGTATTTCTTTGTTTTTTCTCTAATCTATCCTCTTCTCTCTCCTTATGTATTTCTTTGTTTTTTCTCTAATCTATCCTCTTCTCTCTCCTTATGTATTTCTTTGTTTTTCCTTTAATCTATCCTCTTCTCTTTCCTTATGTATTTCTTTGTCTTTCCTTTAATCTATCCTCTTCTTAAGCCTTATGTATTTCCTTTTTTCCCCTTTAAGCTATCATCTTCTCTTTCCTGATATATTTCTTTGTTTTTCCTCTTCAATGATCTTCTCTGTCCTTATTTGTTTCTTTGTCTTCAAGACTGCAGGAGTAGATGTATAGTCAGGGGCGGCGCCAGGGTATTTTGATAGGAGGGGCAAGACGACCTAAAGATGACGTCATATTTTTTCTCCATTAAATAACAGGGGTAATATAGAGTTATGTGTTTAAGACCTCTCTTTTTAATACTCCTCTTTCTTCTTTCTTCCCTTTTCTTCCCTTTTCTTCCTCCTTTTCTTCTTTTTTCTTCTTTTTTTTTCTTTTTTCACTACTTGAAAAATCATAGGGGGGCGGTCGCCCCCTCTGCCCCCCCTGTAGCGCCGCCCCTGTGTAAAGTTGTATAGTTTACTGTGATCTGATTGGTTAAAACTATACATCTATTCCAGACTGCGAGAGTAGATGTATAGTTGTATAGTTTCCTGTGATCTGATTGGTTAAAATTATACATCTATTCCGGACTGCGGGAGTAGATGTATAGTTGTATAGTTTCCTGTGATCTGATTGGTTAAAACTATACATCTACTCGTCAGCGGTACGGATGTATAGTTGCACATAATTATGGCACTTTGGCCCGCTTACTATACAACTATGCAACTATACATGCGTAGCTCCTTACAATTGCACAGTTGTATAGTTGTATAGTTTCCTGTGTTCTGATTGGTTAAAACTATACATCTACTCGACAGTTGTATAGTTGTACAGTTGAGCACATTTATGTCGTTTTCCGCCCGTCATAAGCGTCTGCCTTTCAAACCAAACAAGGCAGAGAAATTACAATGTATGTTTTTGTGTTTGATACCCTTTGCACAAGATGCACCATGTTTGCATGACCTAGGGCGCGCTAGCGACTGGCCAGATCTTTGATGCGTCATTTGCAAGTGATATCGTTCACAAAACAAATGCAAACTGAAAAGTGCAAAAATTGCTTTCAATTACTGATGAATGGGCCAATCGCCTTCATAGGATAGAATAGCTTAGCTAAGGACACAATCTAGATGAACCCGTTTGATATTTAAATTAAAAAGCGCTATTGCCACAGTTGACAACTATTATTTCGTACTATTTTGTCATTATTTAGAAAAAATTGGAGTGTCGTACATTCAGTTTGATGTCCATGAAATACCTGAAACGCAATTCCTGTTTCATCTCTTGCTGCTCTCATTTTTTTTTTTCTCTCTCTCCGCACAGATCATTAACCGAAGTGAAATTTGTAACCAAACTAGCAGCATGCATCATTCTTTTCGTTCATCGCCATGAACCTTAAAACAATAAACCTTTTATTGATAATTTTATTCGTGTAATGATAACTGTTTCCTTACCTCCCACATCCAAATCGTAAGAAATGTTTACAGGCATACTGCATTCCTGCTGGATCATTCTGCACATTCGTCCTGCAACGGATGAAGAAAACGAAGGATAGTTTAGCGACATTTTATTAATTTTTACGAATATTTCATAGTCGATTTATTGCATATCTTGTAGACACGTGTATTGATTTATATTTGCGTAGCTTGGTCTCCAGAAGATGGAGTTATTCACTTTTTTTCTATTAATGCGGTGTACTGAAAAAAAAAATGTTTATTCGAATGCACTGTTTGGTTCTCGATGCCTCGGTTAACCTACAATGTTACATTTGATATAAACGATGCACTTATAACAATGTCCTAAATGTCATAGCCTGGAGAGAAAATATTCAATAACAGTTTTATAATCAACATCTATCTGTTATAATAATAATACATTCCTATTACCATCTGATATTCCATTGTGATTGATAGGACATATGGCAATTTGGCAGGCTCCATTCATGTCAGTCGTCTCGTTTGTATATGATGAGTTTCTCGGAGACTGATGAGATTCTAAGAAGATAAGGGTATTGTTTGTGTGAAAAAAGAATCGATTAGCATGCTTCTTTAAAGGGTAATCCAACCTTGGTAATAAGATGATTTGTGTGAAAGCAGAAAAATAAGAAAAACAGGATGGTGAAAGTTTGAAAGAAATCGGACAAGGACTAAGAAAGTTATGGATGTTTGAAAAATGAGATCACTACCTCTATGCGAATCTCAAATTGGCAATTTGGTGAGTCAATTGTGACATTTTTGTGGACAACTCTCCCATTTGTCGTACACAAAAATATCATTAATTTGCCGTTTTCTTCGAGGCGCTTTTACCCTCGGGGCTGTACTCAAAATATATTAGAGATAGTATATTGTTATAGGTCCTCATGAACGAAAAGATCCTACTGAATAATGCATTTTGAAAAAAAAGTGTCATTTTAGTCATTTTGTGTGTTGGAGCGAAAGGGGGAGTTGTCCACAGCTACATCACAGTGACATTACCTATTCGGCCAATTTGAAATTCCCATATGCATAGTGATTACAACTTTAAAAAATTCATAACTTTCTTATTCTTTGTCCGATTTCGTTCAAACTTTCACCAATCTGCTTCTCTGATTTTTCCTCTTTCTTTCAAAGCAACTTGCTATTAACCCTAAAAAGGCCGGATATTTTGGCTATGCCACAGCCGGGGGGGTGGAATCCACCCCCCCCCCCCCCCGAGATCTCGACCGTCGACCGCCCGATCGCGCCGAAAATCGGCACGCACGTCGTCCACAACGTAATCTACAAAACTGTATATTAAATTCTCCGAAATTATTTCACATTAATTAATTATGCTAATTTATGCATGAAATCAAAATTTTGCTCTAAATCATTAAATAAAGCTCAAAAAATTCTGTTTTTTGGTCTAGACACTCTTTCCAGTATTCTTAGCAAATATTCTTGAAAAAAATTCGGTATCAAATTTGTTTTTTATGTATTTTATTTTTTATGTATTTCTTTGTTTTTTTACCTTTTGTTTTTCATTTTTTTTTTGGATGAAATTTGTCAAGGACACTTTTACAATCATAAACAGCATAAAATGAATTAATTTTAATCAGTAAATGTAAAAATATTCATAGATTTCTAAATTTTGGCTGAAAACACATTTTGTATTGAAATTATACATGAAATCACGTTTTTGAGCAAATTTTGGTCCGACGTGCAAGTACGAAATGTTAAGTAACTTCGGAACCGCATGCCCGGACATCGCGAATATGGTCTCAAAAGATGCGTGAGATTCGAAAGAAAAAAGTCATGAAACGCCGCGGCGACTGCTTTGCGCGTTGCGGACATATCGCAAGAAATGTCTAGGGGGGTGGATCCCACCCCCCCCCCCCGGCCCTTTTAGGGTTAAGGTTGGATTTCCCTTTAAATAAACAAACATAAATGTATGCACGCTACAGTTCAAAGAAAATAATATAGAGTTAGATGGAAAATATCTTTGAGGCCACATATATTTCAGTAATAATTTTACTTTACAAAGACATTTCAGTCTCACACCCCAATCCCAACCTGAGTATACACGGCGACACCGCGAACGACAAAATCACATGTCAACTGAATTCGAATAGACGCGAACAAAACTTGGACAAAATCGTCCATAAAGTCACAGTTTCATGAACTTGTTATAGGAAACATGTATTGTTTTGACCTGTTACCACTACTCGTCCTCTTTATTTCAAATAAGCTAAGACGCCTACAATTACTCAAATTTTTCAGTTTCAACATGAGAATGAGGGTAAAAAATTACCTGTAGGGAAACCTTAATCTTTGGTTGCATCAGGGAAATGTTACATTTCTCTGGTTGCATATTCATGCATTCTACTGGGAACCTAACCCTAACCCTATCCCTATGGCAGTTTCTGCAGGGCACCTGTATAAAACGGTATTGATTTCAGAATTTGATCATATTATATTGTACCCAAGATAATTATAAGTAGGGTATCTCTCTTTCAAGTGATAAGCAGAGCAGGCAATTCCAAGTTGTATACGATACCAAAGGCTCATGAGACAGTAGTCTAGTCCTGGGGGGGGGGGGGCATTTCATCAAGTGTCTTGTCGGTGAATTTTACCGACAAATTTGCTCTCAGCCAATCAAATGCAAGGATTTCAGTAGCTTATTGCAACTTGTCATTGATGACAAGGTTTATGAAACAGGGCCTAGGAGACCTTAGATCATTTGGTTGAGGACTATAAGGAAATGTAAATCTTTCTGTGCCATCGCATAAGTAAATATTTCTTCTTAAACACACATTCAATTGCCTCATCTGATCACCTGTATAAAATGGTATTGATTATTAATACTCAGACTTCTGCTTACTATTTTGAATTTTAGTTGTACATGACTGTGCAGAAAGAGTTGCTCCCTTGTTCCCTTGCTCCCACTGACAGCGTGTTGAAGCGAGTGTGGAGAACTAGACAAGTCCCGCTTACCCTTCTTTGCGAGGATTAATTAGTTCAGCTTCAAAACAATTGCAGTAGTAAAAAAAAAACATTCACACGGCTTTGGAGACAGACCAGAGCTCCAAAGGCCATGATGTCAAAGGTTAGTGAGAAGCACTTAAGACTGCCTCTTGCTCGAAAAATGTGAACTACAAATGAATTTTTATCAAAGTATTTTTATAAAATGAAAAGTAGAAAATATAATAACACCCAGCTGGTGAATAATCTCTTTTGATGTTTTCAAAATAACTTACCGCTTGATTGCGATGACAGTTGATCAGGCCCTGCCAGCAATAGCATTAGAGTACACGTGATGAAATACATCTTTAAAGGGATGTCCATCTTACACAAAAGAAATCAGGGCGTAACAACTGAACGACTTAGGCACTTTTATTAGACGAGATCGAAAAGACGTATGACTTCTTCACCGGCTGGAAGGATATTACAAACTCTCAGTGATTTCCTGGGGGGGCGTTTCATGAAAGGACTTGTCAGATATTTTATCCGACAAATTTGCTCTCAGCCAATCAGATGCAAGGATTTCAGTAGCTTATAACAGTTGTCGGATGAAATATCCGACAACTTCCTTTCATGAAACGCTCCCCAGAAAATGATACAAGAATGGAATTAGTTTAACGCTGAACACAAGAGCTTCCTAATAGGCCTACTGTCTACCAGGATAATGTCATTTGATTTCAGTCATAAATTATATACTTATTGAAAGAATTGACAATCATTATGATATGATTTAAAATTGTGGAGGCGTCGATCGTTTATTTGTTGTTGTTGGTTTTTTTCTCTCTCTCTCCCTCTTTAACAGTTAATTCACTGAAAATTGCTGATGACCCACAGACGCCACGAAATATACTTATCAGTAGACAAGAATTTCATTGAGGCAATATCTTTTGCGCAAAATGGTATATTTCAATGAAAGTCTTTTTTACGGCAGGTTTCTTTACCCCGTAAAGATGTGAGTTTGTATTTGAATCATGCTGTCTTGACAGACCATACTGTTACCAGCAAAGAGGCAATTATTGCCCCCCCCCCAAAAAAAAAAAAAAAAAATGATAATAATAATAAATAAATAAATAAAATAAAATAAATAAATAAATAAATAGATGAATAAATAAATAGATAAATGAAAAATAAATAAATAAATTTAAAATATATATATTGTATAAAATTGTAAGGAAATAACATGTACAACAGCTTTGGCAACTCTCGTGGAAATAATTATAATTGCGAGAAATGAAACTGAGAGAATAATGGTTGCGTAGCTTAAATCAAAGTTCCCCAGAGCTGTCCTCCCTTTTTGCAAAGGTTGAAAAAGTGTCTCCGCCGGGAATCAAACCCGGGTCGTTGGCTTAGAACGCCATTGCCTTAACCACTAGACCACGGAGACGGGCCAGTGACTTCGGCGACACCAGATTCAATTGACCTACAGATTGTTTATAATTGTTTATAATGATTATTATTCTAATGTATACATGTATCTCAAAGCATTCGCTTGGATTCAGCTGAGGCATGCGGCTTGTCTTTGTTTAAAACGCACCTGCCCCCGACAAAGGAATTAATTAATAAGGTTGAAGATTTGTCAATCTGTCGGTCAATTGAATCTGGTGTCGCCGAAATCACTGGCCCGTCTCTGTGGTCTAATAGTTAAGGCAATGGCGTTCTAAGCCAACGACCCGGGTTCGATTCCCGGCGGAGACACTTTTTCAACCTTTGCAAAAATTTGATTTATGCTGCGCAACCATTATTCTCTCATTTTCATTTCTCACAAACATATACATATATATATATATACATATACATAGAGTATGGTATCGAAGCTCATATTGTACTAATTTCCTTTTTCCTATATACGTACATGGTTTATTATTGCGTGCACTGACAAGACTTAACAGTTTTCCGACGCTAAGTCCAAATTTATTTGTTAATTCAAATGTCCATGCAAAATATTCCTGTGGTATGACAGGGCTTACCATCATCAAAATGCAGTTTACTGTCTTTGAAGTTTATATTTGGCTTCCTCGACAATGTAAACATTTTGATATGATAAATGCTTTTAAAAATGTATAAAGAGACTGCTGAACCTAACATTCCTATCTATTCGGGCATAATAAACCATTCACAAAAATAGTGACCTCTGGTAGCTTTGTATTACATGTCTTAGAATGTGTTGATAACTGCCTAATGAATATATACACATATTTTAGACTGTCAGTTATGGATTGATGAATCAGACGTACAAACGAAAACGTCATCTTCATCTGAAATCCCAATAATTTTGATAGTAGTGGTAGTATTTTGGTTGTCGTAGTAGTAGTAGTAGTAGTAGTAGTAGTAGTAGTAGTAGTAGTAGAAGTAGTAGAAGTAGTAATAGATGCAGTAACAGCAGAAGTAAAATTTGGTAAAGTATGTTATGCTAAATACTGTTCTATTTAAATTTATTCGCATGCAAAAGTATACATTCGTATTATAAATGAGGAAAAAGTTACAAGCGCGTACTCCTCGTAAATTATGTTGGGCTGTCAGGAAGGCCTGTTTTCTGAAAAAACAGAGAATAAAATTATGTTCTTGTTAATTTTTATTACTGCCTTTCAATGGTCATTTATACAGTAAGTAAGGCGCCACTGAGAGTAGGATGACGCATTTCCTTTCCAAAACGTACTGCAACTATGCTGGCATTATAAATCATCAAAAACATCAAAATTGCTTTTTATTCCGTAATGTTAAAATTATTTTTTAGCAGAAATCATCATAGCAGCAGATGATAATAATAATAATAGTGGGTCCTTGTATAGCGCACATGTCTGTCAGACTAGACACTCCTGGCGCTCCACAATTGTAGTAGTAATAATAAGAAGAGGTGGCAGTTAAAAAGAATATAATAGTAGTATAGTAGTAGTAGTAGAAGTAGGATGAGGAGAAGTAGTAGTTGTAGTTGTAGTAGTAGTAGTAGTAGTTGTTGTTGTTGTTGTCCTTGTGCTTCTAGCTAGTAGTAGTAGTAGTAGTAGTAGTAGTAGTAGTAGTAGTAGTAGTAGTAGTAGTAGTAGTGGTGGTGGTGGTACTAGTAATGCTAGTAATGGTACAAGTAGTAGTATACTAGTTAATAGCAGTAGTACTGTCTCAATCAGTAATACCGGGAGGAGAGACGTGAAGGTTGGAGCCATTCCGTTCATTTTTTCCCTCACAGGCTCAGGTGACGTCAAATATAGTAATAATAATATAATGTGGACTGGCCTTGAGGGGGATACAACATTTATTGCCTGATCTAGAAGTGTATTGCCCGAGTCGAAGACAAGGGCAATACGATTCTAGTGAGGGCAATTAATCTTGTATTCCCCGAAAGGAGCCAGTCCATATCATAATTATTAACAGAATCAGACATCTAGAGCGAACTCGAAAATATTGTAAAAAATACAGTTTATTGCCCGCTATTTAACACGCAAAATCCCCTTGACTTTCGAAACCGGGCAATAAACAATTTTTCGGCCCGCAATTTTGTTGGCTTGTCAAAGCCGGGCAATAAAATGTAAAAGTTGCATTGCTCAGATGTCTGATATGGTTGATAATATTAATTATATTATTATTAATGATAATAATAATAATAATATTATTAATAATGATAATAATATTCCTAAAATAAAAATGATAGAAGTAGTAGTAAGAGTAGTAGTAGTAGTAGTAGTAGTAGTAGTAGTAGTAGTAGTAGTAGTAGTAGTAGTAGTGGTAGTAGTACTAGTAGTGGTGGTGGTGGTGGTGGTGGTGGTAGTAGTAGTAGTAGTAGTAGTAGTATTGGTGGTGGGGTGGTGCTGTAGTGGTAGTAGTAAAAGTAGGAGTAGTCGTTGTGCTTGTATATAAGTA
Organism: Heliocidaris tuberculata; assembly: GCA_025618425.1. Taxonomy (NCBI): domain Eukaryota; kingdom Metazoa; phylum Echinodermata; class Echinoidea; order Camarodonta; family Echinometridae; genus Heliocidaris; species Heliocidaris tuberculata. The sequence goes on from CM046838.1 coordinate 43,745,684, forward strand.
GTAGTAGTAATAGTAGAGGTAGTAGTAGTAGTAGTAGTAGTAGTAGTAGTAGTAGTAGTAGTAGTAGCAGCAGCACTGGTAGTAGTAGAAATATTAGTAGTAGAAGAAGTAGTAATAGTAGTAGCACTAACGGTAAAAAGTAGTAGTAACATTTGAAGTAGTATAGTAGTAGTAGTAGTAGTAGTAGTAGTAGTAGTAGTAGTAGTAGTAGCACTGGAAGTAGTAAAATATAGCAGTAGTAGTAGTAGAAGAAGTAGTAATAGTTGTAGCACTTACGGTAAAAGTAGTAGTAACGTTTGAAGTAGTAGTAGTAGTAGTAGTAGTAGTAGTAGTAGTAGTAGTAGTAGTAGTAGTAGTAGTAGTAGTAGTAGTAGTAGTAGTAGTAGTAGTAGTAGTAGTAGTAGTAGTAGTAGTAGTAGTAGTAGTAGTAGTAGTATAAAAAGTAGTAGAAGAAATAGTAGAAGACTCGTCGGCATAGAAATACAGCAGGTGTTGAGAATAGGGGTAGAGATTCATTTACATATATATATATATATATATATATATATATATATATATATATTTATATATATATATATTGTCACGAAAATTGATTAATTTCGTGTACAATTATGCCGAGAATCAAGAAAATCACTTGTCTTAGTTCATTTTGCAGAAAGCATCGTCGTAGATGGCGTTATTTCAGTCAAATAGACAGTGCTAGTCACATGGTAGTAAGACGTTTCAGATAGGTGACCATTATGCATGTTTTTAGACAGTTTTGATCTAATAATTGTTACTTTTGCCCCAGCCCTCTTTCTCTCTTTCTCTCTCTCTCTCTCTCTCTCTCCCTTCCTTCCCCCTCTTACAGGCTTTCATTTTCTAATAATCTTTTATTTTCTTATTCTCTCTTACAACCAATCTATAAAAATGACTCCAATAGAAATGAGGGCAAAATAATGATCTCTTATTGTTTCCCCCCCCCCCCTTCAATCTTTCAATTTAATGAGATCGACCACCAACACCATGCAATCCCATTCTTCACATCCATGACAGAATAGCAGGCGCGGATCCAGGGGGGGGGGGCGAATCGACCGTGCCCCCTTTTTGGAACCCAACTGGCATACCTTAAGTACACAATTTTAAAAAATGCCTCTTTAATTATTTACTTTTCAGCTCTGTTGCCCCTCCTCTAGAAAATCCTGGATCCGCCCCTGGAATAGGAATTACATTCTGTTGAACTACAAACTGCAGGTATACACGGACTCTGGCCTAAAATGTAAATAAAACCGGATGGAGCACCATTAGTTTGGGAGCCTACGAGGCTAACAATGTTGGTCTTTTAACCCTCCGAGAAAACTTGTAAAAAGCCCACCCCGCAAGACTGACGTGACAGTCCGGGCATGGACGAGTGGCGGATTTAGGGGGAGGGGTGCAATCTCGGCCCATGCCCCCTCCCCTTTTTAAAAGAAAATCATACATCATTGTCCCCCGGGGCTTTTTTTTAATTATTGTTTTGGAGGGCCGGCGAGAAGGAAAAAAAAATTTCTTTCCACCCCTCTCCCTCCCCCCCCCCCCCCCCCCCCCCCCCACTGAGCAACTTTTCGAGGACTGGCGAAAAAAATTTTCCCCCCCCCCTCCTCCACGGAGCGACTTTTGGAGGAATGGTGAGAAGAAAAAAATATGAATCTCCCTTCAAGCAGTTCCAAAAAGTTGACAGCCCTGCATTTGTGCACCCCCCCCCCTCTTTTTTTTTACTACATCCTGCATTCGCCCCTGTCATGCACTGTCAGTGTCAGACTCATATCCATAATAGGGTTCAGAAGCCCCCTCCCACTACATTGTCGGTCTCCTTGGCTGAAGCCAAAGTAAACGACGATCAGCAAGTAAAACACTTTGAGGAGAACACCTTTGGCAAACTGACAGAATTCCATCGGCAACGTCACCACCTCGATCGGGATCGCAGAGGGGTAGACCTAGCCTAGCTAGAGCTAGACACCTTGTCGGTCGCTAGTCAGCTCAGCTATTTCATGATTGCATGATCTCACATCAGTCATTTTGGCTAGGCGTGATTCGGTGGTAGAACATTGATTACATGAAATACATTGAATTTTGCCTCTGGTACATTAGAAATATAATATAATAACTGGAATTTAGTGAGAGTTTCTTCTAACACCGGCAGGACTGGGCCCCTGGGCGGGCAGGCGGACGTACGTCTGCTACATGGTTGTCTGCTAGCGCACGATCTCATTGGATGTCGTCGATCTCACGTGATCGATACTACACGCCCACATTACGTCATCAGTAACAACAAACAGTTTCACGTGTTATATGACAAGTTAGTTTTTTTTGGTCAAAAGCATGCATATTCCCGGGGATTTATTGGACTCATCGAGCCTTAATTATACCCTTTCAGAGCTTTAAATTTCATGTAAATCACATTTTTCTTAATTTCAAATGAATACTAGGGGAATTGAAATCATTTCAAAACCCTTGTTTTTATGTGTTAACCTATGGGAGCTGGAAGGCCAAAAGCATGCATATTCCCGGGGATTTATGCGGGGTCTGTTCGACTAGTTGAGACTTATCAATCATACATTTTCAGAGCTTTAAATTTTATTTAAGTCATATTTTTCAAAATTTTAATTTAATTCTGGGGGAATTATAATCATTCGAAAATCCCTGTTTTTGCGCGTTAACCTATGGGAGCAAAAGCATGCATATTCCCGGGGATTTATGCGGGGTCCCTTCCACTTTTTGAGCCATCATTAATCTTGTTCAGAGTCTCAAATTACATGTAAGCCACATTTACATGAAATTCAAAGGAATACCAGAGGAACTATAATCATTCTTAAAATCCATGTTTTCACGTGTTAACCCTATGGCAGATGATTATGTCAAAAAGCAGGCATGATCCCGGGGATTCATAGTGGCATTTATTGACAATAAAGGTTCAATAAATGTTTTTTGAACTATCCCTCCTTTCTCTCATGCAAAAATCAGACTTGAAAAAGATAGAGTAAGATATGAAATATCAATGAAAAATGAGACATCTTTTCACGTGTTATACCTATGGCGAACGTATTTTCCGAGTCTTTTTTAACACAGCAATTTACGTCTGCCGAATGTACTACGGAAGTAGGTGAGAGTAATCTGTCTTGATACTATTAAAAGTCCTTGTCGGGGGACTCAGGCTGGTGTCTGAAAAAGTACTGTAGCTCACGGAGCTCATTGCCCTTGTACATGATTCAGGCAAAATTTGGTTTGTAAACCAATAACATGTGTGCAAACTAAATGATTAAAATGATTGTTTGCTCATCTGCCCATTGTTAAACCTGGGATGGATTGCTAGTCTCAGGCTACGACCGTGGGTAGAATTGAGTATTTTTGGTCTTTTGCACTTCAGCAAAAGACGATATACCAGGGTTGCCTCTTTGGTTGGTCCTGAACTTGGACGGTGGTCTGGTCGGATCTGGTAGTCTGGTCGTCTACTGCAGACCTGGTAGTGGTTTGGTCGTATGCATGCAGACTGGTAGCTGCACATGATGGTAGTTCACAATCAGACAAGTGGTCGGCTGGCGGTGTATCTACAACCAGGCTGGTCGTCGTCTAGTGGTGTACTACAGACCTTAAAGTATTATCGTCTGGAGTCGCAGAACAGGACCAGAAGAGTGGTGCCAAAGTCTACTGGGGCAGTATGTCTCTGCCAAATGGATCTACGACTAGATATTTAGAAGCCCGACTTGATAGCTATTGTGACGAAAGCGGGGACTAGTCTTAGCTGTCCAGCAACCAATCTTGTCAGGATGCATGCTGCTGGAAGGCTATCAAGTCGGGCTTCTAAATTTCTAGTAGTAGATCCGTTTGGCAGAGGTATACTGCCCCAGATGACCTTGTCAACACTCTTCTGGTCCTGTTCTGCGACTCCAGACGATAACTACCAAATGCTTTCAGGTCTGTAGTACACCACCAGACGACGACCAGCCTGGCTGTAGATACACCGTCAGACGACCACTTGTCTGCTTGTGGACTACCATCGGCGCAGCTACTAGTCTGCATGCATACGACCAAACCACTACCAGGTCTGCAGTAGACGACCAGACTACCAGATCCGACCAGACCACCACCGTCCAAGTTCAGGACCAACCAAAGAAAAAGAGGCAACCCTGGTATATCGTCTTTTGCTGGAGTGTAAAAGACCATCCCCGGTTTAACAATGGGCAGATGTGCAAACAATCATTTTAATCATTTAGTTTGCACACATGTTATTGGGTTTACAAACCAAATTTTGTCTGAATCGTGTACAAGTGCAATGAGCTCCATGAGCTACAGTACTCCCTTAGACACCAGCTTGAGTCCCCCGCCCGCGGCAAGTTCAGTACTACTTATCCATTTATCATGTATACAAATGTTTTAGTGAACGATTTATACATGAATGCACAAACAATAATTAATTACTCAGGTTAGCATTGTCTAAACCAGATGAGTCATACATCTACTAAGAGCGTTTTTTTTTTTTTTTGCTTAATAATAATTTAATACAACAAAGTAAGTAAAACTCCTTGGTAAACAATTATTAGATCAAAACTGTCTAAAAACATGCATAAATGGTCACCTATCTGAAACGTCTTACTACCACGTGACTAGCACTGTCTATTTGACTGAAATAACGCCATCTACGACGATGCTTTCCGCAAAATGAACTAAGACAATTCATTTTGTTGATTCTCGGCATAATTGTACACGAAATTAATCCATTTTCGTGACAATATATATATATATATATATATATATATATGTATATGTATATTGTAACGAGATTTTGAAAATGTACTCATTAAACTTCAAGGTTGTATTTCAGATATTAGGCAATGGATGGTGGTAAACAAGTTGAAATTAAATGATTCAAAGACAGAATTTTTTGTTGCAGCATCAGCCCACAATCGGCGCAATCTTCCAAATGTTCAGTTGAATGTTGGTGGCACACCCATTAACCCGTCAGAAACGATAAGGAACCTCGGCGTTATCTTTGATTGTCGCATGTCAATGTCTCACCATATCTCTCACATCTGTCGTACGGTTACATTTTATTTAAGGAATATCGTTAGAATTAGAAGGTTCATTGATCAATCTGCCTGTCATAATGCTGTGCGTTCTTTAGTTCTATCCCGTATCGATTATTGTAACGGGCTTCTTTCTACCATTCCCTCGACTCAATTAAATCGTGTGCAACGACTACAAAACTGGGCTGCTCGATTGGTGCTTCAGGTTTCTAGGGACCACCCATCTCAGCCACTCTTGAACTCATTACACTGGCTCCCTTTGAAACAACGTATAATTTTCAAATTACTTTTGTTTGTCTATAAAATCCTTAATAATCAAGCTCCAAAATATTTAGATACCTGTTTGAATTTATATACATCTACCAGGCGATTGAGGTCATCCAGTGATCCTCTCCGTCTCACATATTCAGTTACTCGCACCTTGGCCGGTGATAGGACATTCACTGTGTCTGCTTCAAAATACTGGAATGATTTACCACTAACAATTAGACAGTCTTTATCAGTCAGTGTCTTCAGAAAGGCCTTGAAAAAACATCTTTTTAGCAGTTTGTAGTTGTAACGTTGTTTTTCTTACCATAAGTATTTGTAATTGAAATTATTGTAAGCGCTTTGGGCCTTATGGGAAAAGCGCGGTATAAGTAATAATAATAATAATAATAATAATAATAATAATAATTTGTATTTGTCTAAAATGGGCAGAATATTGTCCTTATTCTGGTGGAAGTCCCCAAAATAAATCCCCGTTATATTTGTAGTTTGTTGTCTAGGATGACCGAGAGTCAGGGAGAAGGAGCACACATCAGACAGAGATTAAAGTCAACAAGTTTATTATGGTGAACTCAACACATTACAAGGTAGACAGAATCACTGGAGAGAATGCCTTGCTAAACAGAGAGGCAAAATAGTGGGAACTGGAGCTCTAATGAAGACTGGTAGCACACTGCGCTGCTAAAACACACTCTCTGATCTGACAGTCTGACCTGGTCTGACAAGATAAAGCGTGAGGTCTGTCTTATACACCCCCTTCAAACAAGCTGCTCTGTCATGCAGAGAGAGAGAGAGAGAGAGTTATGAAGGTCATAAGAAAGACACTTATCGCGCAGCAAAGAATATAGCGAGAAGGACGTCATTGAGCACATAAACAAAGACCTCAAAGTCATAGAGAGAGGGATAAAAGGACAGGAGAAAGTCAAGTTGTAGACGCAAGCTTTAGTGTTTGAAGGACAGAGCGGTTGGAATAGGAGTTTGAGCAAACACGTGAGAAGGGAGAGAGCGAAAGTTCTGAAGGACAAGGCAAAGTCAAAATGAGGAAACCATAGAATAGAAAAGTCTGACCTTGTGAAGGTCGAAAACAGAGGAGAGGAAGCGAGTATGAGTAACCTTGTGAGTTGTGAAAGTCAGAAGTACATAGCAAAAGGAGTGAAGAGAGTATGCAAAGCAGTTGAGATGGGGTATCTAATTTTGCAATGACGTTAGCAAGACATTCTGTACATAGACCAGTGCAATAATTATGATTCGTTTCTAAATTCACTAATGCACTGAAAAAAAATAAAAACACATTATAACTTCAAATATCATCAGCAAAAATGCGTGATACCATATATACATTATATACAAATATTTCACTGCTTTTGGGAGACACACAATAATGAGGTTTATTCCGTCATAATCATAGGGTATGGCGTATTAGGGAGACACGAGGACAAAAAAGAAAGACAAAAACCGTCTCCTTAATACACCAGATATGGGTATATATATATATATATATATATATATATATATATATATATATATTGTGACGAAACCGGGGACTAATCTTAGCTGTCTAGCAACCAATCTTGTCAGGATGCCTGCTGCTGGTAGGCTATCAAGTCGATTTTCTAAATTTCTAGTCGTAGATCCGTTTGGCAGAGGTATACCGCCCCAGTTGACTCTGGCACCACTCTTCTGGTCCTGTTCTGCGACTCCAGACGATAACTACCAAATGCTTTCAGGTCTGTAGTCACCACCAGACGACGACCAGCCTGGTTGTAGATACACCGCCAGACGACTACTTGTCTGCTTGTGGACTACCATCAGGCGCAGCTAGCTACCAGTTACGCAGCTAACACTGTCTATTTGACTGAAATAACGCCATCTACGACGATGCTTTCTGCAAAATGAACTAAGACAAGTGATTTTCTTGATTCTCGGCATAATTATACACGAAATTAATCCATTTGCGTGACAATATATATATATATATATATATATGGGTATATATTCGGTCTATGGCCGAAAATTCGAATTTTTTCATCGTATACGGACTTTTCATTCCTATTTTGTCTATAACTTTGCAAGTCCGAAGCAGATCTATCTTTTTACTATATATATATATATATATACCCCTCATAAAAGTTTGAACATTGAACTTTGATCGATTATACCTCTCTCGTCACGACATAATCATCGCCTTGTTTATTATCATTAGAAAGCGTGTTTATTCCTCTTTAAAATAATACCATATGTGTTATGAATGAGCAGTACATCAGAATAAGGGACAGGGTCAAAAGTGAAAGTTACAAAATGCACTGGTAAGCACTGGTGTTGTTACGCAGAGCACTCTTCTTTCTTTGAAATAAGAAAGTATGATTTTTGGTAAATTATTGTAGGGCTATTGTTCCCAACTGGTCATCCAGGAATGTCAAATTCTATAGAATCCTGAAAATGAAATTTATTCACTGTCTAAGTTTCAAACATGTAAAAAAAAAACACATGAAAAGTTGAATTTAAGCCTTGAAGTTTCTCTCGTGATTGTTTTTATTTAAGAGAGATGAGTTCATGTGAAATGAAGTGTATTGCATGTTTGTTTGAGTGCAGTATATATGTTGCTCATGGAAGATCAGCTTTAAAAAACAGCAGCCTTTTGCACTCTTCAAAGAAAGAAGAATGCAGAGCCGAACAGTAGCAGTTGCTTTTGCAACTTTTCACTTTTGACCTTGCCCCTAATTTTGATGTACTGCACATTCCATGACTGCAAAATCATAACAAATGAGGTATCATTTGAAAAAAGCAATAAACACACTTTCTAATGATAGTAAACATGGCGATGATTATGCCATGAAAAAAGAGATATAATTGATCATACTTGGGTTTCCAAACTTTTTTTGAGGGGTTTATATAGGGTGTCCCTGAAAAAAGAACACCAAAATGTATGGGTAAATTGCTCAATAACTCCAAATCAGTTTTTGATTAATGTACATACCATTGGAAAGCTCATTTTCTCTTCTGTCATTTGACACCAGAAATATGATCAGTTAACTTCGCATGATCGATTCCAGACAGTCTAAAGGGGCAGTGTCAGGATCCCAATTGTCTAAAATAATTGGATGGGCGCAACATTTGGTTCATTACGGTTTATGAAAGATAGGAAATGATTCGGGATTATTCACTATCTAAAATATACTCATCATTGAATAGCTCACATTCTCATCTTCCATAATATACGATGACCATGATAAAAGGATCGCGCATGACTGAGCAGGCACAATTGTAATTGTTAAGGCACCCTGACATTTTTTTAGCTGCCTCATTCAATATCTCCTCAAACAAAATGTCATTGTGCCTAACTTAGTGCTGCCTGCTCAGTCATGCGTGATCCTTCCATCATAATTATGGGTTTCTGACACTGCCACTGGTGTCATATACAATACAAGAAGAGAAAATGAGCTTTCCAGTGATGTGTACATTAGCCAAAAAATAATTAGGAATCGTTTTGTAATTTACCCATGAACCTGCGTTTCACTTTTTCAGGGACATCCTGTATAGATTTAGAAGCAGTAGTCGTCATATTAGTGAATAAATTGTAAGGTATATTAATGCCAATGCCTATATAAAAGTAGAAGTACCTTTATTTAAAAAAAAATGTAGAGTATATTCGCAAGCAAAAGTATACATTCGTATTTTAAATGAAAAAAGGGGACGAGCACGTATTCCTCGTGAAATATGATGGGCTGCCTGGAAAGCCTTTCTTGAAGAAGATAGAATAAAATTATGTTCTTGTTAATACTGATTACTGCTTTTCTATGGCATCATCAAGCGTTGCATATCACTGAAAATAGCATTTATAGTAATAATAAGAAGAAGAAGAATAAACCGTTGTCTAACTCATAGTTATGATATAACGTCCCTATGAGCTTCCAAAGGTATTGGATATCCACTTATTGTAGACGCCACTAAGAGTTGAATAACGCATTTGCTTTCCCAAACGTATTTCCATCTATGCTGGTATTATAAATCACTTTTTTTTTTACAGAAAAAAGTGTGGGTTTTTATCGTAATGTTATCATCATTTTATAGTGGAAGTCATCGTAGTAGCAGATGTAGCAAAGTAGAAGTAGTGGTAGTTGTAATAATTATTATGGCCACGTTCGAGAGAGTGGAATGAGACATCTTTTGCTGTGGGAGGGGAGGGACATGTACCCCTCTTGACTCCACCTCCTCTGCCTTACATTGTACTAGATAGGTATACATGTAGTAATACGGGTACTTGTTACTATATAAAACCGCACTGATTTTTTTTTTAAAACTATATATGGCTCTTTTTGTAAGAACAAGTGGGAAATGTAGGTAAAATGGGTTGTGCTCATTACAAGAGGAAGGGGAGGGCTATCAGAGGGGGCACTTGATATCAGAAGTTAAAAGTGACATTTAATTTGATATCAGATCAGGGGCCTGTAACATAAAGAGATACAATCAATCTTACACTCAATTGTAACTGGTTTGCCATAGACTTACGATTGATATCAATCGTAAGATTGATTGTATCTCTATGTTACAGGCCCCTGAAAAGGTACTCTCATATCATTTGGGGAAAGGGCACTCATTACAGAGCAACAGGGGCAGACTTGAGAGGAGCAAATATTGTAAAAGTCTTTCAAAAGGGGCACTTATCAGAAGGGGAAATGGCACTTTCTAAAAATGAAAAGGGGCACTTTTGTAGTAAAAATGGGCAGTTATCAGAAAGCAGTAAATTTCAGAAATAACAAGGGACACTTTTGGAGTATTTGAACAAAAAAGGAGGGGGGGCACTGCACCTATAAAAGTCAAGGCACAAAATCTGTGTGTATCAGTATTCAGAACACAACAATTGTCATTGTGCTTTGCAGCTGAAATTCCAGAGCTGCTCTTTTAACCCAGAGTCATGAATCATTAATGACATTGAATAGTAAAGGGTTGGCAGAAATGACAGGTGCCATGCACAATGGTATTATCGTTTTCTGAATTTCATTACTGATACACACCGATTTTGTGGCCTTCATTTTTTTTAAACCTGAAAATCTAATCAAATATTCAGCATGTTAAGAGCATCAATTTAAGAGCATTAACCACAGAAATTTCACAGAACTTATCCAAAAATAAATTTTATATCCTTTAACCTAACAATGTGAAAGTCTCATTCTGTCATAACTTGAGTTATTAATGATCAAAAGTGTTAACCTGGTTTTTTTTTTTTTAAACACCTAGTACATGCAACCAAGTTTTGCATTTGATATCAAAGGAACCAAATTAAACTATAGGGTAGGCCTACCACACAATGAACTTTAAATATTTGATTAAATTTCAAAGAAACAAAGTATCAAAATCTTGTTTTGATCTTCATTTTTATTGCATCTTCAGAAAATCATAACAGTGACAAATTTTGACAATTGTCAAAATATCACAATTATTGACAATCTCAAGGCAGTTTCATTGCAATTTCAAGGCAAATTGACAATGTTACAGAGCATTCCCCATGAATTTTTGTTGTTGTTGTTTACTTAAAATTTCCTCAGGGCATAATCATACACATCTATATGTTCCATAGTAGGTAAATGAAAGATTGGCTAGTGATAAAGTGCCGATAACTTGATAATAGATGATGAAACGGTGGTGCCACAACGATCCCCCACCCCCCCCCCCCCGAAAAAGCTAACAACATCAATATAATTTACACAGAAAGTGAACACTTCACAGAAAAAAATATCTCACCACTCTTTCCAGGAGATAAATTTAGTGAAAGTATGAAACTGTCAAGAGTCCCTTGATGACCATTAATTCTTGAAGATTTTAACACCACAACTGATAGAAAATTGTGTTATTCATTATATCTGTGTATAGTTTTGCATTTCCAACTTCCAAAATAATTTCTGCAGGAGCATGTTACTGTTACAGTGCATTCAAGAAAAAACAAAACCTTAAAACAAAGGGCTACTGCATGTAACCAAACTATGTGCTCTATGACAAATAGTTTCACATAAAACAGAAGTATTAACTTTTAAAAGGATACCTTGATGGCGTTCATCCGTATATGCTGTACCAGGCAGCATTGTTTAGAAAATGACACGTAAAAAGTAAATGGTACTTTACATTGTCATCAATCGCAAAAGTATATAGTATAAAGGTCACATAAGGCATAAAATATGATTATGGCAATTTTCCCCATTAGCCATCAAGGTATCACCTGAAACAGGGGTGTCGATCCGTGTTCATGATTGGGGAGGAGGGTATCCCCCCTCCCACACAAGGGACTTTTTCAAAAATCTGTTTATAAACTTGCATTTTAGAGCATCCAAAAATGGTTTAATGATTAAATGTTGTTTAAAGTCACGGCAAATGCAACAAAATATTGATAATCATAACATAAGATATTCAAATATGTGTGTTATATGTAAATTATTTCTAAAGGCAGGAAAATGAAGGCAGATAGACAGTTTGTTGTTCAATGTTCGAAGAAGGAGTTTTATTAATAGCACAATTTCTTGGATATTTTCGCATTGAAATTATGGCATTTCTTATTTCCTTACTTCTAATCATTAAAGAATGTGATAGTATTTCAAGATCAAACATAATGAGTTTTCATAATTATTAGTTTTAAGTTGATGTATCATAATTATTATTTATTTCATCCAAAAATATTGGGGGTGATAATACAAGCCATCCCCCACCTCAAATTTTGTTGGGGGATATATACCCACACTCCCCCCCCCCCCCCCCCGATCGACACCCATGTCCAGAAAGCATACTACTTCCAATTTAAGGAAAATAGAAAATTCATTTTGATACCATGCAAATCATAGCAATAATATAGATTTGCTCATTATGGAAATCGTAGACATAATCTTCATTCCGAAATGTGAATATCATTTTCACTTTTTGTGAAAAAAAAATCGGGTTTTGCACAGGACCTGTTTCAATTGGTTCTTTAGATGCAATGTGAGGATGAAAATACTAATTTCAATAAAGTGTGCAGGCAAACCTTAATATAATGACCGTGATAGTGATATATTTCTAAAGCGCTCAGAGACTTTATCAGAATATTTGATTTCAAATGAATCCAGAATATTACTATGAATCCAGAATATTATTATGATCACCATGAGTCATCTGACGTCAAACACGTTGCCGAATTTTAGTTGAACCCTGAATCCTGACGGAAGTGTGTTATAAGTATCTGAATATCTGATGTGCTATAAGTATCTGAATCAATGGATAGCAGTTGAGCAGTTGAGGAAAAACATCATTATTATTTTCTTTATAATTTCCTAAAATAAATTCGTCAACCTGAACCAAAATGTAGGTACTAAATAGTCATGAGTACCCGATAGGATGCGAAGGTCAGTGTGATTGGATTAATCAGCATGTGCGCGCCCGTAAACAGGCGACTAACAGAAATGCTTCCCAGGGAGTGGAGTTTGTGCACAGTTACAGTGTGTAGCCTATCCGATATGCGTCGGGCTTTCTGGCAAGTATACTAATCACGTTATGGATATACCTTTCTCCCAGCGAGGGTTTTTTTTTTTTCCCCTTCCCCCACGTGACATGACATGAATATCGTATTCGTTCTCACTTTATTCCCTGATATTTCATGTCCTACTTCGGATCCGATCACATTTCCTCCCAAATTTATGTTGGCTCTCTACAAAATATAAATCCATCAAAACACTGTTTAAAATGGTTCTTGGATATCTTGGATGTCAGCTTGCTATTGTTATCTTCATGTATTCAGGTAAGAAGATTTTTTAACTGAACCTTTATTGAAATCCAAGTTATTTTGTTTTATACGTTACGGACTACATCAAGGATATCAGTCAACCTGGTGACAACATAAAGCTGATGTAGTCGTAATAGAGCTTGGATCAGACCAATATTATCAGGAAAATTTACACTTTCATCGTTAATCTTTGTTCGTTTTTCATTATTCCTGGTAACGTAAGGGATTGTAAATGACCAAATAACATGTTTTTGCCCTAATATACACTTTGCATCTCGAATTACCCTCTCAATAAGGGTGTTTTCTAATTCGCTAAGCTAGCCATTCTTCACTCTAAAATATAAGAGCAGAAATTGTTAGCGGCAAACTGCTACCAGTATAATTATAGTAGTGCAGGTTCGAGCTTTGCTAGCGGTTATACTCGCTATCTCCTCTACTCATTTTATAAGTGTTCGAGCTTAAGCGGTTATCCTCGCTATATCCTCTGACCATGCTATAAATATCCGAGTTTTGTTAGCGGTTAAACTCGCTATCTGCTCTCCCCTTAATATCATTAATGTTCGAGCTTTGCTAGCAGTTTTAATCGCTATCTGCTCTCCCCATATTATTAATGTTCGAGCTTTGCTAGCGGTTATACTGCTATCTGCTCTATTATTAATCTTAGTATTCGACTTTTGCTTGCAGTTATACTCGCTATCTCCTCTACCCATAGTATTAATGTATTGCGGGTGGATTGTAGTTGTTAGTGCGCGCTATAATAGGTGGTTAAATTGACGTGCCAATTTTTCCCCTCCCAAGAGCAGATCCCCCATAAGTTCATTATCGATCAGTCTGAGCCTATCTTGATCATGTTGATCGGGTATACTCGCTATCCACGCATCCAGTACTGGTAGGAGAAGGGAAGCTAGTATACTGCCTATCCTCCCTCCTATACATAAAAGCGAATAGCAAGTATAACCGCAACCCTCCGTACTATATACATGTAGCGAATAGCGAGTATAACCGCTATCCTCCTGCTTCATAATTATAGACTGGTAGCGAATAGCGAGTATAACCGCTATATACTCCCTCCTATAATCATATATACTGGTAGCGAATAGCGAATATAACCACTATCGTCCTTCGTACATAACTGGTAGCGAATGGCGAGTATCAGATAACCGCTATCGTCCTTCCTAACTGGTAGCGAATAGCGAGTATAACCGCTATCGTCTTTCGTACATAATTTTATATATTGGAAGCGAATAGCGAGTATAACCGCTAGCCTCCCTCCTACATAATCATAGACTGGTAGCGAATAGCGAGTATAACCGCTATCCTCCGTCACACACTTATATACTGGTAGCGAATAGCGAGTATAACCGCTATCGTCCTTCCTACATAACTGGTACCGAATAGCGAGTATAACCGCTATCGTCCTTCCTACATAACTGGTAGCGAATGGCGAGTATCAGATAACCGCTATCGTCCTTCCTAACTGGTAGCGAATAGCGAGTATAACCGCTATCGTCTTTCGTACATAATTTTATATACTGGAAGCGAATAGCGAGTATAACCGCTAGCCTCCCTCCTACATAATCATAGACTGGTAGCGAATAGCGAGTATAACCGCTATCCTCCGTCACACACTTATATACTGGTAGCGAATAGCGAGTATAACCGCTATCGTCCTTCCTACATAACTGGTACCGAATAGCGAGTATCACCGCTATCGTCCTTCGTACATAATTTTATATACTGGCAGCGAATAGCGAGTATAACCGTTAGCCTCCCTCCTACATAATTATAGACTAGTATAACAAATAGCAAGTATAACCGCTATCGTCCTTCGTACGTAATTCTATATACTGGTACCGAATAGCGAGTATAACCGCTATCTTCCTTCCTACATAACTGGTACCGAATAGCGAGTATAACCGCTACCAACGCTCCTGTATAACCGCTATCCTCCCTCCTACATAATTATATACTGGTAGCGAATAGCCGCTACAATTTTTTGCCCTTATATATGAGAGCAGAAATTCGCCAAATTCGCTAAAGACTACATTCCCCATAATTATCATCATTATCACTGTTTTCATTATTTCTATTAGTAGTAGTAGTTGCTGTTATATTTATTACTATCATCATCATCATTATGCTTATCTTTGTTGCCATATCGTTATCATAGCTCGTGCAATTTGGATATGACTTGTTTGATTAGTTGCAAGCTCTTCTTGAATCCGTTCGGCTGTTTAAACTGTGCTAGGCGAGACAACGTGTTATCAAGAAGCTCCTTGCTCTTATCAGGGAGGTGGAAGATCTCCTCCACCTCCCTGCTCTTATTATATTGCCGCTTATATAGCATACATGGTCTGCCAAGCGTTACAAGAATTCCAACGAGTCATCAGTATATATTCTCATCCTTCATTCATTACAGTCATACCCTTTTATCACTCGCAGTGTTTCTTAACAATGTAAAAACCCTGCCTGCCATGGGTATCAAAAGGTATACAGAAAATGCTCCCCCCTCCCGCCCCCTCCCCCTCCCTCCAATAGGGGCCACGCATGAAAATAATTTTGCATTTTGCTTTAAAATGCAAAGCTACAAAATTCCATGTTCTAAATTTTGTCGTTTGCACTAAAACGATGTACAGGGGGGCGTTTCATGAAAGGACTTTGCTCTCAGCCAATCAGATGCAAGGATTTCAGTAGCTTATAACAGTTGTCGGATAAAATATCCTACAACTTCCTTTCATGAAACGCTCCCCAGGTTATCCAGTGGTCTAAAGTGCACGGTTCTACCAATCTCAAGTGTACGTTTTGTCACGTGGTCTCTATGCTCCCTCTATCTACCAGAGGACCCTGAAGCAAGGGGCAGATTTCCCTCTATCAGGGGAGCTTTTCATGAAAGGAAGTTGTCGGATATTTCATCCGACAACTGTTATAAGCTACTGAAATCCTTGCATCTGATTGGCTGAGAGCAAATTTGTCGGATAAAATATCTGACAAGTCCTTTCATGAAACGCCCCCCAGGTGGATGGAGGGCATATTCAACTTTCATCCTCCACAGAAAGACGAAAACTGATATTAAGTTTTAGTGTTCTAAAATGCAGTTTCATTTTACAAAGATCAAAGTAGTCACTTGCTGATCAAGTCTTTGAACATCAACATATTTTGGATATTCACCAGAATGTATGATCATCAAATGAAGATTACGATTAAATTAATTACTCATTATGCACTTCAAGCCCTTACAAGCATTTTTTAGGAGGGGGTTCGCACCTTAAGTAGATATATATATATATATATATATATATATATATATATATATATATATATATATATATATATATGTGCTCGAAGCGCACATCACGAGCGCGAAGCGCGATTTCCCTGCGGCCGGGGTCCAGGGCCCTTAAACGGGCCCTGGAAGCTCAGGGGTTTTAGATGCTTTTTGATGCAATCTCTGTCTTATTTCAGAGCATTTTACCCCAAATTTCTGACCAATACCTCACAAATAGTTTTACTTTTAAAACTTCAAAATCATGGGGAGACCGGCTCACATATGACTGTAGTTCATCACTTTATTGGATGTTAAAGGCGAACAAAGGAAAATAATATATTAGTTACTATTACTATATTACTTAGAGTCTAACAGTCAGGGGCATTGCTAGAACATTTTGAATGGGGGGGGGGGGGGGCTTGTGACACCAAAATTTGCCTACAAATTTTTAGGGTGTGACACCCAATTTTGCCGACAAAATGTTGCACCCTAATCCCCCCCACACACACACACACAAATAATAATAGAAGAAAATCGCAGATGTAGAAATCTTGATCATACGGGCCCAGTTTTCGCAAAGAGGGGATTGACGCCTTTAGCCCGAATATCAATTTTTCAGTTATTAAATGTTTGCGAGCGAGCGAAGCGAGCGAGCAAAAAAAAAAAAAAAAAAAAAAACTTTTCGTAGTGAAAATGTACATAATTTACATACAGAAGTTACATAATTATCTGGAAACTTCGCTGCCCAAATTATGTGGATATTCTGGCACCTCGCTGCCCGAATATGAAGTGGTGGTTGCCCGAATATTGGAACGTGGAAAATCCGGGGGGGGGGCTGCATCCCATTCTCGAAGGGGACGCCTTTTGCTCGAATATCAACTTTTTAATTTCTAAATGGTTGAGAGCGAAGCGAGCGAGCAAAATATTTGCTTTAACTTTTCGTAGTGAAAATGTACAGAAGTTACATATACAAGTTACAAAATATTATTATCTGAAAACCTTGCTTCCCAAATATTGGATATTCCAGCACGTCACTGCCCGAATATGAATATCAGAACTTTGAACATCCTCTGAACGGGGAGAGGGGCTTCAGCCTATTGCCGAAGGGGGATGCCTTTTGCCCAAATATTAAACTTCCAGTGACGGTTATTGCGAGCGAGCGAAGCGAGCGAGCAAAATTTTTCAAAACTTTTCTTGGTGGAAATGTACAGAAGTTGCATACACAAGTTACATAATGTTGTTTACTGGGAACTTTGTTTCCCAAATATTTGGATATTCTAGCACCTTGCTGCCCGAATATGAATATCGGAGCTTTGAAAATCCGCGGGGCAGGGGACGGGGGCTACAGCCCATTGCCGAAGGGGGTGCCTAATACCCGAATATTAAAATTCCAGTGTTGCTGCGAGCGAGCGAAGCGAACGATAAAAAAATGGGCATTTTTTCTTCTTTTTCTTCCCTTCCCTTTTTCTTTTCCTTTTCTTTCTGTTTTTGTTTTCCTTTCCTTTCCCTTTTCTTTTTTCTTCTACTTTCTCTTTTCTCCTTTTCCTTTTCTCTTTCCTCTTTCCTCTTTTTTTTTTTCAATGTTTGCAAATTTTCTTAGCTCTATTCAACCACAAAAATGACTCCCCCCCCTTTTTTTCCTAAGGGGGGGGGGGGTTCGCGCGCACCCCGCGAACCCCTAGTTTATATGGTACTGCACTTCAATGTGCTGCCCTGTGCCTGCATTGTGCTATTGTCCATCGTAGATTCTTTAGAAGCGGTTACGGTAAATGTGCGATCACCAGCTTTGTCATGGGTTGTGGACTATGAGTTAGCAGGGCCTATATAGAAGAGTAATGTTGGCTCTGTGCCTGAACAGGTTGGAATGACTGACACACCGTTACCGTTTTCCCTCTCATATCAAACATTTTGAGGCATTTCCTTAAAGCCAATACAATCAACTTCCTTATCTCAATCATTCCGAACAAGGTCAAAGGTTTATCGTATCTATTAATACCTGGTATATCGCCCATAGTGGACGTGCATTTCTTTGAACTATATATAGTTCAAAGTTCAAAGTTCAAAGAACTATAGCACTTTTTTTTCGTTTCGAGTTACATGGATGTACTTTACGTAGGAAAAATGGTGCAATTAACAAACGAGCAGAGGGTTGAGTTGCAAGAAAATATCACGAGAAAATCAATTCGTAATATTCACATAATTTTGTGGATACCCTGCATGAATCAAAGGTTTTTGAAAGCTCAGATAAATTGAATCGCCTTAAACGTGAATCTTTGAAACACAAATTACTAAAAAGAGATCATTATAAAGAATGATCTCAGATTTAAGTGGCACGGCTTTGGTCGATACTCGTTACACTGTCCAAAAATTCTGTGTTAGATGTTTTCAAAAACCTCTTGAAAACCTTAGCAATCAGTCATACATGACAGTAATAATGAATGTAATGTTGAATAGAATACTGTTTCTTCTTTAAAGGAAAATCCAACCTTAATTTTTTCTATTGATAATTTATGAAGCGTAACTTGCTAATTAATTTGATACCAAATTTACCAGAATTGGGCAGCTAAGAAGAAAGTTATAGAATGTTTTAGATCCCCCCCCCCCCCCCCCAAAAAAAAAAAACAAAACAAAACAAAACAAAAACCAGAAAACCCAAAAAAAACCAAAAAAAAAACACGTCTTTTGCACGTTCGTCTGCTGCACGAAATCATTCGCGTTCACCGCAGACGACAGTGGTCAGGTAGTTTACTGTGCATTGGAAGCAACAATCATGATGTACTGTCAAGCATTTTGATGTCGGAATAGAAGTGGGAAATTCAGAAGTGGAAAGTCTTTTCACAAGTTCCCAAATCCGAAAGAGAGACCGGAACATTTTCAGAAATGGACTGCAGCGGTAAAAGTGGAAGTCATATCTAGAACAAACATGCGACTTCTGCAGAAACTTTTCCACACGCAAGGCCAAGGAGGTGCACGACCGGATGTGACCAACCCTGAATAACTCTTAAGGCGGATTCACACCGAACACGACACACGACACACGACACGACAAAACGACATACTACACGACAAACGGCGAAAAAACAGTGCACACCGCACACGACATTCGCTAAAAAGTCGTGCTGGAGAGAGGGCGATGTCGTTTTTGATGATGAGAATGTCGTGATAGTATTCATTTGAAGTTCATCATTGTAGTCATCAAAATAATTCTATAAGAGTTTTATATTGTTTAATTTTGAAATCATTTATTCTTTATTTGGATTTCTAAAAGTTGTTAAATTGGTCAAGTGACACATGTTGAGAAATTACAAAAGTAATATTTGCCGTTTTCTATTCGGAATAATCATAGCTGTATTTTTTTTTCTTCATATCGTGTGAGTATTATAAATACATTTTAAAAAAATGATCTTTGTCGTCTATTCGGAATAAATCCAACCATTTTTTGTTTTATACACTCATGACTGACCATGTTTTAGAGACAAAATGATCTGAAAAATATATTTCCTTAGAGTAGATCTACTTAATTTCTTGCTGGACCAAGTCTAACGGAAATTTTTGTTTTCCATTTATGACGAGTAGATTGTCTATGACACATGGTCATAACCTTATTTCTGTGACATACTAGTAATATGCACATTTTCCCCAAACTTAAAAAAAAAAAAATTCTGTCTGCAATTTGGATTTGGTGCAGCTACCGGGGGGGGGGGGGGGGGGGGGGTGGAAATAAATGGCTAAGTGGGAGGTTGCGATATGATAGGACTCCTCACACACCCTCTCCTTTCTAATTGGTTTGCTTTATTACTTCACATTCTATCAAGTATACTCACTTCCATACCAATATACCTCAAATAAAATCGCAGTCACAACCGCATACCTTGCAAGTTTCTCCTTTCTTTCAAATTGTAAATACAGGGGAAAGTTGTCGGTATTGTTGGATATTCTATGTATCTGTGTATAAGTTATCTCAAAACACACTCATGGTTGATAAAAAAAAAAAAATCAGATATTTGTCAACAAAGCAAAAGCAATACTTTGCCCCATATTATGGAAAATCTTTAAATGACTCCAGAGAATACGTTTTCAAAGTTGCATTGAAAAAATACACACTTTTAAATGTCTTTCCCTATTTCTTCTCCCTCTCTCTCTCTCTCTTCTCTTTATTCCCCCCTCTCTCTATTCCCTCCCTCTCTCCCCCCCCTCTATCTCTCTCTCTCTATCTCTATTCCCTTCCCCCTCTCTCTTTCAAAATTGTTCAGTACCCATTGTATTCTGTTTGATAGCTGAAAAAAAACCTGAATATAATTGGAAAGATTATCATTAAACAATACAAATATTTAAAAGACTTAAACAGTTATTTAATACTGCGATTCAAAACTTTGAATGAGATAGATTTCTACAACAAGCACCTTTAACAAAATAATAGACCAGTATGGATTTTCCTTTAAAACAGTATTGAGAAATCATGTAAATATTTTCAGTTATAGTATTGTATTCAGGTAAGTTTAAGCTCCATCAGCGTGGAAATGGACTTCATCCCCAAGAATGTATGATGTAGTAAGCAAATACAATTAGCTCATACACCCCCCCCCCCTTCCAGAATACATGGAACATACTGCTAATGAGATGCATCTAACTGCAAAGGCCGAATGATTATTTAGGGGGAGGGGAACATAAATTGATATTCAACGACATTAACCACAGTTAAATTTTGAAATAGAGATTTGACAAAACTTTGAAAAGCCCCACTGAAGAATTAACTTATAATTGCAGACTAAATAACATTCTAACCAGTGGTAGTGCATAACATAGTTAAATTAAAGAAGAGAAGTAAGATAGTTGTAGGAGCTGTGAAATGAAATTCTTCATGGGGGTAAGACTGTTATTCAAAATACTAAAATGAATGGACTATGTTATGCCTTTGGTGTGTCCTTGCACACTCCATTGTGAGATCATTTGAGGATCGAGGGGAGGGGGAGCAAGGGGTACTGGGGTACTAGGAAACAGTGGCGAATCCAGGCTTTCTTGAGGGAGGGGGCTCAATATTCACAAAAATTTTCTGACAAGCAAAAAAAAAAAAAAAAAAAAAGGTCCTCAGCATTTTTGGGGCCCCTTTTTGGTCCCAGGGGAGGGGCCCGGGCCCCCCGGCCCCCCCCCCCCCGGATCCGCCACTGCTAGGAACTACAAGGAAGGGTGTGGTGACACAGGTAGTATTAATATTAGCAGCCGATGGACTGGGGAGAGACACTGCTATCTGAGAACGATGAATGGCATCAAGTTCATTCCCTTCGACTCCCTCTTGTTCTTGAGAGCATCCTTTTGTATCAGCTACCAGGTACAATCTCTTGTAGGTGTGTACATGCCCTGCAAAATAATAAAAGAATTAAACAATGATATAGCTTTCCTAACAACAAGCATTACATCATAGCTACAAAGTGACTTGTATAGTTGTATAACATTTTTGAGATACAATTCACAAAACACATACATCAAAATTACTAAACATTTTCTTGAATGAACAGAAATTTAATAAGATGAGAAAATAGCATCTAACATAGCAAGAGACTATAACACAAGCATGCATGATCAGTGTTTATGTATTAAATGCTATCGTTGTGTAGGACCATGACAAAGCTTATGTTAGTAAATAGAAGATCAGGGTATAAATTATTTCCCTGTTAATTAAAACAAAGCAGCACAACTAATTGACAGACTTTGAATGAACACCCATCCCCAATTTCCATGAACTGATGCATTGGGAAAACAATTGGACTGTTGCATGTTCTGTACTATAAATAAAATTGTACTTACTCTCTTAGGTAAGGATGTGAAATCAACAATACTAGTACGTTAGTAAGTGTTTTTCCTTGAGGATGGGAAACAGGTGTGTGATGACCTGAAATGATGGTGGCACCAGTTCTACTTCTTTTCCCTCGTTCTTCCTCATGTTCTTGTACTGCATTAAACAAGCCTGTATGTTGACCAAACTACATCCAGCACTTTCTCCTGTAAATTTAGTAAGAAAGGAATTTAGATCATTATTGTATTTTCGCCAGGATAAGAAATAACAAAGCAAAATGAAATTACTAAAAAAAAATTATTATTATTTACTTTAAAAGACAAAATAGCAATGCTGAGAATAATAATGATTTAAAAAATAAAAGTAGTAAATAAATTATTTGACCAGATGAATTCTGACTTGCTTTATGTCTTATTTATAATGACATAATTGATGGGGGATGTTGTACTGTATGTAAAGTATCTATATAAAAACTACTTATCAGTTTCCATCTCCAAACGAATCTTTAACTTCATTTTAGAGTTGAATGAAACAAAATAATTACCAGATCTTTCAAGCTTGCTGGCAATCTTTCAGCAAATGTGTCTCACCCTTAATATCCTCATCTTTGTACAGGGATTAGCCTGGTTTTCCAGTGTTTAATCCTGGCCCATTCTTTTATGCTGCAAAAAATAGATGGAGAAAGTAACAAACCATAAGACTACAAATAAACAGGTTCATAAATATATAAGGTTCTTTTAATATTTCTTCATGGAATGGACTTTTATTTCATATTAGAAATTCACATTTAGTCTCATCTCAAATAGAATGGTTGGTCTTATGATAGAAATTTATGTAATTATTCAACTTGAAAAAAAAAAGTGAAACATAAAATTTAACCTATTTCAATTTATCAAGAGTTTATATATAGCGAAATGGCAAAAGATAAATCATAATAAAGGCCATAGTGACATATAATTTTATTTACAACTTACTACACTCCCACTCAAACAAATGTTGGGATTCGCCCCTTTTTCTCAATGTATAGACTTAGGGGTTTATGAACAGCAAGTGTACAATATATACATCTACTCTAGATCCAGAGGCGGATCCAGGAATCAGGATTTTGTCAAGGGGGGGGGGGGGGGGGCACATATCTCAGAAAACTTTCTGACAAGAAAAGAAAAATAAAGGTTATCTTATTTCTTCTTTTTTTTTTTTTTGGTCCAGTTTTCCTTCAAATTCTCTGAAAAGCAAAAAGGGGATGCCCCCTAAATCTGCCACTGCTAGATCTTTGACATCCCTGTTTCGGATTTGTAGCCCTAATGAAAAAATTCTCTCTGAAAATTTCAGTTTTACTAATATTGCCATATATGTCAAATTGATCTAATGATTATTCTTATTTCTCCCTTTTTAAAAATTATTTTATTGGCCTGTAACTTAGACTGCTTCTAGATCTACTGGAAATGCTTTGATCAAAACAAAAAGAATCAAAACTACCTAAAACAAACAAATAATAAAACAAAAAGATAAGGAGCCTGGAGGAGTGAGTTTAAGATTTAGACTAACTGTTAGATCTAAATGTTAGACCTACAAATAAGAAAAAGGTCTCTAACTTAGTTCTAGATCTACATAAACTCTAGATCTAATGTTAGTCAGTGACATGTATGATGTAAATTGATGTTAGATATCTTAAATTTAGAGTCTAGAGATTAGACTCTTGCCTAACTTAGAATCTAGACCACTGTACTATTATTTGGCCTAACGTTAGGCTCTAGATCTGGATCTAGTAGAATTAACAGCTTAGTAAGTACACTACAAGCCCCCCCCCCCCCCCTTCCCCAAAATTAGGCTCAAATTAAGAACCAACAACAGTGAGACTAAATCATGTCAAGTTGAGTAGATGGTCTAGTAACGTTAACAGACAGGTTCGAAATTTGTAGGGGGGGGGGGGGTCTCTCTCTCTCTCTCTGTCGATTTTACAGACACTAGACCATTATAATGCAGACCATAGGCTAGCTCTGATTTTAAACGGAATGATGCCCATACCATGCTCCCCCCCCCCCCCCCCCCGGCCTCCAGATACACTGCCTGGAGTCTGGACTCCTGGACCTGTAATGGTCCTGGGGCTGGGACCGGGCTGGAGTAATTAGCTTTAACAGTTAGGCCTTATTTAGTTTAGTTTACATGTTGTTAGGAATTAGGCCTATATTCAGCTAGACCTAACTTAGACTAAGACCGCTGGAGCCAGGGATCTAGCTCTAGATCTAACTTTTACTCATTGAATTTGCTCATAACCTAGCCTAACTTATGGCTAGGTAAAGTTAAGTTTAGCCACCATTTATTCTCTCCGCAGTCTAAGTTAGATCTATAGTCTTATAGACGATAGATTCTCTAAACTTACTGTTAATGTTATTGTAAACGTTAGTTTTGGTCTTTGTCAAGTTGATCAAACGTTGGCCTTTGTTAAGTTCGTCAAGCATTGATAAAATATAGAGTCTAGACTAGATCTAGAGTCTAGACATCTATAGACCTCTCATCTAATTAGTCTTAGTGTTACTTACCGTAGTAGATAAACTTTCAGCAACCTTTCAACCAAAGGATCAATCAGACAAGTAGATCTATGTAACTTAGGTCTCTCGTTTTGGTTGGACTTGACGAAAACATAACCGATGCTGTGTTTTTGTGTATAGCTCTATGGTACTTTTTGTGCGGTGCGATAAAATAATTTACACGTAAAATCCCATAGAGATATGAGCTGGAGAAGTGAAAGTTTCTGTAATACAATTAGCGGCTTTGGATGAATATGACGTCACTGCAAATCCTCCACGCTAATTGGTTGGTGGCCAAAATGTCGTTTTGTCGTGCTGGGAAAATCGCTCACTGAGCGATTTTCTGAAACGACTAAAACCCCCTAAAAACGTCGTGCACGACGTTTCGAAAAATGTCGTGGCAGGTGTGCACGGTGCCATAGGGTTTGCATTAGAGCGATTTTTCAGAAAGTCGTTCATGTCGTTTTGTCGTGTCGTGTGTCGTGTGTCGTATTCGGTGTGAATCCGCCTTTAGGGTTGCAGAGGTTATAACTTGTTCATTATACGAAGTTCGAATAAACTGTTCTTTCATAAATGTTAGTGCTGAGTAATAGAGCTGCCTAATCATGCTTTTAAGTAATGAGTAAACATAAATAATGGTACATGTTTTTACATGTCAACTTTCCAGCTACAACTTGATCAAAAGGCTTCACAGTCAGTGGCGGCACCAGGATTTTTAAAGTGGGGGGGGGGGCAAATGGGGGGCAAAAGAAAATGTTGGAGGGGCAAGGGCGGAAAAAAAATGACACTTTTTGTAGTGAAAATGTACAGAATATTCGGCTATAAACCTACCCAGATATGAGGACATTTTGAGCATCTAGCTGAACTGCCCGATTATAAAGAGGTGTTAGTTATATCTGCGAGCGAGCGAAGCGAGCGGGCAAAAATTTTGACATTTTTCGTAGTAAAAATGTACAGAAATTACATATTCGGCTATAAAACTACCCCAATATGCATGAGGACATTTGAGCATCTTGCTGCCCGATTATGAGGTGGTAGTTATTTATTGCGAACACTTGTTGTCGTGAAAATGTACAGAAATTATATTCGGCTATGAAACCACCCAGATATGAGGACATTTGAGCATCTTGCTGCCCGATTATAAGGTGGTAGTTGCGAACGGGCAAAAATTTTGAAACTTTTTGTGGTGAAAATGTACAGAAATGATTATTTGGCTATAAAACTACCCCAATATGAGGACATTTGATCATCTCGCGGCTTGATTATGTGGTGGGAGTTATAGGCCTGTATTGCGAGCGAGCGAAGCGAGCGAGCAAAAATTTTGACATTATTATAGTGGAAATGTACAGAAATTATTCGGCTTTAAAACTACCCAAATATGAGGATATTTATACGAGCTGAGCGAACAAATTTGCCCCATGCCCCCCCCCCCCCCCCCCCCCCCCCCACCTTGATGTCGCCACTGCTTTCCAAGTTTCCGGGGTTTTTTTCTTTTTCCTTCTTTTCTCCATTCCTTTTTCACTTTTTTCTTTCCTTTTCTTTTCTTTTTCATTTTCCACCCTTTTATTTTTTTTCACTCCGAAAATTATTGGGGGGGGGCAACTGGGGGGGGGGCAAATGCCCCCACCCCCCCCCCTTCTTGGTGCCGCCACTGTTCACAGTGTACAGTATTACGCCATTGGAGTCTGCACACTTTTGCATAATAACATAATAACTTGCAATGGTCCTGATGGTAGAACAACCGTGCATATTTGCAAAATGTCTAAATTAGATGCTAATTTTCCTATATAATTTTCCATTTTATTGACAAATTTACTGCTTTCATGTTGGCTGTCCTATTATCCTTTAACCATTTTTTCTTTTTTCTTTTCTTTTTTTCTTCTTCTTCTTCTTTTTTTTTTTTTTTTTTTTTTTTTTTACCCGTTTCTCTGAATTTTCTGTTTATACGCGCTACATTCATGAATAATGATAATAATAATGGTGGCTTCTTGTATAGCGCTCATGTACGTCACGTTGTGAACGCTCCTGTCGCTCTAACATTATTGCTCCGGTCATCAGGGCCCTGTTTCATAAAACTTGTCATCAATGACAAGTTGCATTAACATGTTATAAGCTACTGAAATCCTTGCATCTGATTGGCTGAGAGCAAATTTGACGGTAAAAATCCCCGATCGACAAGACACTTGATGAAACGTCCCCTTGGTCATAGCTTGGCGGTGGTGGGTTAATGTCTTGCCAAAGGCATATAACTAAGTTTATGTTCTTTAAAACTTAAGGCCTGAAGTTTCTACACAAATGATTGTTAAATTGTAGGAATAATATTAAATTTCATAAAATCATTAATAACAAGATGAATGCGGCTGCGTCTCCTATATGCCTCCGCCTAAATTCAGTTGATGGATCAAACTGTTCTTGAAATATTGTGATAACCAGAATAAAAAGCCTCTAATTACATGTTAACTGACCTTTTGACATTTGACCTTACACCTTATAACCCAAAAGTCTGATCACTTTATAACCTCCTAGTCATGAATATAAAATAGTTGAGATATGGTGATAACAAAGGTAACAAAAAACAACATTAATTTCACATACACCTGTATAATGACTTCTATGACCTGTCACATTATTTTGACCTACTTGAACAAAAATCTAATCAGTTCGTCTCATTATGGTGTTGCATACTTGTTCCAATCCAGGTTTGAAAATTAATGGATCAAATGGTTCTTGAGATATCGCGTTAGCAAGGCTAACACCTGCAATTTCAGAAATTGACCTGTGACCTTTGACCTTTGACCTACATACCCCAAAATCTAATCAGATCATCTTCCTATGGTGATACATACTAGCACCAAGTTTAAAGTTCATACCTCCAATGGTTCTTGAGTTATCGCGAGAATGAGGCTAAAGCCTGAAATTTCACAAATTGGCCTCTGTGACCTTGACCTTTGACCTACGTACCCCAAAATCTAATTAGATCGTCTTCGTATGGTGATACATACTAGCACTGAGTTTGAAGTTCATACCTCATATGGTTCTTGAATTATCGCTAGAACGAGGCTAACACCTGAAATTTCAGAAATTGGCCTCTGTGACCTTGACCTTTGACCTACGTACCCCAAAATCTAATCAGATCGTCTTCCTATGGTGATACATACTAGCACCAAGTTTAAATTTCACACCTCATGTGGTTCTTGAGTTATCGCTAGAACAAGAAAGCGGGACGGACGGACGGACGGACGGACAACCCGAAAACATAATGCCTCCGGCACCACCTTCGGTGGGCGGAGGCATAAAAATTATATTGATCTTTTTTTTTTTTCTTTCTTTCTTTCTTTCGTGCCACACAAGAGAACAAGTGAAAATATTTCACTCGTCGTGCCGTGGAATTGTCGTGGTCTAGGGTATCCCACTCAATGCCATTCAATATAAATAATCTTATATGAAAGTCATGTAGTCGATATATTATATATTTGATTACATGATTTTAATGATCAGATGAACAGCGTTGGCATCAGAAATTATGTTTTGTCTATCCTTTTCTTTTATCATTGATCATGGGCCAAAGTCAGTTGGATGGGGGTACTCGTACCAACAACAACGGGGGAGACAGCAAATGTTTACTCTGTTTTATTCCAAACGCATATGTACACGCTGTTTCCCCTACCCCTTTTGTCAAAAAATAACTTTTTTTATGTTTGTTTGTTTGTTTGTTTTTTGAGGGGGAGGGGGACTTGTCATAGATTTTTTTTTTTAGAACAAAGCAACAACAAAAATGTTTCCTTCTTTATACAAGTATATGCACTCTCTAAATGTAAAACAGTGAAAAGGCACTCAAAAGAGAGTGTAATTCAACTCCCACAAGGAGTTAAATGATGGACAACCCTTTTTCGAGTAAAAAACGAGTGGTCACTAGCTATTTCACTCAGAAAAGAGTGAAACACAAATCCTTTAAAGAGTGAAAATTTTATCACTCATGTGGACAGAGTGGAGATAATTCATTCCTTTTCTGAGTGAAATCATCAAACTCGGTCTCGAGAGTATTGTGACGGGCACGGTTCGCCACGCCAGCTGACACGGCTATCTTGTCAGGATGCCCCCGTGCCTGGCCGAGCTCCCCGTCCGACTGGTCAAAATGTATGACCGCTGCTGATGGCTGGAG
Source organism: Heliocidaris tuberculata (assembly GCA_025618425.1). Lineage (NCBI taxonomy): Eukaryota > Metazoa > Echinodermata > Echinoidea > Camarodonta > Echinometridae > Heliocidaris > Heliocidaris tuberculata. Next base: position 43,774,489 of record CM046838.1, read on the forward strand.
TTACACTCGACCATCACCAACCGTCAGTTACTGCACACCACTAGGCTTACTCATCCGTCGATGGCAATCGATCAGCTCTGAAGATTTGCATGTTGCTGCGCCTAGATGTGTAGCTTCTTTAATTATTATCTCTAGGCAACAGGGGATTGCAGCACCTAATTATTGATCAGCATGAATAGACCAAAGGCTGCAGAGTAAATGCCAGATGAAACCTCGATGAGATCCATCGGGTCATGATGGGGTCTGATCCAGTGTGATGGCTAGTCTGAAGCACACAATCCTCTCACTTTGGGGATGTACTACATTATCTATCCATATAACAAATCATTGACGCAACTGTTAGTAAACTAACACTTTCATTAAAACAACATACTCCCTACTGAATTATGAAAGTGACCACTGATTCTCGGCAAGACAACTTTATCAAGAAATAATTCTGTCAAAATGAGCCATGAGAAAACCCGTATATCATTTAAATATACAAATTATGCTAATTTTCCTGCCTGAAGCTCAACCAGTGCTAATACGTTGTAATCTCTATTGGTTTGCACGTTATAACCGATGTTCTGTCACTTATAAAATATTTAGCTCTTTTTCGTTAGAGTATTAACCACTCTTTTTCGAGAGTAGTGCCTGTAGTTGTGTTCACAACAAAGAAATGACACTGACTATGAATTTATTTTTTTTTTTGGTTGCCTTGCGTCACTCGTTGCTCACGAGTGAAAAATAATTTAGTCTGCATACGATATTGAGCTGAACACAAGCTCACTCTGTCAGTGAGTGAGACGGCTGATGAAGGCATATCGGCATGCGCACTAAAAAGGGAGTGCTTTACCACTCCATTTGGAGTGAAAGTTCCTTCACTCTTAATGTAGAATGGCAAATTCACTCCTTTACATTTAGAGAGCACTGTATGCCAGCAAAGCGCATTATCAAGAAAAATAATCCCCACCCCACACACAAACGCACGCACACATTCGTTTTCAGAACGATTTCCGCCCTACTTATCTAATCGATGTGAATTTATTAGCAGCAATGAGATAGATTGCGTTGTGAGCCCCTGACGTCTTTGCATATTTTGTTCATAAAAGTGTATCACTACTGATTATTATTGATTTTTAGTTAACCAAGCGGCTAGCCTCAATGATCTGCAAGGCAATTACAGACTTTCCAAATCACTCTCCTGTGGCAACATCACCTTCGGTAATGGGAAAAGTGTTGCCTTGCTGCCCAAACCAATCACTAATGAGGAGATCTGGCGGCCAGGAATGAGAGGGATAGCTCTAAACATTCTGATCTGTCAGCTACCAGGTATGGAGAAATATTCAGTGGCGTACCTGCGGGGGCACCAGGGAACGTCCCCCCTCCCCCACCCCCTACGGAATAGCGAGAAAAAGAGAGAGGGGTTGAAAGGAGATAATACGACCCTTTCGCATCTTCCCCTCACTTGATGGCCTTGTTCTCTTGTATTTCATCCATCTAGTAAGCCCTCATGTCCCACCAATGACACCAGTGCCACCTGAATGGCTGGACTCAAGCTACGGCACTAGAAATGATATAATTTTGCCTCGTTTTGATATGTATTTCCCGCCCTGTTTGAAGACAAGAAATAGAAACCCTGCTTTGCGTATATTGCAGTGCATTACCAACTACATCCATGAGAGTAGGCAAGATTTTAGATGTGCTCTGAGTCATAAGATATCTAAAGTAGTCGTACGATGATGATTATTCATTGCCTAGAACTTTTGACACCAATATTTTATTCTAACAATGGGAGCCTGTAATTCTGAATACAAAAAACACATCCTGTATGTTGCGCATTAGTAAAAATTAAATTTGTTACTTATAGGTCCAGTCTCATGAAGAGTTGCAAATGTAGGAGATCGTAAATTCGTGATTGATTGAAGGACTTGCGATCAATTCGGATCAATCGAAACTCTTCATAAGACATGGCCCTGATTAGCCTTTAATCAAGGCTGCATGTTAGCTCTTGCTACATGTAGCTCGTTTCTTTGCTGCTCTAGCTCTAGCCTTTTGACAAGGCCCTCGTGACTTGGCTATTTTTCTCGGCAAGTAAGCTAGTAGTGGCTGCATAACAAGACTAGCCGCCCAGCCCGGTGAATGCGCGATCGAGCGACGTGAGTCGCGAGGGCCTTTTGGAACCTGGCCTGTATTTCTTATGCTATCCTTTGTTCCTAGCGAGGATCTGCTACCTTATAGGTAGGAGCCAATTAGCGAACGTATCTTCGCATGACGTCAGCATAAATTTGGTATGCAAATTCGCCTTCATCTCGGCACCCCGTGCAAGCTACATCAATCATGGCGTCCGAAGAAGAATTGTTGCTGAAAAGCACGGAATTTGCCTCGCAAATGCTGAAAATTTCAGCTTTCAAGGACTTACAACTGAGGGTAGTTCTTTCAGTCCTCAAAGGACAGGATGTATTTGTGAGCCTTCCCACGGGATATGGCAAAAGCGCTATTTACCAGGCGATCCCGTTGTGTAAGGACTATATTCGATCGCAAGCTCAAGCTGGAGGACAAGCAATGAACGAATCACATGGAAAGCAAGCCCCGCAGATACCGTTGTGATTGGTCGATAATCCTCGGTAGGCGTGTTACAATACGAATGTCAACTCGTGAATAATTCATATCGGACGATGGAAACCCAGGTTCCAAAAGGCCTCGCGACTAAAGTCGCTCGATCGCGCGTTCACCCGGGCCGTGTTGATTCTTTTCGTCGCCGGCTAGTCTCATCTCAGGCACAGCATGACGAGGAAAATAGCCAAGTCACGAGGCCTTGTCAAAAGGCTGCTCTAGCTCAAACCCTGTCGATCCTCGAAACGCGCGGAATAGTCCTCTGATTACGAGAAGTCGGCATGTGGGTCTAGCAGACCGCCTTTATGCACCCGTCAGCGTTACTTGTTGTTTTCTTATTTTTAAATTTGAAATCTTTCGTCAGTTTTCTACGAAAAATGTTCGTGAATTATTCAGTTCCTGGCATGCCTGGTAGAGAAAATCAACCAATCAAAATCTTCTTGAAGAGACCGCTTAGCTAATTCCAAACATGGGGGAAGTAAAAATTTGTTATCGCAAATAGGAGATGATAATTTCCACATAATAAGAAAAGTACGACTGTTGACCATTCTCCTTTTGAAAAATGAGCAAACATTTATTTGTGTGTGGATTTTTTATCACTAGAAAGGAAAGATATAAATACTTTCAGCTTTATCCCGCTACTATACCCTTTTCGGTCCCCACTGAATAATGGACAAGCTCAATCATTTCCGTTATGGTTCTTTTTATTTGATTGGTTAAACGCACCGAACTGTAGAGTTCAGCATGGGCCGCGGAACCGGGGGGCTGGGGGAGGACTGCAGCCCCCCCCCCCCCTCCCCCACACACTTTTTTTAGTAGACACGTTAAAAAAAATATCGGGAAAAATGCTCGAAAATTATCATTAATGAGTGAAATCAGATCAGCCCTCTCCCCCCCCCCCCCCCCCTTCGAAAACGCTTCGCGGCCCCTGTTCAGTGTTTAAATGTATTGGTTAAGCGTAACGAGTTGTACTCATAACCTCTTGGTGGCCTTGAATATGTAAATATTGATTAGCCGGGTTGGTAAAGGCTATGCTATGGTGCAAGCAAGACTTCCTGCGCAATAATCAGAGGACTATTCCGCGCGTGTCGAGGTTCGACCAGGAATCGACAAAGCAGCACAATTGCCTTGATCAAAGGCTAGGCCCTGGTCAGCCAGTGGTGCTTTAAAGTAGTACTTGGCCCCGATTGATTGCAACCTAATTTGAGATGGATAGCAATGGATGGATGAGAGACTGGAGACTGTCAAATGCGACTGATTTGGATCAATTGCAACCTTTTATCAGACAGGACCCTGTTATTACTTTTTCAATTTCAAAGTGACATGGAATCATATACATTTTGCAAATGGCTACCTTTAATTTTATTCTGAATAATCCCCTCAATTCGCTCTACCTGTCTCTTGCATACAGCATGTTTCTCAAACCCTTGTCACAATGGAGGAACTTGCTCGGAGACTGTCCGCGGTTTTCATTGTAACTGCACTGAGGAGTATTACGGTCTAACATGTGGTATGCATTTCTTTATTTATATATTCCAAGTACTCAAAGCTGGTCTAGGAATACTCACAGAAAATGTAATATTAGGGGTATTTATCGCCACCCCTGCACGCCCTCCCGTTTTAGAACCATCAGGTATATGAGGTCTAGTGGCTAGGTCAGGTCACATGACTATAGTGATTTGACAAGACATTAATCTACACTTACAACACTCGGCCTTGGTGAAGATAATGGGTACCTTGTAGGAATGAATTTCCTGAATGCTAGAGCGCTTAAGTCGCAGGTTCCCTCCCCCCCCCCCCCGGGGTGTATGAAATGGGTACATGTACCTGGCAATGCTGGGGGTAATGATAATTGCAGGGCTAGTAGGAAGAGCTGTATTAATCCCGATGTGGCTAGCCTGGGTGAATAAGACCACCTTAGTAGTACTAGTAGTAGCAGTAGTATCATTTGATATAATTTTTATCATCTATTATTACTGTTACATATTATTATTATTATTATTATTATTATTATTATTATTATTATTATTATTATTGTTGTTGTTGTTGTTGTTATCATCATCATCATCATCATCATCATAATCATCATTATCATTACTACATGTATTATTATTTGTCCCCAACATAACGTTCACAGTTGGTAGATCTATAAAAGAGTAAAAGAACAAATAGGACTTCTTTCTTTTCTTTTCTCTTTTTCACAAGTCCTCATCTTATTCGTAATTTTCCATTCCATTCTAATCCATGATCTTTCGCAGGAAATTATTAGTATTGTTGTTGTCATTATCATTATCAATATTATTATTATTGTCACTGTTATTATAATAATAATAATATGAACACTTGTAATGCGCCGGTGTCCATCAAGATGCTCATGGCGCAGTGAAAAGGGAGAAGATAAGATATAAAAACAAAAATTATATTTATGAAAACGCTTTTCTAAATAACCAGGTTTTTAGTGAGGTCTTAAAGTTACTAAGACAGGATATACTACGAATATCTGGAGGGAGCTTATTCCATAGGGATGGTCCGGCATATTGAAATGATCGATCCCCCCCAGAATTGTGAGTTTGTGGTGTGGCAAGAAAAGATGAACTTGAAGACCTTAGGTTCCTAGAAGGATTATATGGGATTATTATGCTACAGTTGTAGTGAGGAGCAGTTCCATGCAATGAGTGGAAAACAAGTAAAAGCAACTTAAATATGATACGATATTTAACCGGCAACCTGTGTAATGAGATAAGTACAGGAGTTACGTGTTTCCTCTTAGGTGACAAAGAGACTATGCGAGCAGCATTGTTTTGAAGCTTTTGGAGACGATCTAATTGTGATTGTGAGGTGTTATACAGTAAAGCATTACAAAAGTCAAGGCGGGAGGTAATGAGTGCATGCACTATCTTTTCTGTACTGGACTTGGTGAGGTATTTTCTAATAAACCCTATATAGGTTACGCAGTTGGTATTGTACGGACTGACAGATACGTGAAACTTGACTTGACATAGACATAGCAGAATCAAAAGTAACACCGAGATTTGAACGGACATCAAACTTCAATAAATGGACCCTAGAACCAAACAACATAAATTCAGATTTAGCATTATTGACTTTAAGAGAGTGCAAGCACATCCATACGATAATATCCTCAATACATGCTTCAAGCTTCTTGATAGCAGACATAGTGTTTTCCTGACCAGGTGCAAAGGATGTATATAATTGCACATCATCGGCATGCATAACAATGGTACTTAATAGCGTGCTTATGTAAAACATGTCTGAGTCCACTGAGGTATATAGAAAACAGCAGGGGGCCTCCCACGGATCCTTGGGGAACTCCGCTTTTTAAGTGAGCTTGATCTGATTTTGCACCGTTGACACATACCAGTTGACAGCGATCACTCAGATAGGACTCGAACCAGCTCAGGACCTTCCCACGAAGACCGAGAGATGATAGAATTTTCAGAAGTATGTCATGGTTAACCGTGTCAAATGCAGATGACAGATCTAGACATCCATCTCCGACATTATATCGTTGGATAAGTTCACCAGAAGAGTTTCAACGCTGTGATTTTGACGATACGCAGACTGTCTTCTATCAATTAGATCATTTTCAAGGAGATAGTCTGACAGCCTTGAAAAGACAACACGCTCAAGGACTTTAGATAAATATGGTAGATTGGAGACTGGCCGATAACTAAGGAGTGACTCAGAGTCAAGAGAGGACTTCTTGAGTATAGGATGGATGTGAGCCGACTTCAGCGCTTTTGGAACCTCTCCACTAGTAAGACTCATGTTGACGATCGTGGCAATCACAGGTGCAACAGCAGAAGCACACTCTTTAAGCAACTTTGATGGCACGGGGTCGAGATCGCATGATTTTGCTGGAGACTTACAGATTATCGACTTGATTTCATCACCTGTTGTAGGCTCAAAGACTTCCAAACATTGATTTGTCAACAGAGGTCTATCAGAAACATCTGGAGAGAGGCAACGTTGGATTGAGTCAACCTTGTCAACAAAGAATTTATTGAAGATATCTGCGAGTGACTTGCTACAGGTGTGCGATGGGAGTGGGGATGATTGCTTTCGGTTTAGAAGTTGGTTAGCAACCTGGAAAAGTAGTCTGGAGTCATTACCACACTCATCAATAATTTTCCTGTAGTAGCTCTGCTTAGATTGACGGTTTAGATAGATAACATGCCTCTTCTGCTTCTGATATAACTGACGATGGATCTCTAGTCGCGACTTCCGCCACTTCTTTTCGAGAAGCATTCGTTTGTGTTTCTCGATGGTGCACTCTTGAGTATGCCAGGGAGCCTGTGGGCGGAGCTTAACTTTGCACAACTTGGCTGGTGCGTGCTTGTCAAGGATAGTATTAGGGCATACATTGTACTGATCAACGGCAGCGTGAAAATCATCAGAACTGTCACTAGTGAAGTTATTCTGCTTCAAATCCCTGATAAAAGATGCTCGATCAATTGCTTTGATGTTACGCACAGAAAACCTTTCCTCTATCGGGCGAGGTTTGTCCAAATTGAGAGAGCACTTGATAGTAGAATGGTCAGAAATGCCAGGGATTACTTGAAAATCTGAGTATATATCACTCTCAGATGATCGAGTGATGAAAACATCAATAGTATGGCCACGCTCGTGGGTTGGTGATGTTACCATCTGAACAAGACCGTAACCAGCAAGCAAGTCACTGAACTTAATCGTGGTGGGCAAAGTCAGATTGTCTAAATGAATGTTGAGGTCACCCGTAATCACAAGGGGGGTAGGTCTCAAAGAAGTCTCCTCCAGGATTGTTGTAAATTCTTCAATAAAGGTAGAGAAGGCAACACGAGTCCCAGGGGGTCGATATATTGTGATGATGTCAATGCTGATATTATTATTATCATTATGATTATCATTATTATTATTACTATTATTATCATTATTATTATTATTATTATTATTATTATTATTATTATTATTATTATTATTATTATTATCATCATCATCATCATTATCATCATCATCATAATCATCATCATTATCATTACTATTATTATCGATTTGTCCACAACCTAACGTTTAGTTGGTAGATAAAAGGGTAACCGAACTTCATCCAGAAATCTATTTTTCTTTTTTCTTTTTTTTCAACAAGTCCTCATCTTATTCGTAATTTTCCATTCCATTCTAGTCCATAATCTTTCGCAGGAAATTATTAGTATCAGGGGCGGCGCCAGGGTATTTTGATAGGAGGGGCAAGACGACCTAAAGATGACGTCATATTTTGTCTCCATTAAATAATAGGGGTAATATAGAGTTATATGTTTAAGACCTCTCTTTTTAATACTCCTCTTTCTTCTTTCTTCCCTTTTCTTCCCTTTTCTTCCTCCTTTTCTTCTCTTTTCTTCTTTTTTTTTTCTTTTTTCACTACTTGAAAAATCATACGGGGCGGTCGCCCCCTCTGCCCCCCCCCTGTAGCGCCGCCCCTGATTAGTATTATTGTTGTTATTATTATTATTATTATCATTATTATTATTATTATTATTATTATTATTATTATCATCATCATCATCATCATCATCATCATCATTATGCCACGGTGATAGAAAGTTCGGCCTGTCCCGCATCCTGGCGCTATTTCAACGGCAGCTGCTATCGCCAGTTCTCCGAAAGAGTCGACTTCACTCAGGCCTTGCTGAACTGTCGGAATATCCACAATGAGACAGGACAAGCAGACTTAGCTTCCATTCATAGTGACCAGGAAATGGAATTCATCATCGGTGGCTGCATTGGTTCAGTATGTATTTTCATCATTCTTCGTAAGACTAACAATTAATATTCAGTAAGACCCATAATTAATTTTATCTTTCATGAATGTGTCAAGCTTTCATCTTCTTTTTCTGTCTTTTTCTCTCTTTCTAGCACTCCCAACCAGCCCAGGCCCGTTTTTTCTTCTCTCTCTCTCTCTCTCTCTTCTTTAATAGACATTTCTTTTCTTTAATTCTTAACCTCCGTCACTCTTTCCCTTCTCTTTCTTATAGACTCCCCCCCCCCCCCCTCTCTCTCTCTCTCTCTCTCTCTCTTGCTCTCTTAGACACACTCACAAAATCTCATATGGTAGGGCTGACGGGATTCAATTCCCAGGGGAAAATAACTTCCGTGGGTAAAAGAGTAAGCTTTTTCTCCTTTTTTTTTCTTCATTTCATCTTGTTTAGTAAGTTTATGATTAAGTATTGAATTTTCATGAATGTATAAATTCTTCCTGGTTGAGGTCCCACTTCATCATGTAAGCAGCAATATCTAAACTGCAGAATGTAATGAAACTTAAAGGATACAAGTCACATTAAAAAATAATTTGTGTGCAGCCAGAATTTATAAAATCAATCTCAACGAAATTTCACCTGGCATTCTGTTGGTTAACGGTTAAAGAGTATGAAGAAAATAAAGGATAACAAAAGAACCCTCCCAAGGAACCCAAGTCGGACTTCGGTTCTATGTGGGCCCTATTCTATGCGAGCGCGTACGCGTGCGTTGACGAGTCTGCTCCATAGGGTCTGCTCTCAAATTGCTTTTATGTTTTTTGAGAGTGTATTTAAAATTGAAGCATTTCTTTATAGAAGTAACATTTGAATCTCATATTACTATAGTCGGCCTATAGCCACATGTAACCCTGAAATACAGACCAAAAGATTTGCTTTGTGATTGGTACCCTTTTAAAGCCTGTGGACTGTGAATCGCAGTGGAATCGCACAACTGGCCACCGACTGGTAGCTGATTTCGCTTTTCCCCCAAATGGAAGGTTTACAATACCATGCCATTTCGATAATGGCATTCATATTACCATTAGGGACCTCAGTCGAATACAATTCATAAGTTAGAAATTTTATCTTATCCCAATGCTTTTTCTTTCAAAATCCACTTGTAGGGGGTAGTAAGATGTGACAGCGCACCTACGGCAATAAAAATACTTAATTTTACTTTAATGACCAAAGAAATTCTCTAAATGCTATGATGGGCACACAATCAGTCTATTTAAAGGTGTCTGCAAACACGTGGGTCTTCAGTAAACCTTTAAAGACAGCGACAATCGGATAGCGCATTTCTTATGAAAAATGGAAGGCTATGAAGAAAAAAAAAATGATAATAATGATAACATTGAATAATAATAAATGAATAGTGCTCTGTATTCCTCATATTTTATAGCCATCATGCTCCATATATCAACTATGGATTGGACTTTATCAACCCAATCCGGATATCGAGGGGCCGTTTGTTTGGTCAGATGGGACGCCGGTTAACTACACCCCTTGGAATACGTATGAACCGAATGATTACGGCGGCACTGAGGATTGTATTAACATTAAATATGAAGGTAGATCCTCGTATAGGGAATCGTGGAACGACATTCCATGTTCTATTCAAATTCCCTATCTTTGCAAAATTGCTCTTAAAGCGACAGTAAACTGAAGCTCCTAATGGCGCCATCTTTTAACAGGATATCACAAGTATCTGTGCCTCTCATTTTCCCATCATGCTCCACTCTAGGTTATAGAAGCTAAGAATATACCTGTAGGCAATTTTCCACATTTGCAAAGTCAAAAATAACAGTTTGAAGTATAAAATGTGCCTTTTATGCAAAGAAGCTGTTTGTCAAAATTCAAAATAAATTGCAATTAATTTTCAAATTATAATCTTAATTTAGCAGACACTGTAAGATGGCGCCGTTCGAGTTTTACCAGTTTTAATGCCACTTTAATATGTAACCCTTACTGTGAATTGCTGCAATTTTTCACATACTCTAGATACGATTCCCATTGTACCATATCTTACGTGGCATTCAATGATATGATTAGTGTATTTTTAGTGCAGTGTACTGCATATATACCACGCGTGCAGGAGGCTGTGGGCAGTGACTTACATTCGGGGGGACGGATGAAGAAAAACGGATAAAAGAGAGACGGGGGCAACGTGAAAAAGAGATGACACAACACCCACCCACCCCTCCTCTCACTCGATGGCCCTGTTCTTTAGTGAGACAGGTGGTGCCCCCTACCACCCGCCCCCAATGACATGCTCCAGTGCTCCCTCAGTAAATTGATCCACGCTACACCATTGACTGTGAGAGTGGCTGCTACTTCCTTAAAGCCTGGCTCACACTCGGTATCAAATCCACTACGTCAGTGCCTGCAACACAATAAAAAATACTTTCGAAAAATCAACTTAAGGCAATTTCAATAGCCCCGTCTATAACCTTTAGAAATGTGCGAACATTACAATGGCGTCCCAGGTAACAAGCCAACGTTGGAACAACGTTGGACCAACGTTGCGAATTTTTTTCCCAATGTTGCTTCAACGTTGGCCAGCAACGTTGCAGCATCGATAGAAGTGCACGCGCATACATTGTCAGTCCAACGAAGTTTACAACGCTGATCCAACGCTGTCTGCCAACGTTGGTCCCACGTTAGGTGGAACATCCATTACAACGTTGCTTCAACGTTGGCAGGCAACGTTGCAGCATCGATAGAAGTGCACGCGCATACATTGTCAGTCCAACGAAGTTTACAACGCTGATCCAACGCTGTCTGCCAACGTTGGTCCCACGTTGGGTGGAACATCCATTACAACGTTGCTTCAACGTTGGCAGGCAACGTTGCAGCATCGATAGAAGTGCATGCGCATACATTGTCAGTCCAACAAAGTTTACAACGCTGATCCAACGCTATCCGGCAACAATGCTCCAACGTTGGCTAGCAACGTTGGACCAGCGTTGTGTGTCCACGTCCATATAACGTTGCTCCAACGTTGGATTCACATCACCTACAACATACATTCAACATGCATCCAATGTTGGTCCAACATTGGTACAACGTTGGTCCAACGTTGGTCCAACGCAGTCTAGCAAACCCGTCTTAATAAGAAAATAATTATAATATCAAGTGAAGTATATATCACACTAATTTTATATATTATCTAGTAGCCTATATCCTATCCTATTCTACACCTATAATGCTATTCTACATTAACCCTACTCCTATCCTACTCCTATCCTACTCCTTGTACTGAAAGCTTGTATCCACTTCTTTATATAGGGACTATATTATGGTGCGTGCTAAAAATGGTTAAAGATTACAATTTTCTAATTAAGATCTAAAAATACCTCCTCATAATTACATGTTTGAATGAATATGTAGGCCTAAAACATGAGTGCAATCATTGTATAAATATTTAAATTTAATGTAATTTAGCTATAGATTTCCGCAGATTTGGGTCACTTATGATTGTTCATGAATATTCATGAAACCAAAGTCTTTTATGGCCCAACGTTGATCCAACGTTGTGTTTACGTTTGATTTACATCACCTGCAACAAATATCCAGCATGTATCCAATGTTGGCCCAACGTTGGAATAACATTGGATTTATATCACCTACAACAAACATCCAGCATGTATCCAATGTTGGCCCAACGTTGGAATAACGTTGGACCAACGTAGGATTCACATCACCTACAACATAGATTTCCAACGTTGTGTCATTGTCCACTGTCCAACAACTCTCCAACAAACTAGTTTAAACGTTGTGTCATCGTCGACTGTCCAACAACTCTCCACCTAACTAGTGTCCAACGTTGTGTCATTGTCGACTGTCCAACAACTCTCCACCTAACTACTTTCCAACGTTGTGCCATTGTTGACTGTCCAACAACTATCCAACAAACTAGTTTCCAACGTTGTGTCATTATTAGTCGTCCAACAAATATCCAAAAAATAGTTTTCTAACGTTGTGTTATCGTCGACTATCCAACAAATCTCCACTTAACTAGTTTCCAACGTTGTGTCATTGTCGACTGTCCAACAACTCTCCACCTAACTACTTTCCAACGTCGTGCCATTGTTGAGTGTCCAACAACACTCCACCTAACTAGTTTCCAACGTTGTGTCATTGCCGACTGTCCAACAACTCTCCACCTAACTAGTGTCCAACGTTGTGTCATTGCTGACTGTCCAACAACTCTCCACCTAACTACTTTCCAACGTTGTGTCATCTTCGACTGTCCAACAACTCTCCACCTAACTACTTTCCAACGTTGTGTCATTATTAGTCGTCCAACAAATATCCAAAAAATAGTTTTCTAACGTTGTGTTATCGTCGACTATCCAACAAATCTCCACTTAACTAGTTTCCAACGTTGTGTCATTGTCGACTGTCCAACAACTCTCCACCTAACTACTTTCCAACGTCGTGCCATTGTTGAGTGTCCAACAACACTCCACCTAACTAGTTTCCAACGTTGTGTCATTGCCGACTGTCCAACAACTCTCCACCTAACTAGTGTCCAACGTTGTGTCATTGCTGACTGTCCAACAACTCTCCACCTAACTACTTTCCAACGTTGTGTCATCTTCGACTGTCCAACAACTCTCCACCTAACTAGTGTCCACACTTTGTTATTGTCGACTGTCCAACAACTCTCCACCTAACTAGTTTCTAACGTTGTGCCATTGTCGACTGTCCACCAACTCTCCACCTAACTAGTTTCTAACGTTGTGCCATTGTCGACTGTCCAACAACTCTCCAACAAACTGGTATCCAACGTTGTCATTGTTGTGTCATTGTCGACTGTCCAACAACTCTCCACCTAACTACTTTCCAACGTCGTGCCATTGTTGACTGTCCAACAACTCTCCACCTAACTACTTTCCAACGTTGTGTCTTCGTCGACTGTCCAACAACTCTCCACCTAACTAGTGTCTAACGTTGTATTATTTTCGACTGTCCAACAACTCTCCACCTAACTAGTATCCAACGTTGTGTCATTGTCAGTCGTCCAACAAATCTCCAACAAACAAGTTTCCAACGTTGTTGATGTTGTTTAATTGTCGACTGTCCAACAACTCTCCACCTAACTAGTTTCCAACGTTGTGTCACTGTCAGTTGTCCAACAAATATCCAACAAACTAGTTTCCAACGTTGTGTCATTGTCAACTGTCCAACAACTCTCCACCTAACTAGTTTCCAACGTTGTGTCATTGTCAGTTGTCCAACAAATCTCCAACAAACTAGTTCCCAACGTTGTCAATGTTGTGTCATTGTCGACTGTCCAACAACTCTCCACCTAACTAGTTTCCAAAGTTGTGTCATTGTCAGTTGTCCAACAAATCTCCAACAAACTAGTTTTCTAACGTTGTGTCATTGTCAACTGTCCAACAACTCTCTACCTAACTAGTGTCCAACGTTGTGTCATTTTCGACTGTCCAACAACTCTCCACCTAACTACTTTCCAACGTCGTGCCATTGTTGACAGTCCAACAACTCTCCACCTAACTACTTTCCAACGTTGTGTCATCGTCGACTGTCCAACAACTCTCCACCTAACTAGTGTCTAACGTTGTATTATTTTCGACTGTCTAACAACTCTCCACCTAACTAGTATCCAACGTTGTGTCATTGTCAGTCGTCCAACAAATCTCCAACAAAGTTTCCAACGTTGTTGATGTTGTTTAATTGTCGACTGTCCAACAACTCTCCACCTAACTAGTTTCCAACGTTGTGTCATTGTCAGTTGTCCAACAAATCTCCAACAAACTAGTTTCCAACGTTGTTGATGTTGTTTAATTGTCGACTGTCCAACAACTCTCCACCTAACTAGTTTCCAACGTTGTGTCACTGTCAGTTGTCCAACAAATCTCCAACAAACTAGTTCCCAACGTTGTCAATGTTGTGTCATTGTCGACTGTCCAACAACTCTCCACCTAACTAGTTTCCAACGTTGTGTCATTGTCAGTTGTCCAACAAATCTCCAACAAACTAGTTTCCAACGTTGTGTCATTGTCAGTTGTGCAACAATATTCCAACAAACGAGTTTCCAACGTTGTCAACGTTGTGCCATTGTTGACTGTCCAACAACTTTACAAATAACTAGTTTCCAACGTCGTTTTAACGTTGCTCCAACAAGTTTTTCCAACGTCCAACGACTTTTGAGTTTTCAACGTTGCTCCAACGTTGGTTTGTTACCTGGGGTATTACGTAATCGGAACAATATTTCTATGGCCAGTACAATAGGCATTTGATATTTTTCCGAAAGTAGTTTTATTATGTTCTACGCTAATCGATCCGGTGACAGCAATTAACCCGTACAACAGTTACCAAAAGTATTGCCTGCACTGTTCATTTTGCAATCATTTTTTAAACGATATCAGTCTTTCATGACGCGCAAAAGACCGTACAAGTCATCGACGCGATCCTATAACGTCAGAAAATGACTCCTCGTGTGAGCCGAAATTTGTTGTTGTTTTTTTTTTTTTAGATTAACACCGTTAAAAGGGAAAATTGTATCTAAAGGCCTAACAAATGCTTTTTATAACGTTTTGCTTGCAGCTTCAAAAAAGATATACGTCAAAGTAGTGGGCCGTATATAAAAGCTAGCATTTACTTGGGCTACAAGTAAAAGATTATCAAGTAATTGATAATATAGCTAGGGTTCCTGCTATGTCAGACATTCGGGTTCACAGGTGGTGTTGTTTGACAGTTTACAGTAGGTTATACACCACTAGCGTACCCAGGGGGGCAGGGGGCAGAGTGCCCCCCTGACAACTTTTGACAGAAAAAAATTTTACCCCCTTTTTTTTTTGTTTGCTTGTTAGAGAATCATGGATGATGGAGCAAAACGTCTGATAACCCCCCCCCCCCTTCCCCCCGCCCACTGAGCTACTTTTTGAGGGCTGGAGAAGAAAAAAAATGTCTCCCTTCAAGCAGAATTTGACAGTTGACAAAGTTTGCTCCCCCGTGTAAAAAAAAATCCTGCGTACGCCACTGTTATACACCCTAACATCGGCTCAAACTTCCTTGAAGGACTAGACAGCGAACTATTCACGAAGAGACCGATCATCTCAAGACAGCTGTCAACTCCGCTTCGCATTTTACACTCATGTTCTTCGTGTATGTGGACTGGCCATAGTTCTACAAAGATACACACGACATTCGCACATACGTTGTGAGAACTACGCACAAACTGCGCAAGAATTGATTACGGCTCCATTTTCTCGATTCATTCGGAGAAAAACTTCTCCGAATGTTGGATTTTGCCATTTTTTCGGCATTCGCATCCTTCGCGAATCGTTCGCTTGCCCCGTGAAAACCCTAAAATGCGAACCTGAGTTGACAGCTGTCTTGAGTTGATCGGTCTCTTCGTGAAATTGTCGGAATCTGTTTGGGGTTTCACGAAGATTTTGCGAACATCACGCACGTCGTGAGTACAACGTGCGCATATATGACGAAGCTTTTCAGAAATTTTTTTTTAGAACAAATCACGATCAAATCACGACCCGGGATGCTGGAAACGTTCGCAAAAAAAAAAAAAAAAAAAAAAAAAAATCAAACTTTTTTTAAATTTCCGCCGAACTGAAAACCACTCCTCAGAAAACTTAGTGGAAGACCACTACTTAATGGTGAATGGGCTACCCTGACAAAAGATCAGAAACAAGACGTTCAACGGTGATGTTTGAAAATAAAATATAAATAAATATAAATAAGACTTGAGCAAAGACTAGTCGATCGATCACAATAGCTCACCTAACTGATTTCATTTTGGGTGGGACAATAACTAATATATCTAACTTAAGATCAAAACAAATATATTTACAAATCATCAAGAAAGAAGGTTTTAAACCAATGGTTTTTCAAAGAATGGGAAGAAATTATGGTTTTTCTTACAAGGAAATAGAAAAACATATTTTTAAGGTTAGGACAGTGTACACTAAATAGTCGGCTAAGAGATTTCCAATTTAAATTTATACATGGCATTATATCTTTTCTGGTTTGGTTATGTTTCAAGTGACTTATGTTCTTTTTGTGAAAAAGAAGAAGAAACATATAAACATTTATTTTATTCTTGCGAATAATGCACAATTATTAATTTGGGAATCGTGTACAAGATTTTTAAATTATATCGATTTACGGAATTATAGCTGGAAAGAAATTATGTTTGGGAGGGAGGAAAGAAATAAAGGAAAACAAAAATTGTTAAATCATATTATAATTCTTGTAAAATATTTGATTTTTAAAAACAGAGAGCATAAGAAACCCCCTTCATTTAATGAAATAAAAAATAATGTTGTAGGAGATAGGTTAGAGGAGAGGAAATTGGCATCAATCTGGGGAACACTTACTATCCATTTTTCCAAATGGGAAAACCTAAATGATAACCAACGAGGAAGAGCCCGGAGCCCATCGTCCACCGGGGGGGGGGGGGGGGGGATTTAGATAGGGGATAGAACCACTGAGTGGTTCGAACTCAACTGCATAGATTCCCTTTTTTTAAAGTTGTTTATACATGTACAATGTTGTTTTTTTTTTCTTCTTTCTTTCTTTTTTGTAGAAGTGATAGTAGTTTTGAAGTATAACATATACTTCATTTTATTACTTACTTACGGTTGATTTATGTTCATGTTTATATAAATATATGTATGTTAATTGTTATGTATTGTTTTGATATCATATGGAATCAATAAAAGATTACTGGAAAAAAAAAAAAAAAAAAACAACTAACGATATATCGATTCAGGAATTCGCGTCTTCACTGTCAATTTTCGATTCGATAAATGTATTTTGCGTCTTAGTTCAAATTTATTTGTTGTTTCATTTAGTCTATAGATTCTCTGTAATTTATAGGCCAAACCAATTTTCTATTCGAAAATATAATTTTGCTTTGTGTACTTGATTCTTTTATTGCTTTATTTGGGTTGTAGATTCTCCATATAGGTTACGCGCAAACTCAATTTTCAGTTCGATAAAAACATTTTGCATTGTATACTTCATTCATTTGTTGTTTCATTTGGGTTGTAGATTCTTTGTTATTTACGTGTCAAATCGATTTTCTCTTCGATAAAATCCTTTGCGTTGTATACTTCATTCATTTGATGTTTTATTTGGGTTGTATATTACCGTAAGTTACGCGCCAAATCAATTTTCAATTCGAACTCAATATTTTGCGTTGTATACTTCATTATTTTGTTGCTTCATTATTTTGGGTTGTAGATTCTTTGTAATTTATGTGCTAAGCCAATTTTCTATTCGATATGAACATTTTGCGTTGTGTAGTCTCTTATTTGGGTTGTAGATCATCCATAAGTTACGCGCCAACTCAATTTTCAGTTCGATAAAAACATTTTGCCTTGTATACTTCATTCATTAATTATTTTGTTGCTTCTTTATTTTGGCTTGTAGATTCTTTGTAATTTATGTGCTAAATCAATTTTCTATTCGATATGAACATTTTGCGTTGTATAATTCATTCATTTGTTCTCTTATTTGGGTTGTTGATTCTCTGTAAGCTACGCGCCAAATCAATTTTCAATTCGATCACAATATTTTGCGTTGTATACTTGATTCATTTGTTGTTACATTTGGGTTGTAAATTATCCATAAGTTACCCGCCAAATCAATTTTCAATTCGATAAAAATATCTGCGTTGTATACTTCATCTATTTGATGTTTTATTTTGGATATAAATTGTCTATAAGTTACGCGCCATATCAATTATCGATTCGATAAAAATATCTGCGTTGTATATACTTCATCTATTTGATGTTTTATTTTGGATGTAAATTGTCCATAAGTTACGCGCCAAATCATTTATCGATTCGATACTGACAAAATTTGTTGCGTTATTAATTCCTGCATTAATTGTTTTATCTGGGTTATAGATTCTACGTATCTTACGCCCAAATCAATTTTGGACTCAATAAATGTATTTTGCATCGTATTTCTGATTTATTTGTTGTTTCCTTTGGTTTGTAGATTCTCTGTAATTCATGTGCCAAACCAATTGTCTATCGATAAAATCATTTTGCGTTGTGTATTTAATTTAATTGTTGATTTTTTTTTGGATTTTTTTTTTTTTTTTTGGGGGGGGGGAGAATCCCCATAGGTTACGCCCCAAATCTATTTTCGATTCTTTAAAAACATTCTCCGTTGTATTACGGTCAACCTGCGGCAAAATTGCCCCTACAACGCTTCC
The DNA here is from genome assembly GCA_025618425.1 of Heliocidaris tuberculata. NCBI lineage: Eukaryota > Metazoa > Echinodermata > Echinoidea > Camarodonta > Echinometridae > Heliocidaris > Heliocidaris tuberculata. The sequence continues at coordinate 43,793,089 of CM046838.1, forward strand.
CGATAGAGGTGAAAATTTTTCGGGCAACCCTGACCTCAAATTTGGGCAGCGAAATGGTCTACTTGTAATTTTTGTAATTATTCAGTGTATTTTTATAACAAAATTACTTTCTCACTGTGTAAAAAAAAAAAAATCCAAACAAACTGAAGTTTGCAGTGGATTGTACAATTTGAGGATATAATTCTTATCTTCAAAGATTTATAACCAGTTTCACCTAACCTATCCTCTTTTTCGTGGACGATTACTTTCTTAAAAATTTATTAGGTGATGGGAGAAAATATCCCTCGTCGAGTTTTCAAGCTTTCAACTGCTCTACTCCTTTATTGCATTTTTCTTTTTTCTTCATTCTTCTATTACATTCGTGGAACTGTAAAGAAAAAAACAGGGGGTTGCTTAAAATACATGGATCGACATAAGCTCAACCCCCCCCCCCCCCCGAAGCCAAGGGCTTGATACGCCACTGAATAGATGTGTTGATTAGAAATGGTTCCCACAACCATTTTTTATTGGAATAATGATTCGAATCGCATAACATATCGTGATAATGTGGTATGTATACTGAATTTTTGCAGAAAATTCAAAGATCTTAACAAAGACAACTGTTTTCATTCTGATGACGTCCTAACTTTTAGCAGAAAATTTTACTGGCAAATGTAATAGACCAGTTCGTAGTTAGCACATGTCACAAATGACCCCAAATATCCACAGATATTTTAAACATGGAGAGGTCCCTTTTTGTGCACTCTAGAATAATCACTCTCGAAGTGTACTGGCCGGACTCACCGTGAATATGCATGAGATCCAACGAGATTGGTGAATTCACATGGCTTCAGACACGCATTATGATTATGAGCATACTGAGCATCATTCTCCTTGCAATGCGGATGAGTAGGTATCTGCATTGTAGTGGGTAGTCACTTTCAAGTCTCCAGGTTTGAGCAGGCGATGAGATGAGCTGTCCTGATGAGATTATACTCAATACTGTAAGACTATTTACTGAAATGGTAAAATTTTGGGACTGAAAATCCCCCAGGCGTGTTTTGATGAAGAACTTAAAATTCTCAGTTTCTGAGAGAAAATTAATGATTAAGACACTATAGATACGCCTGCATGAGGTTGGTGTAGGAAGGGGGCTCTTCGAGGAAAAGATACTTAATGCAGGGGCGGATCCAGGATTTTGTAAAAGGGGGGCACATAAATCTCCGAAAATTTTCTGACAACCGAAAAAAAAAGGGTAATCAAATTTTGGGGTCCATTTTTCCTCCAAAACTCTGACAAGCAAAAACAAAAGGGTCATCACACGTTTTGGGCAAAATTCTCTGACAAGCCCCCCCCCCCCCAAAAAAAGGTTATCACCTCAAAAATGGGCGAGGGTACAATTCAAAAAAGAGGGGGCACGGGCCGGAAGTGCCCCCCCCCCCCAAATCCGCCACTGCAAAATGTTCATGAGGAGCATAAGGAGGGGATTTTGTAGGTATGCCTGTTGCGGTCACTGTCTTCTTAATCAATTCTGCACAACCTAACAAGTTACATATAAATGGTCAGCCCCCCCCCCCCCCCCCCCAAGGCCCTACCCCCAGGGCAATCCAACTTTGCTAATAAGATGATTTGTGTGAAAGCAGAAAAATAAGAAAAACAGGATGGTGAAAGTTTGAAAGAAATCGGACAAAGAATAAGAAAGTTATGGATGTTTGAAAAATGAGATCACTACATCTATGCGAATCTCAAATTGGCAATTTGGTGAGTCAATTCTGACATTTTTGTGGACAACTCTCCCATTTGTCGTACACAAAAATATCATTAATTTGCGGTTTTCTTCGAGGCGCTTTTACCCTCGGGGTAGTACTCAAAATATATTGGAGATATTGTTATAGGTCCTCATGAAAGAAAAAGATCCTGAGTAATACATTTTGAAAAAAGTGACATTTTAGTCATTTTGTGTGTTGGAGCGAATGTGGGAGTTGTCCACAGCTACATCACAGTGACAGTACCTATTCGGCCAATTTGAAATTCCCATATGTATGTGATTACAACTTTCAAAAATTCATAACTTTCTTATTACTTGTCCGATTTCGTTCAAACTTTCACCAATCTGTTTCTCTGATTTTTCCTCTTTCTTTCAAAGCAACTTGCTATTAAGGTAAGGAGAATTGGGAGTTGAATCGTGCACACTTTGGAGATGCATAACCGCCCATTACCGGTAGCTGCGGCGTACCGATACTAGTAGAGGGTGCTTATGCATTTCCAAAATGCGCGCTGGTGTCATCCCGGACTCTTTGACACTCACTCTTCTCCCTCTCTCTTTCTCTCCATCTCTCTCCCTCTTTCTCTCTCTCTCTCTCTCTCTCTCTCTTTCTTTCAATCGCTCTCCCTAACACACACATTAAATGCCTGTTGAGAGGTTATGAACCTCCAATCGGAACAAATCAATCCGATCTGACTTTTCATTCATTTTTTGCATCGTCGTGATTTTGATTTATTTAATCACTTCAAATCAGAAAAACAGCAAGTAGTGTATAGAAGATTTTGAATTTAGAATAGGCTTTTTATACACAAGGACATTTGCACACGCTTTACAAGTTAATAGCTATACAATAATGACCAAATGGCCTGAATATGATATATAAACATACATTGTACACATTGCAGTGTCTTATAATCATACAAGTATTTGTCTTACGGTATTTCCTTTTAAATTATATGGCCCCATAGTGCTTTTATCTTTCAATGATAATAATAATAATAATAATAATAAGACCACTTTAGAACATTCATAGTTTATCTATTTAACACAGTATTTACAGCGCTCATGCAAAAAAGAAATTCAAACAAAAAGAATGCTAAAAGAAAACAGCAGAAAGGAAGATGGTTTATATCTAACTGAAAAGTAACACTGATGTCTTACCACACAGGATATAAGTTGTACGCCACCTTTTAGATATCTGAGGATATGCGAGGCTAAACATGACAATAGTTCATATAAATTTGTTGGAACATGGCTTCTATGATCAAAATGACTGGCAATATGAATGCTGTTAGCCTTTCTCATCAAAGTTACCTACTTTATAATATGATGTAGAGAACAACTGATGAACACATAAGTTAATGTCATCTCCTGTAATCTACACGTAATAGATTTTGATATAGGTTATATGTAACATTATGAACATATTCAAAATCAATTACATTTTGGACTTGCAATAGATTAACAATGGATTATCTAGGACAAATGATATGAAAGACTGTCCTTGTCTGTTTTAATGGTTATTGTTGATAGGAATAAACTCTGGATATATTTAGATCAAATAACTCAGTGTAGCTCCAGACCCTGTAACAATACCCTTAATGTGATATCAATTGATAACTTGTAAATTTCTTGTTAATTTATGTTTACCCATTGGACATACAAGTAATTTGATTTTGGTATAATGCACATTTTCCAAAGACCTTGGGTTTGGTATTCAGTAAGTTAAGCTATAATTTACACAGGAGATAAAAATCTACTTACCTTTTTGTTAATAGTATCCCTTCAATATCATTATCTTTCAAAATATCTTCAAGTGGCAATTCATCATTTATAAATATGACTAACATAATGTGTTTTAGTTATTAAAAAAAAAAAAAAAAGAAGTCTTCACTCGCATCTTCTCACAGCAGTTAATGCATGAAACATTCAATAATGAAATTATCCAGCTTTGAGTGTATGCCCTTATTCATGCTGTTACAGTGACTCCACAGTTACTCCTAACTGGCCAATTCTTGGCCACTGGGGCAATGTAACTTTTTATTCAGTCCGTTGTCAGTCTGGTGTCCGTCTGGTGTCCGTCTGGTGTCCGTCTGGTGTCCGTCTGGTGTCCGTCTGGTGTCAGTTTGATTGGTGTGGCTGGGGTATCAGTACATACATGCAAAGGAATTGTGTCACCTATAAAATGAATAACTGGATTACCATGTGCACTGAAAATTTAAAGACAAACAGATATCCAAAAACAATTCATTCTACAATGTTAATGTCCACATCAATCAAACTTGTGAATTAAATACCAATGCATCATTAAGGAGAGCATATTTTAAATACATGTATCTTAAACAGATCATATTTGAATCAGGGCTCTGTCTCTGGGTTTTGGTTAACTTTAAATACCGGTACATGTTCCCAAAAAGTTAACTTAACTTGTGCAAACATATTTGTACACATCAACTGATATTGAAAACACACGGAATTTGATGTAATTATAGTACCATGGATTTGACAATTAAAGGCGGTCAGTCGGCAGTGCCTGTGTGTTTCTATGCAGTCCAGGCGAAGGCGAGTTTGGAGATTTCCATATTTGTACACATCAACTTACGTACACATCACAGTGATCAATGCGGATTTTGCCGAGGATAAGCACATTTCACTGACTAGACCTAGTTTCGTATGCACACGAACTATTTTGCAGCATCAGCAAACACAGATTTTTGTCCATTGAAACCGCTGCCTGACCGCCTTAAGTATCTTAGTTGTAAAATATAAGTTCACATTTCACTGCTCCTCTACACAGCATAAAGGCCACTGCATGGGCACAGCAAAGAGATCTTACAGGAATGAGAGCCTTATTGTTCATATGGAGATCTTTAAAATCAAGTGTATTCACAGAATATTACATATCTTTCTTTTTTTTAACATCAAACACCACAATAACGTGCCTACAGGGACCCGTCTCATAAAACTTTCTTTGTTCACGGGAGCTCTATCGTGTTTTGAGTTTATAAAAGTGCCATCATCTCACAGCAATTTTCATGTTTTTTCATTGTGTTTTCCCCAGAGCTCTTTTGGAGCTTTCAGAGCTGAATGGCTTTCGCTCCCATGTATTTTTTTTTTTCCGCTGCTTACCATTAACAACTGGCACAAGTCTATATTGAATTTGCTCACAGCCAATCAAATTAAATGATTTCAGTAGCTTATATCAATTATTGTAACTCGTTCTTGATAACAGGTTACACGAAACAGGGCCCAGACCAATATGGCTCACAATAAGAGAGGAGAAGATGAATTTTAAACTTCAATGTCCCCCCCCCCCCCCAACTGAGTTCCAACTTGGAGATTCATTTGGTATTCCATAGGCTCATACATGTATCTGATATAATCAGAATTTGTTTAGCTTATTGTTCATGTATATCAGCCACTCAATATTAGTATGTAAGCTAAAAATATGATTTGCGATTGGAATACATTTAACTAACCGATATACAGTACAACATGGTTTACAAGTACGGCAAGGGAAGCATGTATTATAGATGGGTCAATATACAATATGGAATTGGATGGATAGATTCTTCCATGGCTCGTTTTCAAATGATTCATTAATTCAACTGGAATGCTTGAATATTTTATCTTTTGTAATATTATATTAAACAATTATATGAACAGCTGTCATAATAATAATAATAATAATAATAATAATAATAATAATAATAATAATAATAATAATCGTTTCTTTACATGAATAATGAACCAGTATAATACCACATTTGCTGTTTTCAGGAGTACACTGTTTAAAATCAGTCAAACTCTAAAGCAATCAACTGCAATAACAACAAATTTAAAAAATAATAATTCACTGAATTGCATAGAGAAACAATCTGCACAAATTAAGGCTTTGCTTCAATTCCTATCAACAGAGACTAGAGGGGGCCAATATGACCCAGTATACATGTAGATCCATCACACTACATACAAGGTGGAATAATCTTTGTGATTCTTAGTGCGATGCAAGCATACCCAAAAAGTGTGATAAATTCCTTCCTAATGCGTGCATAAAACCCTTTAAGACAATTATTTAGTTTTCATCTGTGGTTAGATTATTCACAAATTGATTTGAAAGTCTTTTGAGAAAAAAATGTTATTGGAAAATTTCAAGCAAAATGTTTACCTGTACATGTTTCATTTAATAGGATTTTGCCTTCTTTCGACATCGATTTCGAAAAAATGCACATAGAATATGTGATGTAGCATTTATTGTAATTATATACAAATATATTTTTGATGGTAATATTTCACTGTAAGGTTTGTATCTTTAGTAGGTTGTTGCCAATCTTCTTGCTGATTTATATACAGTGGAAACTCACTATAACGAGGACCTTGGGACCATGAAAATTACCTTGTTAATATCAGGAATCTCATTATATCAGGGTAAAAAAAAAAAAAAGAAGAACAAAAAGACCGGGGACCAGCAAAATTACCTAGTTTTAGCAGGAATCTTGTTATATTGGAGCTCTTTATAGCGAGTTTCAACTGTACTTTGCATCATACAAAGTCAAATTTAAAATGAATATTTTCAGCATATATCCCAGACTATAATTCCTATGCACAATGCCAATAATCTAATGGTCAAATACGATGATATAAATGATTAGGAGTCGTTATTATGCTGTTACTTGCGCTACAAGTATTCAAATGCCCACTCTTCATGTAGCTATAACAATCTAAATAACTGCATGCGATATCAAAAATACTTTTTGGATTGCTAGCTTGATCTATATCAAATCTACGAAAATAATAGCTGTTGGAAGTGAGAAAGACTCAAATACTTACTGTATAAGTTAATCACTGGGTTTAATTTGAATCTTCTCAGATATATCTTGCAATGAGATTGAATACACCTTGCATTTTAATTACAAGTACAACTGCCAAACCTCATAGCTTCAATTTTACATTCAAGTTTTATGAAAACTAGTAAAATTTCATACAAATAAACAGAGTGAGCAGCCCAATATCTCTGATTTTGTGTTTTATGATACGATCACTCTTGCACTCCATCTGACATTACACCAGGGCATAAATACTGGCATGTATTATGCATGGATATAAATAGGCAATTCTAGATTGCTTTGCTACTTTATCTACTTTTCTTGTAAATGCAAAAAGGAGGGCATGTTTGCTATTTTTTCAATACCAAGAGGAATACAGATTTTGAATGACTTGTAGAATGTCCTGCCGCCATAGAAACCACATCTTCATCATCAAAACTACCTATTGTATATCATACACTACAGAATCTATTCTGGATATTGGGTCGCTATAGAAACTGTCTCCTAATCAAGCCCATATCTCCATCACTAGAAATAATTGTTTAATGTAAGAATAGCTTATCTATGCATTGATTATCTGTTTTTTTTTAAAAAATCAGGATACTAAAAGACTGTTGGTATCAGGGATGAGGTGTTGCTATGGTAACAAGCTCATTTCTTGATGTTCTTGCTGGCCTTCTCCTCCTCTGAGAGCTGGCTTCTGAAGTTGGAAACCTTGTCCTTCAGGTCTGATAAGAGCTGGATCTTCCGGGAGAGAATGGCTTCCAGACCAGAACAGTATTCTGATATGAAAGATACAGAGTACAGAGCAATAAGCAGTCAATCATAACTTCCCATGATGAATGAACATTAACAAAAGTTGTTTTTTGTTTTGTTTTGTTGTTTTTTTGTTGGGGGGGGGCGGTAAATGGATTTAGGGGATTAATTATCTAAATTATCTAAATTATCTAAGGGCACCACACCCTAATAGCAGTATTGCCATCTCTTGGTGTCCTATTATCAAAGAACTGTATTTCAAATGTATGCTGAATTACGATCAATGTTTGGTAATAAAGTTCTTTCATTCATTCATTCATTCATATAATTTGTATAATATGTATCATAAGACATAAACATTAGTCGGCTAAAAGGCTATCCCCACATTCAAATGGTCAACATTTCAACCAGGTTTGAGTTCTGTTAAAGGTGAAAAACAATTTATAAGCCTTTTTATTCCTTTCATCCCTCCATAAAAGAATATCAAAAGTAGCATGTCACATGAAAAAGAGCAAGGTCTAACAGATTGCCACTCGTTGGCAGATCAAGTCTAAGAAATGTGGAGAACAACGAACATCTTAAAACTAATACTCTATCTTGACTCAAAGGCCTGAATTCGCGAAAGAGGTTGATTATAACATATGGTTTCAACATCCAGAAACGTAGTGCGCACATATCCTCATGTCCCATGGGCAGAGAGTAATGTACTTGTGTACGCTTAAACTTATCCACGATGGAGGTTCATACCATGATTTAGACCATGGGCTAAGATAAACCTCTTTGGTGAATTTGGGCCATAGAGGTTACAAGTATGATCCTCACTCTCATCTTCTTCTGATGCTGACTGTACTAAGTACAATGCTGAGAATATCAGCATGCAATATATGAAACTTACCTTCTACATCATAATCTACTTCATCTGTCATTGCCAGCAACTGTTCCTCCTCCGCTAAAAGACTCTTGGATTCCTGAAAAAAAAACCACATACAGCATATTTGAGAGGTAGCTAGAATTACACACAAAGGAAATTCTAATATGAAATTGTACAGGTACCAATTTTAAATGACATGAATACCATATTGGGAATTAAATTTTCAATAATTAACCTTTAGAATGAGCTCCAAACCACAGAATTTTCTACACTTTAAAGATTCAAAATTTATTGACTGAAAAAATTTAAAAACTGAATTACAGTAAACCTTACTTGTCAAATTCATTGAAAAGAAAATGTGTTTCAATCTGCAGAGACTAATGGGTAGCATGAGTGAGATTAAAATTAGTGGTTTGGACAGTGCATGCCCTCATTTCGCCTTCCACGATGACATTCCATGTTTTATCTCCCAGAGACTGGAAATTCTCTTCAACTTAGCCAAAATTCAACATTCAAAGATTTTTCAAAGAAATAACAAAAACAAAACAAAAAAAAACAAAAATCTTGAATTTCTCATCAAATCTACATTACCTTCAGAAGTTGACGAAAGGTTCGTTTACACAAAATGCAAGAAACCAAGGAGGCTTACTGTGGAAGGTTTTTTTTCAAATTTGTGTGAGTGAACGGCAAGTGCGGATGGAAAAAAGGTAGCTTCATGCAGCACAGGTAATAAGCATACTCATTTATCTGTATGTGAAGCACATTAAGCCCACCACACACTATACGATCGGTCTACGATCCGATTTTGAAAGAAAATGTTATAGCATTGCATATAAACAGTTAAACACATAAAATATGTATGCTTGAGGTTCTGAATAGTAACATAGATAGTAAAATCGAAATTACGGCCTATTACGAGCCTTCCAGTTGGAGGAAAGGCCAACTCGGCTCCGAATCATAGTGACATTAGAGCAGTCCTGCGATTGTCTACAGTTTGAAACTGATTTGGCCCTTATTCTGGATATAAGACTGACATTGCACCAACTTGCTATGTTGAGTATTTAGATGAGGACTGCAGTATCCATAACAAGGCAAAGGCTACATACCTCTAGACATGTACGATGGTAGTCTACTACTTGCTCCTCCATCTCCTGCAGCTGGTTCATCACTTCATGGAATGTATACATCTCAACTGATACCTCTTCTTCGTTATGTGTACAGAGCATTGCTAAATCACTGTTGCTAGGCGACAGACTCCTCTCTGGACTGCCTCCATTCTTGGTGGGAGACCGGTGATCGTCATCATCCCCAGGACCACCGGGACCAAGCTCTTTCACTCTGTAACCAATCAACCAAGAAACAATGCTACATCATTCATTTGTTGCAGAGAAGGTTGATTTCTGTTGAAAGTGGGGGAGAAAATGGTGAGCTTTCATGTTCTGCTTACACCTATGTGGAAGAATATCATATTCTCAATGTCACATGAAAAAGGATAGTTCTTTAATGTCCTAAATATTCATAATATAACCAGAAATAGGCTAAAACTTGAAGCGCATTTTGATGCCACATGCATTTGTGCGTGTAGTCCTATATACCTGCATCTGTGTGCAGTACTTTTCACTCAATTCACAGATTAATACGTACTATATACATGTAATAGTCTTTCCCAATTACTACAGAATCTTTTTTTTTTTTTCACAATGCAATCACATGACCAGTACTCATATCTTCTCTTTAAGCAAAATACTAATTGTAGAGTTAGTGTAGTGATGTGATGTAAGGAGACGAGTTCTTGTAGTGTTTAGTCCACCTACCTGTCTGCATATCGTAAAGTGTTAAGAGTATGTTCACATGAACTCATTCCAGGTGACACCATCGCAATCTGATCAAACACAAATCAAACAAGAACATGACATTTGGTACAAAATCTTTCTCCATGGAAATAAGGAAAATGTGTGCAGGAAAGGTTGCAGTTACTTGAGTACCTGGTAGGATCTATTCTTACTTGAATGTACAGAGCGCTACGGCTGCATGGCGACAGCTGGTGTAACAATAGCCAAAGTCCTCCGAAAGCGCATAGAGACGTAATATCCTAGTGTGATATGTGCTATACAAGAACAGAATATTGTTATCATCATCTGATGACCAAGGTAATATCATTATATCTGTAAAGTGCAAGGAGACATTGTGAATGTATTAAGGGCTATATAACTTCGGAATTTTACAGTGATTGTCATGAATAACAAGGCCCCGAAATGTAACATACAAGGAAGGCAAGCTGGCAGTTAAATGTGATTTACATAAATGAGCTTTAAAAGCCAAACCATATGTCACAACAGATGGGAAACTCAAATTTAGCGAATAAGAATGAATTCATAAAAGATATTTCTAGACTCATCCAACATGGATCTGACAGAGTAGGTTTTCTCAAAGAAGGAAAAAATAGCAAGCAAGATCACTTTGGAGATGATTCATTAAAATTCATTAAAAGTAATGAATTCACCCCAAAAAATGACATGGGAATAAACAGCTTTGCTAACATCATAGATTGAAGATGAATCAAAGTATAAGAAGGAATAAATTGGATTTCAAAGAACAAAATTGATTTTGTTGCACTGCATCAAACTGTCAATTGAATGTATATCTTACCATGCATGTCCTGGTATTATCTCCAATGAAAGAATCTCTTAAGACCTGTGTAAGCTTGCTTGCTCTGAACGGAACATGAGCCGTCTTGTGACCCAAGGATCGGATACATTCCTTGAGAGCTAATAGACTCTTGTTGATCTCAGCTCCTTCCATCCTGGTTTGTCTGTTAGAACTCTGGGTGTCCTTACCTCTCTCGTTACCTGGGGAAGAGATGGTTTAATAAATACAGGTAAGGGGTGTTCAAACAGAAGGCAACAACGAACCTCACAAAATGCTCCCATGGCAAAATGGTATAAGGAACTTGTTACATAAAGGAGGACTGGAGGATCTAGCACAGGCACCAAAGGGGAGAAGAAGAAGGAGAGAATACTGCATTAATTATGACATATGATAGCCAAATTTACGATAACTATTTTCTAAATAAGTTTTTTGCATATGAGTTTAAGGTTTGAGAGTTCATAAAGACAGTCCTTAGTGTTCCATAAGAGAGGACAAGAATGGTAACAAAAGTGCATGCACAAACGGAAAGGCAACAAAAACTTCTCAGTCAGTCAAATTTGGTTGCCCAGCAGGGCATCCGACCCTGCCTAATCTATCAGTGCGGTCAACATAATCTTCAAGAGTCACATTTGACGATTCTTGACAAACAAAACAAGAATGTAAAGGTTAGCAGCATGGAGATGCATTGATAGACCAGAGTATATTGTTTATTACCTGCCAGATCAATGAGAGAAAACTTTCCATGTAGTTTTCCTGATGTTTTCTTTCTCAGGATGATTTGGAAGACGGCATGTGATCTGGAAGAATGCTGGTTTGCTGACGTCTGGCCCGACGTTCTATCAAATAAGAGAAATAAAATCATCATTAACTTATATTTCATACAGGGTCTTTCAAGTTACATGTACACTGTAACTTACATTTATCAAAGTGTTTTAGGTCGTTTTTACATGAAAAATAGCTACTTTGAACTGCCAATGTGATCATTTAACCCACTGAATACCAAGCCAAAGACAACTTAGGTTGGAGTCTATGGAAAATGTTTGTTATATCAGAATCAAATTGTATCCAACAGGTTAAAAGTACTATGTGTACTTCAGGCATGAAAATTGCTGTTCATGAAAAACACTGAAAAACTTTTGTGAACCAAAGAAAGGGAGCGAAGCGACCGAGCAGGGAGATGGTGTGAGAGGGGGGTGTCCCCCCTGCCACAGTAGGGAGATTTTTCAAATTTGGGGTTCAGAATTGTGCAATCTAGTGCATTCTGTGGTAAGATATCAAACCTCATATTCAATGAGAATCTGTATTCGGATGATTTTATATAGCGTAAGTCATACCAAAACAGGCTCTGAGTACACATATTTATCAATACCACCAAATGTGATTTAATATGTATTAGGTGCACAGCACGGATAAAACTGAGCAGTGAGCTGAATAAACAACAAATAATCCACTTCCCAAAATCCCAACTTACTTTTCTACACTAGTAAGTTGACTTTTCTCAGTACAGAATGTCTTTAGAGTTTGCCTCTCCTGTATCATTATCTCTTTCGACGATGTCTTTGCGCTTTATTTTGAGGCCACAGAATTATGACGTGAAGTTGTGACTTCCTGCATTCAACAACACGGCCGCGCCGCGGTGGCTGTGAGCAATCGAAATATCCTATTGTCGATGATCACATACATGTACATGTACCTTGCAAAAAGCATGCCGTTTACTTTTTCTAAAAGCCATGATTAAGTCAAACTCTACTCTATTCCACACGATCTTGCTAAAAAACTGGAAATTTTCAAGGCTTATCCTTTTAAAAGTACAATCCAAATCGGCAAAAGACAGATCATTCGCTTGCTTGAGGCATTGCAACTGCACTGGCAAACATACGGTGTGCACTGCACATATGTTGTGTGACTGTGTACATGTAATAACATGCATGTGCGTGTAGTAAGAATAGCTTTCCGCCTTCAAGCGAGTGCGCGATTACGGGAGGTATTTTGTGTAATCCTCGGCAGTTATTATGCAATCCCTTTGCATGTACGTACAGTATAAACACGGACACAATTTGCTATGTGAGTACATGGGTGTGGTAAGCTTAGGGATCGCCTCCGATTCATTGCATGCCCATGTATATTGTGTATAATCTAGGCTCGGAGGAAAAAGCGGAAATCCGCAGATACGCGAAAAAATTTTCATGCCTGGTACTTAAAGATAAAGTTGAGTCCCGGTCATGAGATTGAATTGTGACAGAACTGTCTCAAAGCAATTAGGAAAGGTTGATTATATAGCAAATAAGAATTGGTGTACGCTGTATTAGGTTTTGGAATCACCAAAATGATAAGAAATGGACTCAATCCTGCTGAGAGTTACATGCACTGCACACATAAATGTATATATGGGACTACACACAAATGTTCGGCCCGAATATTTCAGCTGTTTCTTGTCATATTTTGAATGTGAGAGCATTTGAAGATCAATCCTTTTCAGGGGACATATCTACTATGATAATCTTCCAAACTAACATAAAAAGAATGAGAAAGTTCACAAATTATTTTTTATCTTTCCCAGAACTCAAGCTTCCCTTTAACATTGTAATGAAAGTAGTCTACAATGTACACTTGGGCTTGAGAATGTACATTGTAGGAAAACTTCTATAAAAGTTTTAAACAAACTGACCTTTTGTATAAAGGGAAAACAACTATTTATTTTCAGTAAGATTAATATGATTTATATTTGTACTGCTGTATACAAAACTATGAAAACACAGCTACATGAATCATCAAAACTAAAAAATAAATTTGAAAGGAATTTCAGACCATTATAATATAATATAATCTTGCTTCTTGTCACCTCTCTATTCGATCACCTTCTTTTTTTTTTCTTCTTTTTTTGAATGTTTTTTTTGAAATTCAAATAGTATCAGTTTTCCTAAGACTGTTTGCCTAAAGGATGTAACTGCAAAGAAAATTGATTATCAATTTCGTTATTGACCAACAAAATACGGTTCCATGACATTTGCTCCTGCGAGAATTGCTCCGGTCTAACTCTGCCATGTTAATCCTAAACCTAAACCTAACTCTAACCCTAACCCTAACCCTAATCCTAATCTTCACATTGTCCTTAACAAAAAACCATATCATGACCTTGACCTTAACCTTTGACCTTTTGAGATATGGATGGAGGAGCAAATGTCGTGTCACCACAAAATACACAGAAATAAATACATTTTCACCACATACATGTATATCACCTTCACCAAAACTGTGTATTAAGAAGCAAGTTGATATGAAAATTGATAACTTTCTCAACAACTGTCCTCCTTTTTTTTCAGTGTGCTTGGATCTATGTCAACCATTGTAAACGGATTAAACATTGTACAAAAAAGGACGGACTGGGAAAATTGCATAAAACTCACCTGACATTGTTACCCATTGCTATAAGCTTGAGCACATCCTCTGTGTTCTTGACTGTTCTTTCTTGGAGTCCTACAACCTGGACCTGTTGTTTACCATCCTCCAGGACTCTTAGTTTGGCCTTCTTATTCAGCAAGTCAAATACCTGCAGATTGACAGAATACAATTTCATTGGAAACATTTCAAGTCAAATATGTCAAAAACGTTCATCTTTTTCACCAAAAGAAGGCATCTTCCAGTATGTTGAATAGTATAATATTAAAGGACAAATCTACATTGATAGCATGTTTCCCAGAGTTAAACAAAAACAACTTAATCAGATTAAAAGACTGTAAAATAGTTATGAATCTTTGAAAATTATAAGCCCCCAAAAAGTCTCGCTTTGCAGACTTCTGTAAATTGTAATGTCATATTGGCCTAACTCTGAAAAGGATTCAAGAAAAGTTTTACTGAAAGTGCTTTATTCTGTGGTTCAGGAGACCTCCAAGGGGTCTGAATATGAAGAATATATCATCATAAAAATGACTGCAAGAGTGATTAAACCCCCTGAAATCGTTCTCAAATGAAATCATAAGCTGCCTCAAATTACGACAAAAGAATAGAGACAAATATAGTGTACATCACATCCAAGTATGTGTATGGTATATTATTACCGGCAGTTTTTTTTTTTACCCCCCCCCCCCCCCCCCGAACATTGTCTTTTGCCATAGTCCTCTGATAGATGGAGCATCAATTCCATTTTCCTACAGAACTACAATAATCTGTACAGAATATAAAGTTGGACACCTAGTACTCCACAAATCAGTTGACAAAGGCAAACAAGTATTAATTTAGTCTGCCTTTGTGAATACAAATGAGCCAATTTTTTTTTACTATACATTGTACTATACTTTTTTCTCTTTTTTTTTTTTTCTTCTTCTTTTTTTTTTAAGGGAGTCTAAAAACCACCTCATATGGGGTGGAGCTTCGTAAATTTGAAATCTTACCTTGCCACTGTAGATCTCAAAGAAGCTGCAGTGTACAGCTAACTCCTTGGATTTGTGTTCTGGTCTGTTGAGATGCCTGAATACATCGGCCGCAGCTAGGGCATAGATTCCCTTCGTCACATCTTGGTTCTTGCCGCTGAAGTTACCTCCCATTGTCTGCTCAGAATTACAAGATTGGTGGTGATCATATCATAGTCATAACCATTACCAGAACCAGAACCGTAACAATGATTATAACCATGATCACAACCATGACCATCATCACAATGACAATGACAATGACAGAAACAATAACAATCAAAGTAACACAGCAATCACAATCACAAACATACATGTACATGTAATCCTAATCATAAGTATAATTACAATTTATCATACATGTACACAATATGAAGCCTGAAAATGGCATCACCAATATATGCCAAAGATGAAGTGTACCAATAACCTAAATAAAGAATTTGTGTTCAGCTAGTATGAAATCAACCTCAAAGAATTTTACCAGGCATTCTATAACTCAACAGTCAAGGAATATGAAGGCAATAAAGGATAACATGAAAATGCATATAAAGCAGAACCCAACTCCAACTTGGGCTCCATGTGGACCCCATTCTTTGCAAACGCAAGTATGGGTGCGTGAACTAGTCTACTTACAAGTCAATCATATGTTTATTGAGAGTGTACTTAAACTTGCAATATCTCTTTATAGGAGTAATATTTGAAGCCTATATTTTACATGTAGTACAGCAGCATGGAACCTCTAATATACAGAGGAAAATAATTTGGGGGGATTGGTACCCTTTAATTCAATTAAGCTAATTTCTACTCTTTAAGAAGACAAGACTAGACCCTTAAACACAAAAGAAGCCTCCTCTAGCAATGAGCGATTCATACACCTCATTGATGATTCATAAAACTAACACCTAGCTGCTGCCAAACTCACATGTGTTTTACCACTTCCTGTCTGCCCATACGCAAAACACGTGGCCATGCCCCGGTTGAATATAGTCTGAACTAGAGGCTTGGCTGTGAATCTGTTAATGTGAAGAGAGAAGGGGAAAAAGAGATAGAGATAGGGAGGGAGGGAGAGAGAAAGAGACAGAGAGACAGAGAGACAAATAGGGTGATAAAGGAGAGAGAGAGAGAGAGAGAGAGAGAGAGAGGGAGGGAGAGAGAGACAGAGAGACAGATATGGTGATAAAGGAGAGAGAGAGAGAGAGCAAGCGAGATACAAAGAGAGAGGGATAGGTACAGGGAAAGCCACACAGATTGATGAAGGAGTGAGAAGAAGAGAGAGATTTACAAACAAGAAAGGAAGATTGAAAAAAAAGAGAGTGAGAAAACAAACAAGATATAAAGGAAGAGAGAGAGAGAGAGAGAGAGAGAGAGGGAGTGAGGAGTTAAGAAATAAAAGGGCAAGATAAAGAGAAAGGGTATCGGGGGGAAAGAAAAATAAATGTGAACATTTATCAAATCACTTCAAAAATTTTCCTACCCCAAAAAAATTGTTATTCATTTTATTCTTTCAGTCTATCACCTATCATATTTTGAGTAAATATTTTTTCATCACACCATAATCTTTTGCCATGACAAAACATTAATATTTACATATGGGAAATTTTTTTTTATAATGCTCCTTGCATGACTATATTTATACACAAAGTGTATCACATCAGTATGTCTTGTTTACCCAGGGTAGTAGCCTCATCAATATTATATATTGTTCTCCCTGAAGGCCCTGCAATCATATCATTACCCCGGCTTCTGCAGAGCGACCATGATAAGGTGCTCAAGCATTCAAGGAATTTCTTCCTACCGGGTACCCATTTAATTCACCTGGGTGGAGTGTGGCCACATGAAGGACAATTCATTACCATATTGCACACCAATAACATCAAAAAATAAAAAAATATATCAATTTCATATAGAGTATCGATGTTATTCGATGTTATATCAGTTGAATGAGCAGTTATCACTAAATTTTGTCCACTCTAAGTACGGAATTTTTATCACCCCTAACTGTTAAAAAGCTGTGACACTAATAAATGCTACATATAAATCAACCATCCATGCTTATATGAAAACATTTCGAGAGCTGGACATTGAAAGTACATTAAAATTTCTTTAAAATAAAGTTAAGTTCTGGTCACGTTATTGCATTGTGAAAGATACTGTCTGGAGGTGATTTGGAAAAGGTTTATTATGTAGTACATAAAATTGTGTACCAGGAGGTTTTAGAATCATCAAAATGATAAGAAATGAACTTGAATCTTGCTGAAAATCTCACACAGTGAAAAGCACTGCATACAAGTAACAGTATACATGTATGGGACTACACACATGTAGCATAAAAATTTGGTCCAGAGTTCCAAGGTATTTCTGGTAATATTTGGAATATGAGGCCATTTCAAGGGCACTCATTTAAAATGGACACCGATACTATGATATTCTCCAACACAGGATTAAGAAGAATGAGAAAACTCACAAATTATTTTCAATCATTACTAGAACTTCATCTTCACGACAGTAAACTAAGCTCCTAAACAGCGCCCTCTTTTAACAGGACTTGAAAAGTGTCTGTGCCTCTCATTTTCCCATCATGCCCCATTCTAGTTTGTAGAAGCTTAGAATGTACCTGCAGGCAATTTTCCATATTTGCCAAGTCAAAAATATTTGTTTGAAATATGAAAAGTGCATATTATCCAAAAAATTGTTTGCCAAGATTCAAAATTAAATGGAATCGATTTTCAAATTATAATCTTGATTTTGCAATCACTGTAAGATGGCGCTGTTCAAGTTTTACCAGTTTCATGCCCCTTTTAATAAGTAAGACTGACTTACTTGTAGACCATATCATTGGTAGCATCTTCATTGAAGGCATAGTCAAACCTAAAGAGTTGATTCTCTAGGTACTTGGTGAGATCCACCTTGAGTTTAGGTTCATGAACTAACACCTTATCCTTGCTAGGCATCGTCAACACATCCAGATCCTTCTTGTTTTGTTCTGTAGGATGGTAAAGGACATTGTAAATAATTCAGGGCATCACTAAAGTGCGGTGATGTAATGAATGTGCTAATGTCAATTTGTAATTTTTTTTTAAAGACAAATAAATTAGTTTGAAGAAAAAAAGGAAATCCCACAAAGGTGTTCATATCTCATACAAAACAAAACTATGACTAGATCTAATTACATGTAAATAATACAAAATTACTCACAAAATCTTATGTTAAAACTTAGAAAATTTGATTCATTCTTTTTCAAAATATCCACTTCAGTACCTTTCTTGTTAAGGGGTCTTTTCCTCACACAAACACAGATTTGATGGTCGTCAACCTATATGAGATGACAGTGAAAAAAGAACAGGACAAAAGATAGTCATAAGGGTACTATAAAAATACGAATAGTTGCATGTCGCAACATAGAGATTCCTAATCGAAAATGAAAAATATACTACTTTAAGATTGTATTAAATAAAAGTATTTATCAAAGTCCACTACTTAAAGGCTCTAAGAGAAGAGGAAGATCCAGAACAAGTTTGACAAAAGCACGGCTCACTCGAGGGGTCGTACGCCCATGTTAGACCACTTCGGTGACGGCGAGGTCTTCTGCGCCTTGTGAAAGAGTGGTATCAGGTAAAAAGGGATTCCAAAATGAACAGTGGAAACGATACTTTTAACAGATGACATACGGGTTAATTGCCTTCACTGGCTGGATAAGCGCAAGTACTGACGCTTGCATCGAAATGACGCCCCGTGTGATCTGGGCTTTATAGAATTAAAAATCAAACAAGATGTTCCATCTCTTGCTGCAGCTCTTTATGCATGCATGACAATACATTGTTGAGGTCATAAGCTGTCAGTCAGGACGGGGCTGATCGAAAGTATAAATTTTATTAAAATCTTAACAATTAATACAAATACAAATCAATGGGGAGAAAACCCAAAGGAACAGATGTAACATTTTAAAATTAAACCATATGTATCACTACAAGTATCTTTAAATGCTCCAATTGCATCATCAATGTGATTAGGAAAGTTATGTTTACCTTGTCACTGGTAGTCATAGGATTGAAGTCAAGTTGAGCTTGAAACTCTCTTATCATCTTTAAGAACTCCCAATGTGGATGACTACCATCATCATCCTAAACACCAACACAACAAGAAGATGATGAGAAATGGATTTTTTAATGTATTTTAAGTATGTCAATGGTAAAGAGTTTATGTTACATTATACTGTATTATATGTATTCATTTATGCACATTTATGTCTGAAAACAAATTTTATGTATCTTTACATGACAATGACAATAAATTATCTGAATTATCTGAAATGGATTAGGATAAATACTTGTTGAACATCAGGGGAGGTTAGCGAAAGGAAGTGGTACGGAAAGACATGTATGTCCGAAAAGCAAAATGCAGAATTGTTGAAGAAAAAAAAAATATATCAATAAGGCAGAATTAAGGTTGGATTCCCTCTAAAAAAAATCTATCAGCAAATCAAATTGCATCATATCTAAACTTTCCAGCAATACCCAATCAGGATCCAACTTTCCATAGACAGAGGAATAAAGAGGGGAGAGGATGAGAGAGAGAGAGAGAGAGAGAGAGAGAGAGAGAAAGAGAGAGAGAGAGATAGAGAAAGAGAAAGAGAAAGAGAGGGAGTGAGGGAGAGAGAGAGAAAGAGAGAGAGAGAAAGAAAGAGAGAGAGAGAAAGAGAGAGAAAGAGAGAGAGAAAGAAAGAGAGAGAGAGAGAGAGAGAGAGAGAGAGAGAGAGAGAGAAAGAAAAAGAGAGAGAGAGAGAGAGAAAAAGAGAGAGAGAGAGAGAGAGAGAGAGCACAAGGTAAACAAGAGATAGAGACTGAGTGACAGAGAGAAAAGGGGGAATGAAGAAATATTTCTACTTTTTCTAATGGCTGAGTTTTATGATTTCTTTACCTTGGCTCTTTGTTCTAACTGAATAGCTTGTTTGGCTCTTCTCTCTTCTCTCATCTGTTTGATCCTGTCCACTTCTTTCACAACATTGGACCTCCGTCGAGCTGAAAAAAACCCAATTAGAATAGTCTATGGACTAGAAAAATATCAAACAGTATTCATACATGCAATCTAAACCCATCTATTGAAATCCATTTCAAATGAGTGTTGATCTCAAATATATTGGCCCGAATTCATGAAGGACTTTTAATTCAACCCATGGTATAGTCTAAATCATGGTTTAAAGGGTACCAATCACCAAAAAATATTTTACTCTGTATGTTAGAGGTTCCATGTCATTCTACTATATTCCAAATATGGGCTTCGAATATCGCTTCTATAAAGAGATATTTTAAGTTTAATTACACACTCTACAAGCATAAAAGCGACTTGTGAGTAACTACTCAACGCACCCGTACGCGCTCGCCAAGATAAGAGCTCACGCAGAACCCAACTCGGAGGTTCAGTTCCGCGCGAGCACCTTCATGTTATCCTTTATTTCCTTCATACTCCTAAACTGTTGACCTATAGAATCTCAGATAAAGTTCTTTGAGGTTAATTTTATACTTTCTAGCGTAATACAAATTATTTTTTCAGGTGGTTGGTACACTTTAAAAAACCCATGAATTAGAGTTACCAGTTATAATTCATGAGTACACCTGAAAATCTTTTAAAATTATCTACTTTGTACACAAAAAGCCTGAAATGTAGCCAAAAAATAAATTGCTAAGGCCTGAATTCAAGCCTCTGCCAGAAAACTGGCATCCCTGACAAATATGTGTCTAAGTGTATAACTGCCACCTTACTTGAGATGAGTGCAATGCATGTACTACACTTTATGGCAGTTTAAATCATTGTAAAGACAAACCTCTTTCCTGAATTTTGGCCACTGATTCTCAATGAAAATGAAAATGATGTTTATATTTATTGGTGCTGCTCAAAGAAAACTCTGTACAGATATTCACTAAAAAGAATGAGATTTCCCAGAGCAAGTGTAATATATGGTCATTTTTTTAAGGCCTGGTTAGACCTGACCGATAATGAATAACAATAAATTGTTCCCGAATTGTAGGTCAGACCTCATTAATATACATGTATGCTTAATGTGCCTCCCTCAACAAATCTATCGACTCATTGGGATCACTCGACAACCGATTTCTGAAGGACATGTGAGCCAATAATTGCACTCTTTCAATGTGACGTCATTGGCAGAAGAAGGGATGGAGGCAGTGTCCTTAGTGTTTGATTGACAGAACTTAAAGGAGAATAAAACCCTAGGGAAAGATCAATTTTAATGAAAAGAGGGAATAGAGAGAAGCAATTTTTAAAAAGTTTCATCAAAATCGGTTATGAAATGAGGAAGTTATGAAAGTTTGAAAAGTCTCAATTTACTTTCTATGGCGATCCTCAAATTGGCAGTGTTGCTTCAAAGTGACAGGTTTAGTAGTACAACTCTCCATATGTTTTGTACACCAAATTTCATATTTTCTCCATTATCTCTCAAGGTGCAGCTTGTCTCTTTCTTGGCTCAAGATATATCATGGGAAATGACACAACATATGTTAAGTTCACAAAAAGACAAGCAGCATCTTTAGAGATAATGGAGAAAATATGAGATTTTGTGTACATTACAAAACATATTGAGAGTTGTACTACTAAACCTGCCATTTGGAAGCAACACTGTCAATTTGAGGATCGCCATAGAAAGTAAATTCAGACTTTTCAAACTTTCATAGCTTTTTCATTTTGTAACCGATTTTGATGGAACTTTTTTTTAAATCGCTTCTCTCTATCCTCTCTTTTCGTTGAAATGGGTATTTCCCCAGGGTTTCATTCTCCTCTAAGATTTTATTGCTGCAAAAATCGATGAGGTATGATCACTGTACTGTTATCGGTTAATTACATTGTATGCATACATACAGTGTATAATTTATTAATATTGTTTTATGTGAAGTCTGACCAAGCCTTTGCTCGAACAATTTGCATTCTGAAAAGTTTCTCCAAGTGCTAACAATGTCCTTCATACTTACATGCAGGGAGTGCCTCTTTCTGTGCCTTGGCCAGTGGGCCAGCTGGGGCAACGTGAAGGTCTCCATTGTGGGCTGCTTGGTTAATGCTGGGACGGGATTTAGCTGATGAAGCTAACAATAAAAGAACAGAGTAAAAACAGGTTAATCGATATCACCACAGTACAAAATGAGTGCAGAGTAAACAGGCAGATTACTGCACACACAAACATTGATGGAATAATGCAAATTTATGGCTTTATTATTAAAGCACAAGTACACAATTTCATTAGAAGAGAAGGAAAACATTAGTTTGTACATTACTTAATTGCTTTTTACTCACAGCACAAACAAACAGAATATTCAATTCACATACAAGGGTAATACAAAACCAATTATAATTTTTTTTTTTCAACTTAGAGGGGAAATTGTCAGATAAAGACTTTGGGGGGGGGACCCACAAGGCCTATTACAAATAATGTAACTGTACATGTACATTCACTATCTCTTGAACAAGAACAAGAAAAATAAAGTAAGATATGAAAAAATGAAATGTGTATACACAATCTAAGCAAAATAATGTAAAGCATAGATGTAGACACATGTCTAGAAATATTTGTAAACTATGTGATGTGAGTTTATGCCTTTTTATGAGAATTTGAAAAGATATAGAGAAGAGAATTTCAGCTGGATATTTCTGTAATGATGAACAGTAACTGTTTATCATGTAATGTACCTGCATGGCTTCAGCATATAATAATAAATGACAGTACGAATAAATCTTCTGTACAAAACTATAACATTTAAATGTTGGTCTTCAATATAATCGAGAATACAGGTAGCCAGGAATTCTATTCATTATGACAGATGGAAAATGAAACTGGAAGAACATTATGTACATGTACATGTACATTAGGTACAGTACATGTACATGTACATTATATGCACATGTCCACTGTCGTATCCGGACACCTACCCCCTAGGATAACCACCCTCTAGGACAACTACCCCCTAGGGCAACCACCCCCTAGGAAGACTACCCCCCGGGACAATTACCCTCTTGGATGATTACCCCCCCCGACTAACTACTACCCCCTAGGGCAACCACCCTCTAGGACAACTACCCCCAGACAACTACCCCCTAGGACAACCACCCTCTAGGACAACTACCCCCCGGACAACTACCCCCTAGGACAACCACCCTCTAGGACAACTACCCCCTCGACAACTACCCCCTCGACAACTACCCCCTAGGACAACCACCCTCTAGGACAACGACCCCCCAGACAACTACCCCCTAGGACAACCACCCTCTAGGACAACTACCCCCGGGACAACTACCCTCTAGGACAACTACCCCCCAGATAACAATCCCCCGGACAGCTATTCCCCGGATAGCTATTCCCCCCCCCCCCCAGACAGCTACTCCCCGGACAGCTACCCCCTAGACAACTACCCCCCGGACAAGTACCCCCCGGATAACTAACCCCCTGGGCAGCTACCCCCGGACAACTACCCCCCCCCCCAGACAACTACCCCCTAGGACAACTACCCCCCGGACAACTACCCCCCAGACAACTACCCCCTAGGACAACCACCCCCTAGGACAACTACCCCCCGGACAACTACCCCCCCCCGGGACAATTACCCTCTAGGATGATTACCCCCCCCCCCCCCCGACTAACAACTACCCCCTGGACAACTACCCTCTAGGACAACTAAACCCCGGACAGCTACTCCTCCCCGGACAGCTACCCCCCGGACAGCTATCCCCTAGACAACTACCCCCCGGACAAGTACCCCCTGGATAACTAACCCCCTGGACAGCTACCCCCGGACAGCTACCCCCGGACAGCTACCCCCCGGACAGCTACCCCTCGGACAACTACCCCCCAGACAACTACCCTCTAGGACAACCTCCCTCTAGGACAACTATCCCCTAGGACAACCACCCTTTAGGGCAACTACCCCCTAGGACAACTACCCCCCCGGACAACTACCCCCAGACAACCCCCCTCTAGGATAACTACCCCCCCCCCATTCAACTACTCCCCCCCCCCAGACCACTACCCCCTAGGGCAACCACCCTCTTGGACAACTAACTACCCCCTAGGACAACCACCCCCAGGACAACCACCCTCTAGGACAACTACCCCCTAGGGCAACCACCCCCTAGGACGACTACCCCCCGGGACAATTACCCTCTAGAATGATTACCCCCCCCCCCGACTAACTACTACCCCCTAGGGCAACCACCCTCTAGGACAACTACCCCCCCAGACAACTACCCCCTAGGACAACCACCCTCTAGGACAACTACCCCCTGGACAACTACCCTCTAGGACAACTACCCCCCGGATAACAACCCCCCGGACAGCTATTCCCCGGACAGCTATTCCCCCCCCCCCCCAGACAGCTACTCCCCGGACAGCTACCCCCTAGACAACTACCCCCCGGACAAGTACCCCCCGGATAACTAACCCCCTGGGCAGCTACCCCCGACAACTACCCCCCAAGACAACTACCCCCTAGGACAACTACCCCCCGGACAACTACCCCCCAGACAACTACCCCCTAGGACAACCACCCCCTAGGACAACTACTCCCCCGGACAACTACCCCTCCCCCCCCCCCCCGGGACAATTACCCTCTAGGATGATTACCCCCCCCCCCCGACTAACAACTACCCCCCGGACAACTACCCCCTAGGACAACCACCCTCTAGGACAACTACCCCCTGGACAACTACCCTCTAGGACAACTACCCCCCGGACAGCTACTCCTCCCCGGACAGCTACCCCCCGGACAGCTATCCCCTAGACAACTACCCCCCGGACAAGTACCCCCTGGATAACTAACCCCCTGGACAGCTACCCCCGGACAGCTACCCCCGGACAGCTACCCCCCGGACAGCTACCCCTTGGACAACTACCCCCCAGACAACTACCCTCTAGGACAACCTCCCTCTAGGACAACTATCCCCTAGGACAACCACCCTTTAGGGCAACTACCCCCTAGGACAACTACCCCCCGGACAACTACCCCCAGACAACCCCCCTCTAGGATAACTACCCCCCCCCCCCATTCAACTACTCCCCCCCCCCCCCCCAGACCACTACCCCCTAGGGCAACCACCCTCTTGGACAACTAACTACCCCCTGGACAACTACCCCCAGGACAACCACCCTCTGGGAAAAGTACCCCAAATTGGACTTAACATCACATTGAACAAAATAGAATATGGCCTTTAGCACAATATCTGCCCCAACCTGTAACAATAAATACCAGATATTTATATGCGAAATTTTATTAAAAGAGAAAAAGAGAAGTGTTTGTTTTTGCTTATGCTTGCTCGCTTAATTGTTCCTACTCCAACCTAGTTTATCACATTAACCCCCCCCCCCAAAAAAAAAAAAAAAGTTTATGTAACTATCATTTTTTTTTTAAATTAACCTTTTTTTTTTTTTTGGGGGGGGGGGGGGGGGGGGGGGGGTTGCTCCCTCGCTACGCTCGCTGGCCGAAAAGGAAGTACCACTGAAAGCACATTGAATACAATTGAATACTAGTACTCTTAATTGTAAAATATTGCCTTAGATTTCTCCATTGCCTGAAGACAAATATTCCCATGTGCAATATCAACTCTCTATTGGACGTTTTGCAAGGTCAACAACTAAGGGGGGGGGGGGGGGGAATGACGTAAAGCAAATATTCCAGGTTGTTGTCCGATTGATAATTACCCTAAGTCGTTAATGTCTGGGGGTAGTTATTTGGGTGGTAGTTACCTTAGGTGGTATTTGTCAAGTAGATGTCCTAGAGGGTGGTTGCCCTAAGGGGTAGTTGTCTGGGGGTAGTTGTCCGGGGGTACTTGTCCTCGAGGGTGGTTGTCCTAGGGATTATTTGTCTGGGGAGTAGTTGTCCGGGGATATTTGTCCTAGGGGGTGGTTGTCCTAGTGGATGGTTGTCCTAGAGGGTAGTTGTCTGGGGGGGTACCTGTCCGGGGGAGGGGGGGGTAGTTGTCCAGGGGGGTAGCTGTACGGGGGGGGGGGGGGTACTTGTCCGGGGGGGTACTTGTCCTAGAGGGTAGTTGTCCGGGGGGTAGTTGTCCTAGAGGTAGGTTGTCCTAGGGGGTAGTTGTCTGGGGGGGGGGGGTAGCTGTCCGGGGGGGGGGTAGTTGTCCTAGAGGGTGGTTGCCCTAGGGGGTAGTTGTCCTAGGGGGTAGTTGTCCTAGAGGGTGGTTATCCTAGGGGTGGGTAGGTGTCCTAGAACCGTCCACTATATGTACATAGTTGTCCTGGAGGGTGGTTGTCCTAGGGGGTAGTTGTCTGGGGGGTAGTTGTCCGGGGATAGTTGTCCTAGAGGTAGGTTGTCCTAGGGGGTAGTTGTCTGGGGGGGTAGTTGTCCTAGAGGGTAGTTGTCTGGGGGGTAGTTGTCTGGGGGTAGCTGTCCGGGGGGTAGTTGTCTTGGGGGGGGGGGGGTAGCTGTCCGGGGGGGTAGTTGTCCTAGAAGGTGGTTGTCCTAGGGGGTAGTTGTCTGGGGGGGGGGGGTAGTTGTCTGGGGGTAGCTGTCCGGGGGGGTAGTTGTCCTAGAGGGTGGTTATCCTAGGGGTGGTTATCCAGGGGGTGGTTGTCCAGGGTGTAGGTGTCCTAGAACCGTTCACTGTATGTACATACATGTACATGTACATGTTGTCTGGGGGGGGGGGGGTAGCTGTCTGGGGGGGTAGTTGTCCGGGGGTAGCTGTACGGGGGGTACTTGTCCGGGGGGTACTTGTCCTAGAGGGTAGTTGTCCTAGAGGGTGGTTGTCCTAGGGGGTAGTTGTCTAGGGGGTAGTTGTCCGGGAGGTAGGTTGTCCTAGGGGGTAGTTGTCTGGGGGGGTAGTTGTCTGGGGGGGTAGTTGTCTGGGGGTAGCTGTCCGGGGGGTAGTTGTCTTCGGGGGGGGGGGGGGTAGCTGTCCGGGGGGGTAATCATCCTAGAAGGTTATTGTCCCGGGGGATAGTCATCCTAGAGGGTGATTGCCCTAGGGGGTAGTTGTCCTAGGGGGTAGTTGTCCTAGAGGGTGGTTATCCTAGGGGTGGTTATCCAGGGGTGGTTGTCCAGGGTGTAGGTGTCCTAGAACCGTTCACTGTATGTACATACATGTACATGTACATGTTGTCTGGGGGGGGGGGGGGGGGTAGCTGTCTGGGGGGGTAGTTGTCCGGGGGTAGCTGTACGGGGGGTACTTGTCCGGGGGGTACTTGTCCTAGAGGGTAGTTGTCCTAGAGGGTGGTTGTCCTAGGGGGTAGTTGTCTAGAGGGTAGTTGTCCGGGAGGTAGGTTGTCCTAGGGGGTAGTTGTCTGGGGGGGTAGTTGTCTGGGGGGTAGCTGTCCGGGGGGTAGTTGTCCTAGAGGGTGGTTGTCATATGGGGTAGTTGTCTGGGGGGTAGATGTCCTAGAGGGTGGTTGCCCTAGGGGGTAGTTAGTCGGGGGGGGGGGGGGGTAATCATCCTAGAAGGTAATTGTCCCGGGGGGTAGTCATCCTAGAGGGTGATTGTCCTAGGGGGTAGTTGTCCTAGGGGGTAGTTGTCCTAGAGGGTGGTTATCCTAGGGGTGGTTATCCGGGGGTGGTTGTCCAGGGGGTAGGTGTCCTAGAACCGTCCACTGTGTACATACATGTACATGTATGTACAGGTGATTTAATTTGTATATGTTTGTAGTAGAAAGAGTAAAAGATTATCTACATGTAAATAACCATATAATGTAGAAGGGCATATCTAATTATGCTTTAACCCTTTCCAGAGAATTGACCACATTTTGTGGTTTGGCTCAATAATTTTTGATTCAGAGTCCTAAAACATATTGTACCAGATGCATGAGTAGAAACTATGTACATACAATGTACTACATGTATGTCCATTTTTGTTGCATGGCCATATTGCGTTTGATGCCATGAATTTAAAAAGGAGAATGAGCTTTGAAATCCTTCAAATTGGCAACACCTTGAGAGGTTCAAAATCGTTGTTTCTGTCAAATTGGCAACTTTTTCAACTCTTCCATAAAGGTTTTAACCATGTATGTTGTTTTCAAAGACATTACACCTTATTAGAACCATGTACATGTACATGTAGCACTAAGGATGTGTTTATCGGGGCGATTCTACCTTCTAATCGGCGACTCAAGTCCCTGATTAGTTTACCAGTTACCGGCCGTAACCCTTGATAAACACGAACGCGACTTGATTACCTCATTAGCTTACCAGACTTGAGTCCCGCAAAAAGGTGGGATTTGATTACCGTTTGAGCCAGATACGCGATTCTAGTACCTGCCATAAACACAACGCGATTTGATTCGCGAATACATTTCGCAACTTCACACTCCCGTTTCCGGTTAGGACGAAAGCGCGAGCCTACTAGCCTACTAGCTAACTAAACAGCATATTACACGAGCTGAAAAGGCGCGCGCCGGAATTGACCTTTACTTCCTAGGTCATTTAGCTGGATCCTGCACGATGCAAAGCAACGGGCTATCCCAGTTTTGAGTCGCGACGATAAACACGGCATCCTGAGAAACCGCATTCATGGGCGCGATCGTTTCCACGACTCTATTCGCGAATCAAGTACCCTTTTCTAATTTCTAGAAAACGATAAACACACCCTAAGAGAAAAATATTATTGTTGCCAATTTGAAGAACAAAATGTGATCAAGTTAGCCCGTAAATAATTCCTGTCATGAAAGGGTTACTGTAAATGCAGAAATATTTGAGGTACATTAATTTTCACGGATTTTGCGCTATTTTCGGCGGGCGCGAATTCCAGAACATGCGAAAATATTAGCACGATTTCTTATGCTTGTTTTGAATGGATGCTGCATTGCGCGGCTGCAGGCTTCATCTGATTAATACGTGCTGGAATCCAATTCATTTTAGAGTGCGTGTGTACATGTAGTTGTGTCTGTAGTATGCATTTGAATGGACCGCGTGTGTGTGAAACAGTAAATGGAGCCGCTTTTTGCGAGTAATTGTGCAGCGCAAATTCAAGAACCCGCGAATATGTTTCGGGGGTTGCTCAGCGCGAAAATTTAATCACGTGAAAATAACAGCGTTTACAGTAAAGGGCATATCTACGGTAATTATGCTTTAAAAAGGTATGTACATGTATATGTACAAATGTATGGGAATGAAAAGAGGCACACAATACCATACAAACACAAGCTAAAGCAAAGTGTATAGATGAATAATATTAATAGGGAGTCACCGTCACGTAACCATGAACCACATGTACATGTAAATAATGAATGACTTCTACTGTGATACTAGTTACACTGTAAGCAAAGTACATGTATATAGAAAATACTACATTGCTAGATAAATGTACATGTACATGTTAAGCATACAGATTGAAAATCAGGATAAAAATATTTGATCAGACAAAAAGCACCCTGTACCACTTTCCTATGTACATGTACCTCAGTAACTCTCTTTCTTCGACAAAATCTTCTTTAATGCTGTGAGGAAGTGGTCCTAGGACATTCTTCTGTCACTTTGACTGGGATGTAACATGGAGGGGGGGGGCACTCTGTGAATTTGATGTAGCAGGGATAATTAGGTAAAGGGAGAATGATCCTTCTAAGAAACTTAATGAGCTACATGTAAATGTTTTGTTTTTTTAAAAGGTTGTGCTTTCCCCTAGAAACATGTGAATTACAAGACAATGAACTATTGACCCTCCACAAATCATTAAAAATAACATAATTTGCACACCAAAAATATCCTCCCAGCAGACAAAGCAGCACCAAAAGTTATCTTCATGCACCAAATAAGTCAAAAATAATAAAATAAAAAGCACTAAAAAAAAACTATTAAAAAAAAAAAAATTCAAACAAATACAATGCTACAAGTTACATGTAAATACCCATGATGTCATTGATTACCAAACAAGCAAAAAAGGAGGCAAGCAGAGAAAGAACATATTATCTGTTTGGAGCCAGAAGGGTGCTAACTCTGTACAAATGATGGGACTTAATGCCTGACTGCCTCCAAATAGACATTATGGTGATTACAATTTAAAGATGTTTATACAGAGGTACATGTAGCTCATCAATGCAAAATAAATGTCAAGTCTAAATGTAATTATAATAATGATCATACATGTATATATCAGCAGTTCTAAACTATGTTGATGTTTAAGAACAGAACACAATTACAACATGTACATGTACAACACATGAACACCTATACACCAAGTTTAAATTACCCTCATCATCTTATGCGCAGAATGCCAAAAGCAGAAAATTAGAAATTAAAAAACAAGAAAAGGGAAGAAAAAAGGATTAATTAATTCATTTTTATACCAGTCACCCACCTGCATACATGTACAGGTACATGTATGTGTATCTCTATTATTTCCATATTTCTACCGGTATCCCAACTACACTGTACTCTCTAGTCTACTTTGGCCCAAGTATTACATGTACAGTGTACATACTGTACATGTACATGTAAGTTAAGTGAAATTAAATGAATTTTTCTCCTTTGTACACCTACATGAAATATACATTGTACACATGTACTAGAGGCATAACTGCCAGTTAGTGTGCTCTCTACATGACATCATGAGTGACATGTGCCATTTTCGAAATGTTGCAAGAAAACTGACTCAAAAAGTTCTAAATACAATGTATGCATGTAGAGGAGAAACAGAGGAGAAAATTAATTTCACCTAGCTTAAATGTAAAATATATTTGTACTTTTGCTTCACTGATGGAAGATTAACAGAAAGTATTTCATTAGCCCCACATGTAATTAATCAGAATTTCTATTTCTAGTATAGGCCTACAGCCCTAAATGTATGTTAAAGTTTAAGTTCTTTGAGAGAGCGCCCTCGAATTAATGCATCAAATGTACATGACATGTTCTTGTGAGATGTATGATGTAAAAATGGGTACATTTAAATATTGTGCAAATAAGGGCAGAATGTACACTACATGATATATGCAGCTGACGTAAATAATGTAAAGCATGTGACAAAGTTGAATCTGGTAAATTGTTTGCATGTATTGTACATGTATGTAAAGGTATGGTATGGTACATTATAGTTTATACACTATAAACTACTAAAGGTATGCTAAAAAAAAAAAAAAGCTTTTTGATAAGAATAAAATACTTACCAGATCTCCGTATTGTCCTATAAATACTATTCCCTTTAAAATGATTTGAAATGATAAAGGGAGAGGTTTACCCCAGGGTTTACATGGTAAATAAGTATGTAAATCAATAATGAAATAACCTACATACACTGTATTGAAATAATCATCTACATGTACATGGAATTCAAAGTGGAGAGAATGTTCCCATGTCACACCTGGAATAAAACCTATTAATGTTTTCTTTTCTTTTTTTAATAATAAGAGGAAATTGAACATTAAGCTATTTTTCAAATAGTGTGTTATTAACATTATTAACTTTCTGGCAGTCTAGGCAGTGGAAAAATAAATTTGCCACCAAGTTTACTACTGCCTAAAGATATGAGATAGTCAGTTAAAATCATTTTTTTAATTATTGAGGCACGAACGCATCAATGATCCTCTACAAATAATTCATCACATCAATGGCGCACATGTAAACATACAGGATCAAGTACATGTTTATACAATGCACTTTACTCAACAACAAAAATGGAAGAAACCATGATAAAGTACAGCCACGCCACGTAGTACAATTTGTGAATGAAATGAGTAACATACTAATCTAATGACTAATTTCTGGATAAACATCATAAGCAATATTGCAGACCTCTAATTCCTAATCAGTTTACAGTGTATTACTCCCACATTAAAAAATATATCTTGAATAGCTCTGCTTGCATGTCACTGACAAATTCAATTACTAATCATCAAAATGCAATATGGCTGTTACAGGGCTTTCCTTTGAACAGGAAATGTCATCAAATTCAAGGTTACTATGTAGGTGAATTTGAGTTACAATGCAAGTCCATGTATTTTTCAAGCTAGAGTACATTTGTAGGCCAATATAACCATTGGGTAAAGACTTGGGGGAAATCTCATAAGGTCTATCAAGACCTTATGAGGCCAGAGATGAATGGGAACCTAGAAAAGGAGAATGGAGAAAAAGAGTAAGAAATACATGTAGATACAGATAGATCTGTACAGAGAGAGAGAGAGAGAGAGAGAGAGAGATAGAGGAAGGCAGAGAGAAAGAAAGAAAGAAAGAGGGGTAAAGATAGGTACAGTATAGCCTGTATAGGTGGGTAGGAGTGTAGTTAGGGATAAAAAGATAAGTAAAAGGACACAAAAAGAGGGAACCTGGAAATGCAGAATGGAAAAAAGTACTTGAGAAAGAGATACATGTACAGATAGATAGACAGGCAGCTAGGCAAACAGACATCAAAGAAAAATTGAAGGAATGAGATCTATAGATGGAATGGAAAGAAGTGTAATACAACAGGAAAATATGACTGAAGATTCCTAGGAAATAATTACAGCCTAAAGAAAAAAAAAAAAAGAAGTGAGAAAGAGACAGATAGACAGAAAGAGGAAGGGAAAGGAAGAAAGGGATAGCCAAAGAGGCCTGTTCTACCCAATACAGGTCAAGATCTCCTATAAAAAGAAGCTGGAGTGAGTCTTGTCAAGTTTATACATAACCAGACTGCAACTCATCAAAAGATCATCCTTTCTTGGAATTTCAAATCCTTTCTTAAAATTTCCATTGGCATGACATTAAACAAAATGAGTCAAAAGTATTTCTAGGATCTCTGCAGTACTTTAATTTCATTCTGGGATCTGTACAGTGTACAGCAAAATCAAAATTGGCCTAAATTTTCTGCATTTTGTGTGAAATGCAAAGCTGTTCAACATTTTTCTATTTATCAAATACTGTCCTATTTATCTACACCTATGCTTATAATGCAAATTAAGTTGTTTTTATTAAACTTTGACAACAAAAAATTGTGAAGTAACCACCTGAGAGTTAATACTAGCTTTTACACATATCTCAAATGATCATGATCAAATGATTGAAAACAAAAGGTTGGGGATTAAAATTGATGGTGATGAGAAATGTTTAGGAAATGTGTTTTTCCTAAAATTTCATAGATTCGCACTGCAAATTTAATGCATGATTGTAACAGAACTATTTCAGTGCTGTGAATGGGTTAGTTCACAGCAAATCTATTCATCAAATATTAAAAAGAAATCAATATTTGGGATTTTATATTAATTTGAGGTAGCTTTGTTGCATAGCACCACTGCACACAGAAGACAGAGCAACACTGCTGGGAACAATGCATAAATATGCACCAAGTTTAAGATTGGACAGAAAACAATAACCAACAAGTGAATGAGTAAATTACGCAATGCGTAATAAATGTCCCCGCCGGAAGTGCAGATCTGTGGAAATTAACTAGCCTGAACCTTAAAACTTCAGTGAAAAACTTTAGTGAATAAAATAATAATGTTACTGCATGCAAAAGAAGATAATACCAACAATGCATGTATACAACTGAAATATAAAACATGAAAACATTATGAACCTTCAGCCATTTTGAATAAATTTGCATAAATTTGCATGAATAATGAATTTCAAAATTCTGTGTAGAAGTTTGGAAGCCCCCACCCAGCCCTATCAGATAAAACAATCGGAATCAAAATCCGATGTGAAATAGAGGAGAAGTAGCATTTTTCGTTGATTTTGAATAAATTTGCATAAATTTGCATAATTAATGAATTTCACAATTCTGTGTAGAAGTTTGGAAGCCCCCACCCAGCCCTATCAGATAAAACAATCGGAATCAAAATCGGCCAAGAAATGACGGAGAAGTAGCATTTTCTAACATTTGAGCACACACGGACAGACGGACGGACGGACGCACACACACACACACGCACACACACACGTACGGAGCCCGTTTCATAGTCCCCTCGCGAACTTCGTTCGGCGGGGACAATAAGCAATGTACGTATGCAATGTGTGCAGGCGTGAATACAGGTAATTTGTACTCTGTACAAATGACCTCTATAATTTGTCCAAGAAAGCTTTTAAAAAAAAGCTTAGCGTATACACCACAAGATACATGTACATGTATGAGCATACGCATACAATTTGGGGGGAATTTGCACATCTACTAATTATGAATTGGCTTATACATACAGTCAGCCTTTTTATTAAGGCCACCTGAGGGAAGCATACAATGTGGCCATTAAAGACAGGTGGCCTTCATACCTGTTTAAAGCCTTCACAATAATGCCATATGGGGCAAGAAACTTCTTTTTTTATTTTGATATTCTAAGTTCCACAAGAACATGAAAACTACAATCGAAATATCAAACATCTCCTTAAAATATGACTTTGAGAGCCTAAATGAAATCACTCAAATTTGGTCATTTTCAAGTCATTTGCAATCTACAGCAAAAATGCCCTCAATGCTCCAGTTTGGCATTGTCCTTTATAAGGACATAAATCCAATGAATTGCTTGAGGCAGGCTGCCTTTCTAAAAGGGTTTAAAATTCCTCTTACGAAGCTTGAAACAAAGACCACTGGGCTTTACAGAGAAGTGGCCACTACTGCAGGTTCACTGTACAAACGGTATTTCTAACAATGTTTCTTTATACAATGCAGTGTACGTCTGTGGTCATTCTTACCTCTAGTTTCTCTTGGTGTAGCTTTAGAGGAGGGTCTGTTGGGCTCAGGATGTGCAGCCTTGGAGCTGCTCACTCTACCCTTGGGTGCAGGGATGTGGGATTGGGGTGCATGGGTGACTGCTGGGGGAGGGGGTTCCGCTGGGGCAGCTAGGTTGGGATTCAGGGCAAATATCGCTGATATCTCAATCTGTGTGATGAAATAGATAGGAAAAGAAACACCCAAATCAATGAGGACCATTTGGCAAAGGTCTTGTGAAAAGTTTGAAAGAAAAATACAACTCATACGATGATTATTAAACATTGTAAATGTATGTATCTGAAAACGTGAGAAAATGTTAATTAGCTACATTTTTTTGAAGTAGTAGTAAGACTTTATTGGATAACCTGTTTAACATAAAGCTAATCTGCCACAAGTTCCATGATAACTCTTCATACCGAATTGAGAACCATACAGTATCTAACATTGCTTTAAAATGTCCGAAAATAGGGCCTAAAACTTACCTCCTTTCTTCGCTAGTCTTTAATTTGATTATTTACATCTGTCCATAACTCTTTTTTTTTAAATTACTCGAGTCTGGTTTAAACTTTACCTACATGTATTGTCATCATCTCCAGGAGAAACTTACCTCCTTTCTTCGCTAGTCTTTCATTTGATTATTTACATCTGTCCATAACTCATTTTTTTTTAATTACTCGAGTTTGGTTTAAACTTTACCTACATGTATTCATGTACACATTATCATCATCTCCGGAGAAATGAAAAAAGTGGTCTTGTAAAGCAATACTACCATGCTTTATACAACCCAAAAAACAATGCCAACATGTTGCTTTATGGAAAGTATAGAATGAAATTACATTTACATGTACCCACTCCATAGGCCTATACCTAGAGGTGAAGACATAGACTTGGAGGATAAAGATCCATCCAGGCTCATTCACATTTACATGTACTTACAATGTACATGTGCGTATGCCATACAGTAAACCACGTTTTTTGTTGTGTAAATGGAAAATGGGGCTGCATGACACAACAAAGGTCACTACTCAATTACATGTACCTACATGTACATGTACATGTATAAGATACAGAAATGGGAAGTGCAGTCCACTTTAAAACCCACTTTTTGCAGCAGCGGTTTATCGATGCATACATGAATTTAAAGTGTACCAATCACATGAAAAATAATTTGTGTACAGCTAGAAAGTATAAAATCAAACTCAAAGAACTTTGTCAGGTATTCTATAGGTCAACAGTTATGTAATGAGTATGAAGGAAATAGAGGATAACATGAAAATGCTCGCGCGGAACCAAACTCAGAGTTTGGTTCCACGCGAGCCTTTATCTTGGCGAGCACGTATGGGTGCGTCGAGTAGTCTACTCACAAGTCGCTTTTACACTTATAGAAAGTGTAATTAAAACTATATCTTTATAGAATTAATATTTGAATATATAGTATAACAACATGAAACCTCTAACATGCAGAGCAAAATCATTTTTGTTGATTGGTACCCTTTAAGGTCCAGTATGCATATTAATTTGAAGAACAATGTTTGAAAGAGTGTTGACATCTCAATGATTTACCTCTTTTCCTTTGGTATCTCCTCTCTCAAACCATTCCACTGTAACACTATCTGTACCAGGATTGATCCCACTGATGCAGGCTGAATGGACTCTACCTGTAATATCAAAACAGAAAATCAATTAACATACATCTCTTTCCCATGAGTTCGATCTTAAAATCTTTCATGCCAGAAACTCTTCAAAAAGTAAATTCTTCATAAGCCGTGGTCACAAATATCTGTCAACATAATCATCAAACAAGGCAGTTTGACTTGATCCTAAGAAAAAACTGTACATGTACATTTTGTACCCTGCTTGCATGTACATGTATGTACATGTAGGCCTGTATGCAATTACCATGAAATATTTGTCTCATTTTGTATTTACTTCACAAAATTATTCAACAGAATTTTTAAGAACTGCACAAAAATGTTTAAACTGATATATTGAGCACATTCATGGAAAAATCGACAAAACAATTTTTTAAAATGTCAAAATAGTGAAGATATTCATGATGTCATATACATGTACATGTACAGTACATGTAGAATGGAGACAACAAAAAATCAACAACGATAACAAAATTTACAGTCCATTTAATGATAGACAAAGGCCTACATGTACATGTATGTACAGTGTACATGTACATCTTTCGTTCAATAAGTCACAAAATATAAACAATCAACATACAATTTTAGTATGTTTTAATAATGTAATGCATACAACGTGTACATTACTTCATACACTGTACAACTGCAATTTTTCTGTTCTTACACCAATAAACAATACGCTGCAATCTAGCACTCTTAAAATAGAAATCAATATCATTAAAAAGAGATTCACACTTTCACAATATATGCACCCTAGATACACGCAAGCTCAAACAAAAGACTGCTGCAATTTGACGGCTACAGAACAGATGGGTGCGTTCATAAATTTATTAGTAATTGTACTGATGCATGTAAACAATGACACCTACCGCCTGACACCCATACTTGCATTAAACATGAACACTGTATGCCTAATGATAGTAGAAGTACATACATGTACTTACATGTACATGTACCCTGCTGAATGTAACAATTTATCAGCATACACATACACATCAATATGTACATTGTAGGCCTACATGTATGAAAATCTCAATAAAAATTCAAAGCAAACGCCTTGAATTTGATTGATTGTACAATGTAAAGCAGTATACATGTATACCAATGTACTGTATAAAGCCAAGGGTAAGTACATTTGTACATGTAGTTTCTAAACAAAGCCTTTTTTAGTTAAAGATGTGAGACAGCTCAACTGCCAAAGCAAATCGCAATATGAAAGTTGTTACAATTATTCATCAACATTATATTTTTAACAGGCTTCACAATTTCAAATCGATGGGTGTATTTCAGTTAATGTTTCAGACACCCTGCTGCCGTCCAAGACTTATGTATGAAATCATTCTTACATCTTACATCATTTCATTTTATTTAATGTTAAATAGTCAACATTACATGCACCTGTACCTTTGATAATGTCAAATTGAGCAAAGATGCGTGATGAATTAATAAACAATCCACACCCAAACAAAGAGCTTTCCTGTTGAGACACTAGCCTCAACTCAAGAGTATACTTCATAAATTCTTTTTTCCACAACCCCCAGTACCCTACATGTACATGTAGATCGAGCCTTTATGCTGGGCATTTGAACAGCTGAGATTTTGATTTTAATTTTTTTTTTTTCAATCGCCTCTAGTTATATTTTTACTACACATGTGGTTTTTACAATTCAGACCTAGGACTTTTTAGGAGAAATAACCAAAGTCTTGAATGAAGGCTATACCTACTAAATGAACCCCAGCAAGCCTACATGTAGCCTGTCTGGGATTTTAATCCTGACACAGATGGTCAAATTATCCATCCTGTCTTCTTTCCTCTGTCTCCCTGTCATCTCTCAACATGATTGATAGCAATGCTTAAACCTACAATGTGCTGTACTGTACATGTACGCAACTCTTTAATTGGTCACCAATATCACCATTTGCATAGTTGCCGTAAATCTTGAAGTGTGGACCAAGCATCCATGGACGCTGTGACTCACAAAAAAAGAATCACTCATTAAATGTTCATGTAAAAAAAAATGAAAGCAGATTTAGAGCTGCAGGGTTTGTCAGGGATTGTGTATTGAACAAAGCCATGAGCATGCAAACCAACAGGAATGAAATCTTAAAGCATTGGCTCTTTTTTTATCATGCATCCAACACTTGAAATACATGCACTGAACCTTGAAGCGGAGAGGGGTGTGTGTGTGGGGGGGGGGGGGGGGGGGGGGGGGGGGGGGGTCTCTGACTCGCACTCCTGCACTTTGCCCCCCAAAGCTACATGTACTGCAATAGTTTCTAGCCATCTCCAGATCTAATGTATACAGTAAGTAACCCCTGGCCTACATACATATACATGTATTCTCCAGTATTCTTCTTGAATTTTTTTCCTCTATGAAAATTTTGTGTGGAAATATGAAAAGAGCCTCTCTAGAGTAAAAAAAAAAAAAAAAAGATTTTCAGGTTACTGTATGAAATATACATGTAAAATTATAGGTGTACATGTACATGTATACATGTAGTATGAGCTTTACAAACTATGATGTACGTAGATGTAGGCAGGCAGGCCTACGTACATGTACGTGTAATGCAAGAAATAGAATATTCCTGAAAATTTTATCCAACCCTCTCAAATCAGGCTAAAATGTACATGTTGTATGTACATGTACATAATGACCCTTTTGTCACTACTTGTGTTAGATACAGTACATGTAAATATACATGTACAGCCAACACTGCCAATAAATTATGTAAATACTGATAGTACAGAAAATCTCCAATAAATCTATTGTTTTGAGAATTGAATGTACCCTTACAGTTACATGAACAGACCACGTGTACATGTACTTTGAGTGCAATGAGTTGGTTATATCCGAGGATCACTCACAGGAATACGGAGACACCGTAGTCTGACTCATCTCACTAATAATAGAGAGCGAGTGAGTCTCTCCCTGCCTGCTTGCCTTCCTCACATAATGTATTAGTAAGCATGTCTTCACCAGACACGAGTGTACTGCATTCAGCCATACATGTACTACATGTATGTACCCAATATATTACTACGCACAAGTTTTGTACAGCAGTTCATCATTTGGATTTGACAACATGAACATGACAAATTCCATCAGTCTTGTACAAACATACAATGTATGTGACATCATGCACTTTGGGAATGAAGCCCCCTGCCCGGCTGCCCCCCCCCCCAAAAAAAAAAAAAAACAACAACAACAACAAAACAAAACAAAACAAAACAACAACAACATGATTATATACATGTACATGAATATGTTGACAAATGAAGATAATTTCATGTACACAGTACTCCCGAATTTCTCAACAAATGCAAGCAATGCAAGCAAGCAAATTTTCTTCTTTTTTGCAGCCAACAAATACACAATACATACTGTACAGTACTACAGTGTACATGTACATGTAATGTACATATTGACAAGTCAGGGGGAAAACATAATTTGCATACAAGAGGTAAACATCAATTTCATTTCACTTTATAGAGATATTGTGATCTAGTGGACAAGTCATCGTAGTGACCGGACTGTAGACCACAAGGTACTATAGGCTCAGAGTTTGCATCCATGCCACAGCAAATAATGTCATTTGAAAAGACATGAAAGACAATAATCTTCATTTGCCACACTCCACTCCACCCAGGTGAAGTAAAATGGGTACCTACATGTACATGTATACAATGTGGTGGGAAGAATTCCTTGAATGCTTTAGAACCTCATCATGATACCGGGACTACAGCAAAGGGTAATATTTCAGGGCCCACAGGGAGAACAGTAATTTTAACACTGAGGAGGTTACCCTGGGTAGACATACAGTATCATCATCATTATCATCATCATCATTAATATTACCATTATCATTTTAATCATCATTATCACTATCATCATTTTCTACTAGTTACCTATTTTTGCAATACCTCCAACTACATATAACAAAGGCCTTGAAGGTCTACATGTACATGAACAAGCATCATTGTAGAACATGGATGCTAGGAATGAAAGGTGAACCAGATTTCTCAATTTTTCAAAGCTACATTTGCACACTTCAATGGCCTTTGAAAGTCTGTTGAGCACTTGTATTTTTGGCTGCCTAGAAATTAATTTGTAACCTGCTATCATCATCAATCAGTAAAAACAATAAATGGCCGTGTCTTAGATGAGATAAAATCTCGCTAAAATGGTTCTCAGAATACCGATTTAAAAATATTTATCAAGTTTTATGATGACAGGGATGTGCCTCAGCCGGTGACACGACATTTGCTCCTGCAACATTTGCTCCGCCTTTCATATCTCAAAAGGTCAAAGGTTAAGATCAAGGTCACGATTTGCTTTTTTGTTCAGGATGTGAAGATTAGGATTAGGGTTAGGTTTAGGGTTAGGGTTAGGTTTAGGATTAACATGGCAAAGTTAGACCGCAGCAATTGTCACAGGAGCAAATGTCATGGAACCGCCTCAGCCAACCCTAAAATAGGGGTCTAAGGAACTGACTAGAAGCGAAAACCACAGCGTCTTTGAAACTGCGGAGCTACCCAGCTGAGCGGAAAAAAACATGGTATAAGGAACTGCAAAAAAAACCAAAAAAAAAACTAAACTATGCAACAGACCAACTCCTTGAACAAACCAGCCACAAGAGAAATGGGGTCTTGTGAACTGACAACGCACAGTGCGTCCGCAGGCAACGACTAGTTTTTCACGAGCTTACCCAAATAGTTTTTAAGACAATGTACAGTTTTAGGCAACTAGTGTGGGGATTGTAGTGCATATATGCAATTGTGCACGCAAGTGACGCAATTGAGTGGACGTACGTACGTACGTATGCTAGAGCTAGGAAACGGGGGAAATGGAGAGAGAGACGTAATGAATTTATCACATTTTCCCTTCATAATCATTTTCCCTTGTACATGTACGTAGACTAGAACAAAAGCGAAATTGGTAGCGAAATTCAGATGCCATCTTCATTCCAGCACAGTACGAGACAGTTTGAATACGGCTGCAATATTTTCAAATGGAGAATAACTTGGACCCTAAATTACCTGAAAAATTAGCATTAAAAGGAATAAAACAGTCAAATTGGTACATTAAATGAACAAATCCGTTATAACATAAAGAGCCTACATGTAGGCCTAATCTATTTGATTACATGTATGTGTCAGGAGAAAAAATTATTTCACTTATTTCAAAATAATATTAAATTTTCTTTCTGGATTTAAAAAATAATAACCTTCAAACTGACAGAAATATGATATTTCATGAAAAATTCCAGTTAATTACTGCAAAATAAGAGAATGAAATCAGACCATTTTTCAGCTTTTTCCTGCCATAGGCTATGTAGTTAAGAAATGGGGCACACATTATGCAAATTTTGAGCTTCCGGGACCTGTTACGACTTTATACTTAATGTCAAAAACTTGTCCTTTACATGACCAGATAGGAAATTTTACTAATCTTTCTGATGGTATGAATTTTTTCAAGGTTTGAATATCACATCACAGTGCAAAATTGCGAAAAAGTGACAAAATTTGTGTAAAATGGAAATTTCAGTTTCCCATAGGAAACGCATGGGGAAATGGCAATCTGAATACACACAAATATAAGGGTTTGCAATTTTTCTCGTTTTGATTTTATAGTGAGCCTAAAAAAACTTGTCCTTAGTGTCAAAAGATTGACCAGGATTTTCTCTTTCCATACATGTACTAATTCAGATCACATTTTAATAACAGGATGAATTTGCCCCCAAAATTGTGCCATTTTTCCCCTGAATCAGCACGTTTTTAAGGAATTAAGCTGACACTTTTCAGTGTGACTTCAGACACCCTACAGTACTTAAAATTCAGTGTGACTTCAGACACTAATTTGATGTATAGAAATATGAAATACAAAGAAAAAAGAATATTTTTCCAACTACATGCTGACTGGCAGTAAGCGGCCAGTAAGTTTGCACAGCAGAGACAGAGTGATAGACCCTTTTCTGTCTCTAAGTGAGGGCGACCCTAACCAAAATAAGAGGCTAACCAACGAGAGACAGAATTTTCGGTCTAGTACTGACTCACTCAAGAACTAATCCATAATCGACTGACAGATGGTGACATTGGCTAGAAGTCTAGACCTAGTCTTAGGGTGTCTGGAGGATTTTTCTATCTCAGAAACTACACATTCAAATGATTTGATTTTTTCAGATC
This sequence comes from Heliocidaris tuberculata, assembly GCA_025618425.1. NCBI lineage: Eukaryota > Metazoa > Echinodermata > Echinoidea > Camarodonta > Echinometridae > Heliocidaris > Heliocidaris tuberculata. The sequence goes on from CM046838.1 coordinate 43,835,791, forward strand.
TTATTGAAAAAACTGTAAAAAATTACATGTAGATCTAGGTCTAGATTTACCAAATTTTATGTCAATCCATGCATTAATTATTCAGTAATGCTCAAATGAATTCCTCCTTCCTAATCCTATGCATGAGCTAATTTGTAAATAAATGTACATGTATGTAAGACTGTAATACTATTATTAAGCCTAGGTCTATAAATTATTAATTTATAGTAGTAGACTAGATCTAGGTCTAGATCTATGAATATGATTAACATGGTAAATAAATAGCACTCAAAATGGACGTAAATTGCGGTCAATACTGACAATACTTCAATACTGTATATTATAAGTGGTTATTTTCGCGGTGGTTTTATTTTCGCGATTTTCGCGAGTCGGTCCTCGCGAAAATTTCCACTTCAATATATGGCTGTTTATAGTAACAAAAACATCACAAAAATCGCGAAATTAAACCCTCGCGAATTTCCCTACCTAGTCCAAAATCGCGAAAATATCTGTACGCGAAAAAAACAGCTTATACAGTAGTATACACATACAGATACTGTATAACAAAGTTAGTTTGCAAGAATCTTCAGTCAAATTGAAGGAGGCAGACTTAATCAGAAGAACTTTAGAGCTAGACAGCTAGAGAGTAGGCCTAGGCCTATATGACGGTTTCAATAAACAGGCCTACATGTAAGGTCTCGCGCGCCTCGCCTCGCAACAGTACACAAGCATAGCAGCAAGCAATGTGAACACGACCGGCACGAGTATGACTCAGGGCTGGGCTGGGTTAAGTTAAGTTGCATACTAACGTAACGGGAAAACTCTCTTACTCAGGCCTCAGCTCGCACTCATTTACTCAGGTAACCATGCAAAAAAATGCGACTGTTTACCATCACTCCTCTGAATATCGATGTTCATTCCGACTCGTAAAGAACTTCCGTCACTCATGGTGATTATATTCAATCAAGCTACAATAAGATGGAAATTTTCAAGAGAATTTTCAAAATAACATCGAAAGAAATCAGGTAGGCGAGACAGTCTATGGACACTCTGAATCGCGATTCAAATGAAAATGAAAAGCGCATGCGCAAAATGTGAATTATCTCAGATCAGACTCAAGGGAACTGACATTTGCTCCGGCGACAATTTTTCCTGCGACAAATGCTCCTAACTATACGACAGTTGCTCCGCGACATTTGCTCCTGCGATAATTTCTCCAACGACATTTTCTCCCGCGATATTTGCTCCGACATTTCTCCTGCGACTATTGCTCCTGCGACAATTGCTCCTGCGACAATTGCTCCGTCGACATTTGCTCCGATCGAGCGACTAATTGCTCCGCGACAACTGCTCCGTCGATAAATATGCAACAATTTCTCCGCCGACATTTGCTCCAAAAAATCGATTATTGCTCTGTCGATAAATATGAATATGCGACAATAAATCGGTATAGATAGAAATGAATATGCGACATTTGCTCCTCGACAATTTTGAGATTCATTAATTCTTTGTAGCCAAACTATGAACTTTTGATATGATTAATTTATTTTTTTTCAGGGTTTCTTTCATAAATGATTTTTATTGAATACCACAATCTTGTGTCAGCACTGTGAAAACAACGAATTGCATGACTGAGATACTTAAAAAAACATATAGCCTATGTTTTTCAATCTTCCAGCCCGTTTGCTCAAAAAAAAAAAAATAATAATACAAATTTTATACTCTGGACTGTATCACTCTGTTATTTAAAAGTTCACTTCATCCTTTTTTTTTTTCTTTTTTTTTTTGCATTCAAACTTGTAGCCTATGAACAACTGTTTTATAGTTTGTTTTGAAAGTTCAGTTGTGTCTCCTTGTTTGTTTTCATTTTTATCTTAAAATAAAACGCAACTTTTTTGTGACATCTGTCTGAATAAACTTGTCTTACGGTTATTTGTAAAACGAAAATTATTACAGGGTACAAAGAAACATAGGCTATATACGATTCATGGAGCTGTGGGCAGTGGCGCAAATCCATTTTGAAATTTGGGGGGACATTCGCCTCCAAAATTCTCTGACAAGCAAAAAAAAAGGGGGGTTATTGAAAAAGGTGGGGGGGGAGACATTCGCCCCCAAAATTCTCTGACAAGCAAAAAAAAAAAAAAAAAAGCTTTTTCAAAAAGGTGGGGGGGGGGCATGTCCCCCTGTCCCCCCCCCCCCCCAGGATTTGCGCCCATGGCTGTGGGAGACTTTCAAATTAATGATATTTAGGGCCATAAAATGTGATATTTGGGTAAAAAGTGTGATAACTGGACCAAAATTACCTATTAGAAAATAGGTATGCTTTCGGGCAAAGCACCTCACCCCCCCCCCCCCCGAACATGGATTCTTTAAAAACATCTAAATACAAAGAGAAAATGTGCACACTAAAGGTTAAAGGACTAGATCAAAATACTTTGTACACTCACCATCTTCATTTTGTGCGGGGTTGCCCAGGGCTGATTGTCTGAGCCCCCCCCCCCCCCCGATTCGCGCCCCTGTCTAGCCATGAAGACGTTTTAAAAATAATCGCTTGTAGAGGAAGAAGAAGGGGAGATGGCGTGCGCAAATATACCCACCAATTTTTAAAGAAGAAATAATAAAGTAAAAGAGGAAAAGAGACAGGAAAAGGAGAAATAAAAATTAAGGGAAAACCTGAAAGTGGCTGTCAAAACAAACCGACAAGGGTTTTTATACAGCAACCAAATTCCTATTTTTATTGTCAGTCTTTTAATGTTTTAATAATTGCATGCAATTTTAATGATTATGTCTAAGCACACTATACTATATTAAATTTTTTGCATGCATGGTAATGATACGGTGCTGGTTTATATATGGAACTGAATAAAGCTGAATTGAATAAAACTGAATTTAATTGAATTTAAAGCGTCGCTCGCTTCGCTCACTTGATTTCACTATCTTAACCAATACCGTTATATTAATATTTTTAAGAAAGGGAGTAGGTTTTCATCTTATCTCTCTATCTAATATTTATCCTAAATTCTTTAACTCATAAAGGGACAGTTATTTAACTGGAAGGATTAGAGCGGCAAGTCGACCTAAAATAGATGAATTTTTCAGGAGATAATCGCCTGTGACCATAAGCCTATTCCTATCATCACACCCTGCTCATATTCTCTGTGTGAACGAAAGGTGCCGAGAAGGGATTTGATTTGATTTGATTTGATTTGATTTGATTTGATTCAGATTCCACATTTACAATGAAATTACAACAATATGTATAAATTACAAACACTGCAAAAACAGAGAATACATGAATATGACATAGAAAGGTAACAAAAGGATATGTGGAGGGATCTACTAAAAAACTTAGTTTGTGTGATGTAGACCCCCTAATCGAATAATGATACAATAATATATGTTTAAAAAAAAAAAAAGATTTTCGTTTAAATTAATCAGAGTAATTGTTTGAGAGGGAGAAAATTACTAAACAAAACATATGTACATTATACAGTTGAGCTAACATTAAAAAATAAGATTAATGAAATAAAAGAGATTTCGAGTATATATAACTAATATAAAAAAAAGATAAATGCAATATTATGGAATGAAAAGAAAAAAATAAATAAATAAAAGCAGAGTGAATTATTTACATCAGTATAAGTCAGTCAAGTATTTCTTCACAAGATATTTGAACCTACTTAAGTTAGGGGATCGTAACAATACACTTAAACCTGTTCTAAGTGTTTTCCGGTGTCATCCAGGTGTTTTCAATGCAAGGTGTTATCCAGGTGTTATCCATGTGTTATCCGGGTGTTATCCGGGTGTTATCCAGGTGTTATCCAAGTTGTATCCAGGTGTTATTCCGGTGTTATCCAGGTGTTATCCAGGTGCTCTCAAGGTATTATCCAGGTGTTATCCAGGTGGTATCCAGGTGTTATATAGGTGTTATCCAGGTGTTATCCAGGTGTTATCCATGTGTTATCCGGGTATTATCCTGGTGTTATCGGGTTGTTATACTGGTGTAATCCAGGTGTAATCCAGGTGTTATCCAGGTGGTATCCAGGTGTTATCAAGGTTTTCTGAAGGTGTTTTCCAGGTGGTATCCTGGTGTTATCAAGGTGTTATCCAGGTGTTATCCGGGTGTTATCCAGGTGTTATCCAGGTGTTATCCGGGTATTATCCAGGTGTTATCGGGTTGTTATACTGGTGTAATCCAGGTGTAATCCAGGTGTTATTCAGGTGGTATCCAGGTGTTATCAAGGTGTTATCCAGCTGTTATCCGGATGTTATCCGGGTGTTATGCAGGTATTATGCACGTGTTATCCAGGTGTTATCAAGGTTTTCTGGTGTTTTCCAGGTGGTATCCTGGTGTTATCCAGGTGTTATCCAGGTTTTATCCAGGTGTTATTCAGATGATATCCGAGTTTCATCCGGTTGTTATACCGGTGTAATCCAGGTATAATCTAGGTAGTATCCAGGTAGTATCAAGGTGTTATCCAGATGTTATTCAGGTGTTATCCAGGTGTTATCAAGGTGGTATCCAGGTGGTATCCAGGTATTATCCAGGTATTATCCAGGTGTTATCCGGTGTTATCCGGGTGTTATCCAGGTGTTATCCAGGTGTTATCCGGGTGTTATCAAGTTGTTATCCAGGTGCTATCCAGGTATTATCCAGGTGTTATCCAGGTGTTATCCAGGTGTTATCCGGTGTTATCTAGGTGTTATCTATGTGTTATCCCGGTGTTATCCAGGTGTTATCCAGATGTTATCCAGGTGTTATCAAGGTGTTATCCAGGTGTTATCCAGGTGTTGTCCAGGTGTTATCCGAGTGTTATCCAGGTGTTATCAAGGTGTTATCCAGGTGCTATCCAGGTGTTATTCAGATGATATCCGAGTTTCATCCGGTTGTTATACCGGTGTAATCCAGGTATAATCCAGGTAGTATCCAGGTAGTATCAAGGTGTTATCCAGATGTTATTCAGGTGTTATCCAGGTGTTATCCAGGTATTATCCAGGTATTATCCAGGTGTTATCCAGGTGTTATCCGGGTGTTATCCAGGTGTTATCCAGGTGTTATCCGGGTGTTATCAAGTTGTTATCCAGGTGCTATCCAGGTATTATCCAGGTGTTATCCAGGTGTTATCCAGGTGTTATCCGGGTGTTATCTAGGTGTTATCTATGTGTTATCCCGGTGTTATCCAGGTGTTATCCAGGTGTTATCCAGATGTTATCCAGGTGTTATCAAAGTGTTATCCAGGTGTTATCCAGGTGTTATCCAGGTGTTGTCCAGGTGTTATCCGAGTGTTATCCAGGTGTTATCAAGGTGTTATTCAGGTGCTATCCAGGTATTATCCAGGTGTTATCCAGGTGTTATCCGGGTGTTAACCAGGTGTTATCAAGGTGTTATCCGGGTGTTATCCAGCTGGTACGGACGACCTTCCTTTTAAGATTGCTCGTGACATTTATATTAGTCATACAAGCACAACACGGGTTTCTATCAGAACATCAAATTATTCCTTAGCTACAAAATTAGGCTAATTTTTTTTTTTTTTTTTTTTGCCGGAAAATGAGTTATGGGAGGTTTTATCACCCCACCGACGATACGTAATATAGTGTGGACGTGTCCCAAGACATCATTCTATAACGAAAAAAGAAGGGACAAGAAGCATATTGACTTCCTCTATGTATGGAGTTATTTCATCAAATGTCCATTTTTCCTTGGTTTGAACAAGACATCAAACCTGAGTGGTAAAACATAAAAGAACAATAACGAGATGTTACCTCCTCAGTAGCTAATGAATGTATTAATTCCTGCTTAATTGTTGTCTCCGGATGATCACACTAGAGAGGATTGATATGCCCCAGTGGACATGTGCTCACTCTATAGGTCGAAGCTTACTAGCAGACATGGCAGATAAGTGAGCAGATGAGGTCAGCTGTACTTGTCCTTACATGAAGCTGTAATTTGATGTCTGATCCTGATATTCTTGATGTATATAGTTGATTTTGTACACTTTAATATGTGAGTACAGTATATAATTAACTCTCTGATAACATGAAGGGGTTTACGGTTCACCACGTGGTTAGTCATGAAAAGGACTGTTGGGTTAAGAGGAGGAGAAAATAGAGCTAGAGAGGAGGAGGAGAAGTGGAAAGGCGAGAAAGATGGAGCGAGAGAGTAGAGTATTCTTTCTTTAAATTAGGTGAAGTCCTGAGAAGGACTATAAACCGTCATCAGGAGACGGACAGATGACGGACAGTCAAGCTGTCCGGAACGTCGAGCCTTCTCACCTCACCTCATCGCCTTCTCTACTCGTCGCATCTCTTCTGGTTTATAGTCCTTCTCAGGACTTCACCTAATTTAAAGAAAGAATACTCTACTCTCTCGCTCCATCTTTCTCGCCTTTCCACTTCTCCTCCTCTCTCTCTATTTCTCCTCCTCTTAACCCAACAGTCCTTTTTCAGGACTACCACATGGTGAACCGTAAACCCCTTCGTGTTATTCGTACCACCATGCAAACCTACAAGAACATCTCTGCTGATGTTAAGATTTGCTAAGGACATTGGCGTAGACAGGTCCTCATAGGTGGGGAGTATGATTTCCCTCAAGGGCCATATATATATAAATTATATATTGAAAGAAATGTCACTATTTGTCAAGCTTTCGATCAATGATTTTCATCAGGACTGTATAAAAACACAAAATGATGGCTGACATTTACATTGGAATATACGTTTCAATTTTTTACAACTGTTAAGTACTAATCATTATATTTATAATAATATTGATTATTATAATTATTATGATTATTATTATTATTATTGTTGTTATTGCTTTCGCTATTATTTTTATCATTACTATTATTGTGTTCGAGGAACATTTCTTACAAAATATAGTGTAGGATGAAGGTGTGTAAACATGTATATGTTTTTTCTCTTTACATGTCCGAGATACAACTTTAGCATCATGCTTAACAGTTTTGTAGTATATGACTTGAATATTGAGCGAGCGAGCGAGCGAGCAAACAATATTCAAAATTTGTGAGGTCGCAATTATATTGTAATATAAAAACGGGGAAACACAAGTCTGATGGAGTTTCATTTGCAAAATTTCACAATGAAAATTTATTTAATAAGGTATACTTTTATTACTAGCTATCGTAGCGAGCGAGCATTTGGGAATACTAGCTCTAAGTCACTTTGGATTAGGGGCACATGTTATGGAAAAGGGAAACGTGGTACTTACATGTATCATGGGGAAAGGGACACTTCAATTTTTAGAAAAATAAATGAATGTGTAGAAAAGGTACAAAAGGCAGTTCATCACAGGTGAAAAGGAGCACTTATAACACCTGAAAAGGGGCATTTATAAGGACGGAAAAAAGTTCTTATATAAAGTAGAAAAATTAAATCATTGTCTATATATTACAAAGGAAAAAAAAATGACTTGTTACATTAAAAGGAATAAAAGGGATTAAAAGGGGTGAAATGCTCTAGTTGAAATAGGAGCATTTATCAAAGGTAAGGTGAGGCATGAGGTGTAATTATCAAAATGGGCACTTAAAAGAATATGGAACTGGGACTTAGTCGAAAGAAAAATGGGGTACTATCTGAAGTTAATGGGAAAAGAAGGGACACTGTGCCCACATGCAACGCCCGGAGCGGTGCTTTTGACCGGGCCTACATGTTATGATTGTCATTTCATAATTCTTCTATGTATAGTTGGGTGATGATGACACAGGTCATCATGATCCTCAATAAATATTGGGTGTGATGTATTCCCTCTTTCTCCACCACATTGGATTCCACCACATTTCCACCACATTTCCACACATTTCATTTCAGTTTTGCAGAATTGCATTATAAAGGAAAGTTACAGACTGGACCCTCTAAATCCAGAATAATTACATGTACTTTTAATCTAAACAATTATTCTGCATTGCGGCTTCGAAAAAAAAAAAATCACCTCTTAATATATTTGGGGATGGTAACACATGCAGGCCAACATCCCCCCCCCCCCCCCACTTCATTAAAAAAAAAAAAAACCTACATATCACTCCCAGATCAACACCCATGTCGTATAATTTGAAGTAGATGGTTTTCACTTTCTAGTGGTGTAAAAATATATCGGGGAAAAATAATAAGCCAGACAGCATTGTTTAGATAAATATTAATAAATTCATATAAATCTACAATATTTTACACAGAAATTTATATAAAAATAAAATTAATAGATATAATATATATCAAATTATGTTTATCTACAACATAATATAGAAATGTATATTTTCCACCACTTTTTTTGTTGGGGTGAAACCTGGGGGATGTTTGTACACACCATCCCCCCCCCACCCGAAATTTTTTTGGGGGATGCATACCCCCATACCCCCCCCCCCTCCCCCCCCCCCCCCCCCCCGCTATCTACGCCTCTGTACGGGGGACAGAGCACGCATGCCCCGGACGGACGATTCTGGATTCCGAAGCTCGGTCGCTTTGCTTCCTCGCATAATGTTGCTCCAGGATCTCGTAATTTCGCTCCCCAGTATAGGATATACTGTTTTTGAAGGGCTCAATATTGATATATAATTCTCGTTGCTTTGCTCGCCATCATGTAAGTTTTATCGTCCTCTTTTTAATATTATTAGTTATTAAATATTTGGCGTCACCTGGCCTGGGAGGAGAAAAGCGAACTTAATAACTGTACATGTGACCCTGTGGTCTCTCCTCCCGATACATGTATTACTGATTGGGATGTGCAGGTTACCACTACATCGGGGTCCCCCCCCCCCCCCCCTACTCTACGATGACTACAGTGGCATATGTGATGGGAGGGGTATACGTTAAATAACACACAACGCAGGCTTTGGTCATCCGCCTGGGTTGGATTCAAACCCACGATCTTTGGTTCGACAGGCAGACGATATCCCCCCCCCCCCCCACTGAGCCAACTCGCCTCCCGGGAGGGGGGGGGCACTCGACCCCAATAGTGCCAGGTATGTGCCACTGGTAAGACAAAAAAAAAAAGGGTTTCGGAACGAGCGTATAATTGGGTGGGTCGCAACTTTGAGTTAAAACAGTAAGATCCAGACAACTTGCTCTAAGTACCGACCTATATCACGAGAAAGCTGAGTAGGCTATCTCCTCTTTTTGAAGCAAAATAAGAAATGTCGAGCGAGTTTTTATAGCACTTTGTATTCGGGACTTCATTTTGAGTTATGCGAAATTTGGATTAAGCCGCTATATCATGTATATATTGTTGGTGCGGAGCGTAAATATCTTGGGGTGGGTCGCAAATTTGAGTTAAAACAGTAAGGTCCAGACAACTTGCTCCGAGTACCGACCGATACCACAAGAAAGCTGAGTATCTCCTCTTTTTGAAGCACTAATGAGCTAAGAATAAGAAATGTCGAGCGAGTTTTTATAGCACTTGGTATTCAGGACTTCATTTTGAGTTATGGATGAAGGCGCTATTGTTGATGCGGAGCGTTAATATCTTGGGGAGGGTGGCAACTTTGAGTTAAAACAGTAAGATCCAGACAACTTGCTCCGGGTACCAACCTATATCACGAAAAAGCTGAGTATCTCCTCTTTTTGAAGCACTAATCAGCTAAGAATATGAAATGAGTCGAGCGAGTTTTTATAGCACTTTGTATTCGGGACTTCATTTTGAGTCATGCGAAATTTGTAGGCGCTATATTGTCGATGCGGAGCGTTAATATCTTGGGGAGGATGGCAAATTTGAGTTAAAACAGTAAGACCCAGACAACTTGCTCCGTGTAATGACCTATACCACAAGAAAGCTGAATATCTTCTCTATTTCAAGCACTAATCAGCTAAGAATAACAAATGTCGATCGAGTTTTTATATCATTTTTATTGAAGGACTTCATTTTGGGTTGTGCGAATGTTGTATTTAGGCGCTATTGTTGAAGTGGAGCGTATATAAATAACGGGGGTAGGTTACAATTGAGTTAAAACAGTAAGACCCAGACAATTTGCTCCGAGTACTGACCTATACCACAATAAAGCTGAATATCTCCTCTATTTGAAACACTAATCAGCTAAGAATCAGAAATGTCGAGCGAGTTTTTATATTACTTTTATTGAAGAACTTCAATATGAGTTGCGAGTATAGTCCTGCGCCACATGCAGTACGCCGCTCACGATTACGTGTATTAAAACAGTGGCGGATCTACGGGGGGGGGGGGGGGGTTAGGGGTTTAAACCCCCCCCCCCCTTGGGCTGCCAAGTAAACATTTAATGTGCATAGGAATAACACTATGACGTAATACCATCAATATTTCACATGCTGACTAGTTAGTTTCAAAGTTGGTAACGGAAGGTTATAATAAATAAACAAGAAAGAATTAAAACCATTAAAACATTTGTGAACATCGCATCTAGTCAGGCGTCTGTTAACGATTTTTAATGATATGTGATTTGGCCATAATGTATGTTTCAAATTGGTAACGTATGTTACATTAACGTTGTTTGAATACAATTTTGGCCTTAAAAATGATTGCTAAGCTCACCCAGAACCTCATATATATATATATATGGTGTAAATTTAAGTTTGCTACCAATTTGGATAGTTGTTACGTATATCCTACACACATTTTTTACGTATGATACGTTTACGGTTACATCACGAAAGTTACATCGTGACCTTCAATTGGCTGAATAAGCAACATTTAGTTGAACTTAATTTTAATTTCTACTTCACTGGCATGGCCAGTATAATCATTTACATCATAGAGGTTACCTATATTTAAGATTTTGTGGTACTATACAAGTCAACATAATGTTACACACTCATCCACCTTTTTATCACGAATCTTTCTTATATTCCCAGTTACTTTTCTTTAGTATCTTGACTTTTAAACATGTGGTTAGAATTAGACCAAAAAGAAATAACACACACTGGAGAGGAAAATTTCAAGTGCAAATATTGTGAGAAGATATAATATTATTCAACTCATCTGGTAACTTATTAAGTTGATAACCAAACACACGATAACTCTGGATATAACTGTGTATTAAACTGTTACTTGATCTAAAAAGACGTTATTATGGACTGCTTTTTATGGTCTCCATTGCGTTAGTAGATGCCAGGAAAACATCACTTACAGGGGTTCAAATAGCAAAAAAAAAACAACAAACAAACAAAAATTAAAATCGGCGCGACGCTATATACGCGGCTCACAGACATCGCCGTTTCGCGCCTTGTGGACGATGCTCTGCATCGCCGTTGGGACAAACCCAGGGACCGCGGAGCCAGGGCTGGGGCTGTAGTCCCCCCCCCCCACCCACCCCCCCAATTATTCGGGCAAAAAAGAGAAAAAAATAGAGCTTGCAAGTATCTTAAAATCGCAGCTGGCAACCCTAAAAAATGAAAAATCTCCCTACTGTGGGAGGGGGGTATCCCCCTCCCACACCTTTCCCCCCGTCGCTCGCTTCGCTCGCTCGGGCTCGGTCGCTACGCTCCCTCGCAATAACCCAGCTCAGCCCCCTCAACCACCCCCCCCTTGGAAAAAAAGCTAGATCCGCCCCTGTAAAATGTTAGATTTCCAATATTTTTTTATATACATCATTCGTATGACCCATAATATTCAAATTGAAAGATAATCATGCTCATGGGCCCTTTTTATACCTTTACACATTCCCAACACTAGGAAATAAACACCCTACTTGTGCCTAGTAGTTCCTTTTTAGAAAAAAAATCATTTTCGATTGGACTTTTCGGCGACACCCTAATTGGTCGCTGAACTTGGGTAGAGGATAGTTCCTACAACTCGCAGTTACCTTTCAATTTGACGTCATAGAAATGATTAAGTATAAGCTTGCGAAGGCAGTGTACGTAGTCTTGGTTCAAGTTGGAACACCAGTTAGGTCAAGAAGGAGTGTCTGGCGGCTTGTTAGACCAGTCCAAGTAATACATGATCGAAGTGGAAGGGAGAGGTGGAGGGCGAGGTTGAGGGGGGGGGGGCATGCAGAGCCAACGTCCAAGCCCATTTAGGATGGATTTTTGCTTCCCTCATGGTAGGGCGTCGGACGGGGGGGGGGGGGGGGGGGGGGGGGCAATGAAGGTATAATTTATAGTAACCCTTCATGATTTTTAACGCCTCTCAATTACCAGCTTCTCCATGGTTACATGAAGCAGGCAGGGGCGGCGGAGCGTCTTTCAAAGTGGGGGGGGGCACCAGCAAAAAAGGGGCAGCTACAAGGGAGAATTTTGTAACATTGGTATTACCCGACAGTCTAATTAACCGTGATTAATACACTATCAAGTATCATCTTCTTCATATTTTATTATGGTTCTTGACACTGTTTCAGCTTCCCTAATTAGCAGTTGTGTGTGATGGTCTAATGATCCATGTGCAAGCGAGCGAAGCGAGCGTGCAAAAATTTCCAGACTTTTTTCTAAGTGTCCTTGAAATCCTTGGTTTGTGCATTATTCACAGCTATATATTGAAAATGGCAAGTTCAGCAAATCAATTTGGGTGGATGTCGAATGATCTTTTAATTCGTACATTAACCCTGTCGTTTTCTTTCTAAAGGATTACATTAATATCAACATACTTTATGGGATATGCTTGTCATTGCTTGATTTCATTATGTATTATAAGACCTAGCGAGCATAGCGGGAAAATTTTCAGAAAATGTTCCCCTTACTGGGTGTAAATTATGGGCCCATTTGAGCGAGCGGAATGAGAAATCCTTCGCTTGGGGGGAAGGGGGGGGTAGGCATTATGCCCTTCTTGCCTCCAGCTCCACTGCCTTACATTGTAGTTACAGTAATATGGGTACCTGTTACTAAAGCCGCATCGATTCTTTGAAGCTATTATATACGAAAATATAGGTAAAATGGGGCATTTATCAGAAGAGGAAAGGGCGCTTATCAGAGGTGGAAAGGGGCACTTATAAGAGGTGAAAAGGTATACTTATCAGAAGGCACGTATTAAAAAAGAAAGGGGGCACTTTTAGTAGTAAAAAGGGCACTTATCAGGGAGAAAGGGGGCATTTTTCAAAATAAAAAGGGCACCCTAAATATACATCCGTGTTTAAATTTATTTGTTAGCATGATGGATTTCAATTTGAATTACATATATTCGTCAGGACCGATCAGTCTGTAAATAATACAGATCTCTTGTTTTCTGATATCTGATTCTTGTGCTTTAGAATAAATATATTTTAATGAAAAAATCTATCAAAAAAGAAGCTTCAAGCCTCTTTGAGGCCATTCACACTCACTTTGTTAGAGCCGTCTAACCAGTGGCGGATTTAGGGGGGGCACATCCGGCCCATGCCCCCTCCTTTTAGAACCCCAAACTTTTTTGTTGTTGTTCTTGCTTGTCAGAGAATTATGGAGGGACACTGGACCCCTATAACACCCCCCCCCCGAGTGAATTTTGTAGGGCTGGGGAAATTTTTTTTTATCGACAACCCCCCCCCCCTCCCCCCACTGAGCGACTTTTGCAGACCTGACAAGACCCCAAAAATACGGGCCTCCTTTTTATTTAATTTTTTTGCTTGTCAGAGATTAATGGAGGGGAAGTAGACCCGCATACCCCCCCCCCCCCACCCCGCACTGAGCGACTTTTCCAGAGCTGGTGAGAGAAACAAAATACGGGTCTCCCTCCAAGCAAAATTGACAAACCTGCATTTGTGTGCCCCCCCCCCCTTAAACAAAATCCTTGGTCTAACTAAGACCCGTTCCTGAGGAGCGGTTCTGAGGTGAGTGTGAATGCTTAAGTGGTTCAGGATGCGTTCTACTGGAGGGCTCCAGAAGTTTTTTTTTTAAAGGAAATCTGCAATATTCGGTACTGAACGGTACAGTTTCGACAAAAAATTATTTTTAAAATTATTTTTGCCAGCCCTCCAAAATTAGCTCAGTGGGGGGGGGTGTATGGGGTCCAGTTTCCCTCAGTAATTCTCTGACAAGCAAAAAAAAAAAAAGAAAAAAAAAAGAGGGGTACAAATTAAAAAAAAGGGGGCATAATGCATTGATTTCTTTCAAAGGGGGGGGGGGCCGGGATTGCCCTCCCCCCCCCCCCAAATCCGCCACTGATACCATGTATTTCTAAACGTCTAATATTGACTTTGTTATGTGTATGGATCATGATTTCTAAATAGTATCTCTCTCAGGGGGAGACAACATTCTCAGGTCCGTAAATAGGGGGGGGGGGGTCAGGGGGTTCAAACGACCCCCCCCCCCCCCCCCCCCCCCCCCCCCGTTGGCGAGCTGAGATCCGCTTGAAAAAATAAGATTTAAAAAAAAAGAAGAAGAAGCGCGGAGAGATGATGGAAATGGAACATAACCTGATAAAATATAGGTCTTTCCGTCTATTTTGATAAATTTTATTTCGATTTTGTCACGTAACTTCCTAATCAGATTAATCTATAATTAATCAATGTCGTCTTTCACCATTCATTTTCGAATTTTTGTACATTATGCCATGTTGCAATCGAACTTTTTTTTTCAAAGCGTCATTCGAAGAATTATTCAAATTCGTTAGTAGTAGGTCCATAGCAGGTCTGTAACGGGGGGGGGGGGGGGGGGTTCGAGCACTTTCAGACGGTGAGCACCCTCTCCCCCCCCCCCCCCCCCCCCCCCCGCTGGCAGCAGGCAGAAATCTGCTTGAACAACAACAATAACAACAATAAAGAATCATAAGGTAAAAACAATTTTCCAAAGTGACATCAGAATAGTGATGTTTAAGTTTAAACATTTTTTACATTTCCATACCCACTGGCTTAGATAGGCGAGGGGCGCACAAAGGGGTCACGTGAAAGGGGGAGAGAGGAAGGAATGTGGAAAATAATGTGAGATAATAGGGTTTCCAGTCCATTTGAACACGTTTTTATTTGCTTTTGTCCTGCAACTTCATAATATTGCACAGTCATTTATAAGGCCTAGTAAATTTACGTCTTTGGCCATTCATTTTCGGAATTTATTTTTCATTTTGCTATCGATTTTGTCAAAGACTGAAGGAGTTCAAAGAGTTATTCAAAATCGTTGTAAGGTCTTGTCTATGTGACAAATTTGAATGACCATTTCTTGAAATCGACGTCCCAAAGATGGATTTCATGATAAAATTTTGCAGCGGATTGCCAGGTCGGACGAATTCGAATGAAATCTGACCAAAATGAATGGAGATATGTTGAAGTTGATTGACCATTGAACCTGTTGAATGACATTTTGATTATTAACCATCTTTGGCATCTGACATTTGGATGTTTATTTATTTATTTATTCATTTATTTATTTATTTATTTATCTATTTATTATTTATTTATTTATTTATTTATTTATTTTTATTTATTTATTTATTTATTATTTATTATTCATTCATTCATTCATTTATTTATTCATTTTTTCCAGGCAAGATAATAACAAATATATGTACATAGAGAACATCACAAAGATAACAAAACAGAATCACAGTATAAAGATTTACATGATTTAGCACCAGCCAATGCCTGGGGATCACCTAAAAGAATTTTAAAATTCTGTCGAGAGGCTCTCCACATTGGCTGGTGCACACGTAAAACAAAATAATGAGGTACAAGGTAAACATAAAGAGGTAAGGTAAACATTATTGATTCCTATCAGCCTATGAAACGAAATTTGATCTTTAAAAAGTGTTAGATTGGACAGGAAATCCTGACAATACAAGGAGATAGATTGCTTAAAACACCATACAAAGATATAAGCAGCGATAAGCATGATAAGACTCAAATGAAATCTGTGGTAATGGAATATAATAGTGAAATATAGAAATAAGTCCATGAATATTCAATGTTATGACAATTTTAGGGCACGTCACTGTCTTATCGACATGGGGCGCAGATATTAGGGTTACCTTTCTATAAAAGAAGAACAACAAAGTGCCTCCCCCGTTGGCTCCACTACGTAAAAAAAAACTTTATTAATAAGAATGATTCCTGGCAACAAGATGACCGGAGAAATAGCTTTACATTTCACCTTTTGATGACTAATGAAATAAAATTGTGCCTTTTAAGAGTACATTTTTATTTTTCTCTCTCCGCCCGCTTTGCTCGCTCGCAATATTTGGAATCATACACAGTAACAGTATATGTTAGGGCTTTACATTTGACCCCACCCCTGTCAAATAATTCTGACTACGCTCGTGCCCATACCCTTGGAGGGGCACCTCCCTGACCCCCAACACCCAACACCCCTACTCGGTCGCTTCGCTCCCTCAGAAAGGTCCACTTTTTCCAATGTTGACCCCCCCCCCCCCCGGCAAAAATCCTAGTTACGGGCCTGAAGATTTGTTTGGCTATTTGTTTCTTTCACTGGTGTATTATGGTCTTTTATATTCTGGTAACACATGTACTTCGATTTCCATAGGCCTAAAACCTGCGTTAATTTTGTAAAGCTATTGGTTCTTTATCAAGAATACACATCTTCAGACAGAAATATTATTTGGTGGAGATTTATTTTTTCGTTTCTTTTTAGGGGCCAATACTACATAATTGTAACATAATATGGAAGAACTAATCTGATTTTTAATTATGTTTATCTACCAACTAAAATCACTAAAAAATCAAACTGCAATTAAAAATGTGTAATTCTGGCCATGGTATTCCAATTTCCCGAAAGGATCAAAATCACAAGATCGTCATAAAAAATACATTGAGCCATAACTATCTATTGTGAATATCTCTCTCTCTTTCTCTCCATCTCTCTTTCTCTCTCTCTCTCCTCACCCTCTCTTTCATTTGCCTTTCCTCTCTCTCCCTCCATCTTTTCCTTATTTATCTCCTTAATTGTTCTTTTATATAACCTCAAACTATCGCGTTCGAACAGGCCATATTCTACTTCAGAAGCAGTGAACGCGCTAGTATGAGGGGGATCATCAGTAGCAATAATATATTAGTAATTTCAAAGGTGAAAAACTACTTTTACTGAAGAAAGTCACATCAAAGAATGCAAAACAAAATACATGTACATGTATTAATTTTTGTAAACAAAATGTTTCATCCCGCGGTGAAGATCATTCATGGGCTCAGGCGTAGCGCCCTCAAAGTAAAAAAACAACAACAAACAAACATTATAATTGTCTAATTAAAAAAAATATATATCTTCCTTTCTGTAACGAGAAGTGCTTCATCCATATTGCATTATATAAAAAGATATCTTTGTGATTGAGGAATGAAAGTTGTTTATGACAAATCTCAATTTTTTTAAATTTCTCTCATTATATAAAGGGGTAACAGTTCGAAGTGGGCCTTCAGCAAACTTAGAGTAACTTCTGTTTTGTTAATTAGAGAAACTTGACTAAAACTTGGCAGCAATCATTCTGCAGGGGATGGGGATATAAAGTTATTCCAATATAGGCCCGGCATGTCCCCGAGGACAGCTTGCGAGCAGTGTCCTGAAGACCATTTTTCTTCATAGTTTTGCCTTGAAAGAAATTCTAACACACTTAGCAGGAATCATTATAAGGGGAAATTTAAATAGGGGGGGGGGGGGGGGGGTGCCTCGCAGAGGTACTGTGAAGCATCCCCCCCCCCCCCCCCGGTCACAGTCCCCCCCATACAAAAATAATTCATAGGGCGTAATATGATAATGAAATTTAGGGTCCTCGGTGGTTATAGTATCTGCATCAGTGCCAAAATCGAAAATCGTGAGGCTACCGACTCCCCCTTAGGCCCACTTATTTTTATAAATGTCAAACTTACTCAGAATATTTTATGTTATTCGTTACATTTAAACTTGTCAATACTTCTTTACACTTTTCTATGAGTCTATGTACCTTTTAAGTTAGCCAATATGCTTAAAATTTTAGCCTGAATAAGAGATCAGAGTAAAGAAAGGGGGATGGGGAGGGGGGTTGTTGTTGAGGCGCCTTGCCACGCGTCAACATAATTATGACTAAGTTGTTACTGTCAACATGGCAAAATTGGGCAACATTTTCAAAAGTTTGCACTCGTCATTTAAATAACGAAACTACTGCATATCAAGAGGCCTAATCATTGTATATGTGCATTTCGTAAACACTTTTTAAAAAGGGTGAATGATTACATAATTATAACCGTTCAGTACCGAAGACTGCAGATTCCCTTAAAAAAACAAAGAGGCTTGAAAGCTTCTTTTTTGATTGATTTTTTCATTAAAATATATTTATTCTATATCACAAGAATCAGATATCAGAAACAAGAGATCTGTATTACTTACAGACTGATCGGTCCTGACGAATATATGTAATACAAATTGAAATCCATCATGCTAACAAAAAAAATGTAAACACGGATGTGTGTTTAGGGTGCCATTTTTATTTCTGAAAATGCCCCCTTTCTCCCTGGTAAGTGCCCTTTTTTTACTACTAAAAGTGCCCCTTCTTTTCTAATATGTGCCCGTTCCCCTTCTGATAAGTGCCCCATTTTACCTATATTTCCCACTGTTTCTTACAAAAAGAGCCATATATAATAGCTTCAAAGAATCGATGCGGCTTTAGTAACAGGTACCCATATTACTGTAACTACAATGTAAGGCAGTGGAGCTGGAGGCAAGAAGGGCATAACGCCTACCCCCCCCCCCCCCCAAGCGAAGGATTTCTCATTCCGCTCGCTCAAATGGGCCCATAATTTACACCCAGTAAGGGGAACATTTTCTGAAAATTTTCCCGCTATGCTCGCTAGGTCTTATAATATACATAATGAAATCAAGCAATGGCAAGCATATATCCCATAAAGTATGTTGATATCGATGTAATCCTTTAGAAAGAAAACGACAGGGTTAATGTACGAATTAAAAGATCATTCGACATCCACCCAAATTGATTTGCTGAACTTGTCATTTTTAATATATAGCTGCAAATAATGCAAAAACCAAGGACTTCAAGGACACTTAGAAAAAAAGTCTGGAAATTTTTGCACGTTCGCTTCGCTCGCTTGCACATGGATCATTAGACCATCACACACAACTGCTAATTAGGGAAGCTGAAACAGTGTCAACAACCACAATAAAAAGGAAGAAGATGATACTTGATAATGTATTAATCATGTTAATTAGACTGTCGGGTAATACCAATGTCACAAAATTCTCCCTTGTAGATACCCTTATGCTGGTGCGCCGCCCCTGCCTGCTTCATGTAACCATGGAGAAGCTGGTAATTAAGAAGAGTTTCAGAAATCATGAATCACTACACAGAGAAAACGCTGTTTAAAAAATGTAAACAGTTGTTTACAATATGAAATGAACACCCCGTTGTACAGTTCACAGCATTAAACAATTTGTTTAAATATTAAACAGGTTGTATAAGTTTAACAGCGTTTTTCCACCTTCATTGTCCCCCCCCCCCCCCCCCCCATCAGACTCCCCTGCCAATGAGGGAAGCAAAAATCTATCCCAAATGGGCCTGGACGTCGGCTCTGCATGCCCCCCCCCCCAACCTCTCCCTTCACCTCCCCCTCCCCACTTCGAACGTGCTATTATTGACTGCTCTAAACAAGCCGCCCGACACTCCTCTGACCTATTGGTGTTCTAACTTGAACCAAGACTATGTACATTGCCTTCGCAAGCTTATACATATTCATTTCTATGACGTCAAATTGAAAGGTAACTGCGAGTTGTAGGAACTATCCTCTACCCTGAACTTGTGGTCGCCAGATTCAAGGAGCGAAAGCTGTTTATGGATATCTATGGCAAGCCATCGGGGTCTACTTACGTCTACTCACCACGCGTACTTGATTTTCGATACACGTACCTATATTGACCAATCAGAAGCCAGTATTCAGTACGCGTACTGTTTTTGGTCATCACGTCACGTGTGTTTAAGGGTACGTGTACTTTACTTTTACAGACGTTACTGACCCCTCCGGCCATAGGTGGCCAAAGGGTTCAGAAGCGTCAGTTAATGTAACGTGTGCTTTGTCATTTAGGTAACGTGTACCTTGACTAGTCACTACGTGACGTCTATACAATTACGTGTACTCTGGTCGTTACGTGACGTCAGCTAAGAGTTAGTCTATTTCCAGGATTTTTTTTTTTTTTTTTTTTTTTTTTTTTTTTGTTGTCAATAAAGCAAACCATGTACGTTAATAATATTGTTCAATAAGGGAAGTATAGGGCTTGGCAGGGGCTCAGGGTGTTCAATATATTTCTGTTGGTGACTGATTATTAATTCGTCCTATAAATTTTTAGAGTAGTAGTAGTAGGCCTACACTCTTTTAGCAAACTAACAAAAATCAAAGTAAAGTATAAACCGTGCAGAGTTGGTTTATTATTGTCATTACTACTACTACTACTCATTTTTATTTTATTATTATGATCGTTGTTATTACTATCATAATTATCATCTTCATCATTGTCATTATTATTATTATCATTATTATTATTATTATTATTATTATTATTATTATTAATGTTTTTATTATTGTCACAAAAATTTGTCATGATGAAATTAATGTATAAAGTTTATCCATAAATACCATGTAATGAGCGGAGGAAAGAAAAACAAGTGAGAAACTCCCCACATGTACAGCTCATGTTTACTATATATAGTCAAAGCTATATAGTGCATGCAAAGTATACAAACTTCTACTACATGGACACTATTCACGCTCTTATCCTCCATCTGTTGTGCAATTAAGGGTCATGACCTCTTGTGGACTCGTCATGACCACTGGAAGGCCGCCTGTTTACCCAAGGGTTAACCAGCTGATATCCAGTGCATAAGGGTACTAATACATGAATGGAGATGGCTTGCCTATCCTTAATTGCTATAACCAGGGAATCTTAGTTACATTAATACATCCCCATGCTATAACCAAGGAGTTATCTGCTATAACCATTGAAACGAGACATACTCGTCCTCCTCCCCCCCCCCTTCCCCAACGAAAAAATGTGAACCCCCCCTCCCCCTCCAAAAAAAAAAAAAAAAAAAAAAAAAGAAGAAGAAGAAGAAGAAGAAGAAGAAAAAAAAAACTAGTGTAAAATAACAAACGGTTTGTTTTCTTAACAAAGAAAAAAAATCTTCTTCATGGGTTGTTACACTCCTTGGCATTATATACTTGAACTTTGAAAAAGCATAGAAGATTTGTAATCCATGTGGAGGCAGAGCTAGATTCCACTAAATTTCGTCATAGGGCCTATACTAAGGCTGGGGTGTATCGGCTGTCAATGTCACACAGGCCTAATGGATATTCTAGTCGCAAAGGCGTTAGTGAAAAGACTGTTGATAAATTCAATGTATTCGATAAAACAATTATTTTTTTAAAGACTGAACGTTCGTACGTTATACAGGGAGGGGGCGGGGGGGGGGGGCGGGGATGTGACTGTTGCTGGGATGGAACAAGAACACACGCAAATTATAATTATAATTATAATTATTATATTATAAATTAAGAGAGATCATTTTCTCAGTGCAGCAGTCTAAATCAGATAAATAAAGGACAATTTTATCACAGGATTGGCAATTGACAGGAGGGGCATTTGTTCACTCAGGAGATTTTTTTTTTGTCAAAGCAAGGACACTTTGCTTGATTTCGGAAATCGGCAGAGGGCCCATCGAGCCCCTTGCCGAACCCCGGTTCCCCCGCCATGGTAATGTACATTTTATGTTCACTCAATTGATGTTTAAATCATCATCAGCATCGATCCTTCTTCTCCCCTACCCCTTTTTATATAGAAGAGATCGAGCCTCTGTCCCACAAAATCGTGGTCTCGCATGTAGATTGAGTTTCTATAGTACGCGATGATAAGTACTTCATCTATTGAAAAAAAAAATGTTGCCATACTGCAAAATTATGGTTTTGTGTGTGTTTGGGAGGGGGCAAAACTATTTTGTAGCCCACTAACTGATAGAGTTAAACTTCTGCCCCCTCCCTTTTACTCCACCGGGATTCTATCAACATAGGCACGGTTTCCAGTGCTGTTTCATCACCAGTATATTATGTAACGGAGCGTGGGGACCATGATTTGTGAGAAAATTTTGGTTTTGGTATGGTGAAATTTTGCCTCTTTATTTTAGAGCACTAATTTTTTTTTATCGTGATACAGCAAAATTTATTGTCATGGAGGGGGGGGGGGACCAATAAAAGAGGAAAGTGCCCCCCCCCCCCAGCCCCACGCGGCCGCCCGAAGACATACCGGAAAATAAGAGGGGGCTTATAGCTACCTAGTAAGATTATTGATATTTTGGGCTGTTGAACTCCATAAAATTTCGTACTTTTTACCACTATGGAAAGCTTATTCATTGCTTACTGCAAATTATTAAGTGCAATATAGGTTCTTGTCTCGCTATGGGCGGGGGCAAATTGAGTATAGCCCGCCCCTTACTTCCGAGGCCTTGACTTAAACTGCGTTTCTACAGAACAGTCTTTAGAAACACTACCTCATTAATATGCGAGGGAATGGTGAAGAGACCGAGTAAGAAACAAAAAATTAGAGCACTAGAAAATATAAATATTTTCCATTTTTTTACTGTAAAATAATTTATGTCACATCATTTTTCCTTGCGAGTGGGCGGAAAGACAGTGTTACCCATTTTATTTTGGGCCTTGTAGTATACGGGATTTGTAAATAGTGACCATTTATATTGTGCCATGTTTGTCAAAAGATAAAAACTACTTTCGAAAAATAAACTCAGGACAATTTCAATAGCCCTGTCTATCACCTTTAGAAATGTGCTAACAATACAATGACGTATTACGTAATCCGAACCTGATTTCTATGGGCAGTACAATAGGCCTTTGAAATTGCCCTAGAGTTTATTTTTCGAAGGTAGTTTTTATCGTGTTAGTTAAGTGGAAAAACACTGCATTTATATTAATCTGCAAGGGAGCGAAGCCACGGAACTACAAATCCCCATTCTCTGCCCCCCCCCCACACCCACCCCCCCCCCCCTTCCCTCGGCTTATATGACAGGCCTGGGCAAATGTCGAGCCCAACAGTCTGAGAGCTAATTTGAAAGTCCTTGTATATTATTCACTGAGATAAACTATGATATTAACTTGAAACAAACAAATCAATAGCTTATGCATTATTGTAAAGAACAGTCATGTAGACCTGTAAAAAAAACACTTTTAATCAAACATAGAGGTCAAATTTTTTTGTAGTCGCTCGCAAATAGCTACATATAAAAGGAATTTCACCCTGGTATTTAGTTGATTTGCATAAAAGCAGAAAATTTATTTTTTTTAGTACTGCAGGGCAAATGGGATGGGACCTCACAAGAAACGTCACGGAGTCGGTGCCAAATTGTGTTTGAGTGATTACAACTTTGAAAAATTCATAACATTCTCATTTCTAATCAGATTTTACTCAAACTTTTATTGGTCTGTTATTTTAGTTTTCCTCCTTTCTTTAACATTTTTAAAACAATGTAAGAAAGAAAAATGTATAAATGTATCTGAATTTTCACTTTTCAGTATGAAATTCAGTGTTCAGTGACGGCACTGGGATTTTAAAATTGCGCAATGGCGGGATGGGGGCATTATAAAAAGAGGAAGTGGGCTTAGCTCATTGGAAGTGATAAGGGGCATTTATAAGAGGGGGAAAGGGGAGGGTACTTATAAACAAAACAGTAACTTATCAGACAATAAAAGGCTGAACCTACTTGAAAATGTGGGGGGTATTGTGCCCCCAGCCCCCTTGGGAGGGGAGGGCGTGGAGAGGAGGGAGGCTGTCGTTGGGATACCTAGGGCTAAATGCGCTAGGGGGTAACTTTCCGGCGGGGTAATTGTCCTTGTCTTAGATTCATCTCTCACCTCCCACGAATTTTTTGAGATTAGAAATTATAATAATAATAATAATAATAATAACAATAATAATTTTTAAAAAAGAAAAAATAATAATAATAATGAAAATAACAATAATAAGAATATGTTTCAGTTATATAGTGTATTCCGTGAATACTTCATTGCGCTTTACAATGTCATTTGTTATAACCCAAGAGAGGTAAATGATGCACGAATTTTACTAGTTTGGAAAGAAAACTGATAGTAGAAAACTGCATATATAATAGGTGTGGATGTAGAAGGGGGGTTCTCCTCCAACCCTGAAAAATTATATTTTTGAAATCCCTGATGTGTGTCATTATATGAGAGGGCCTTTAAAAAGAAAATCAGAGGATAAGACAATGCAATATATACATCCGGGATGGATGTGGGAGG
The DNA here is from genome assembly GCA_025618425.1 of Heliocidaris tuberculata. Taxonomy (NCBI): domain Eukaryota; kingdom Metazoa; phylum Echinodermata; class Echinoidea; order Camarodonta; family Echinometridae; genus Heliocidaris; species Heliocidaris tuberculata. The sequence goes on from CM046838.1 coordinate 43,859,895, forward strand.
AAGGGTTATATATATTAGGCGTGGTTATAGAAAGATGTAGAGCGGGGAGGACCCGGAGGGGGCCCTTGTGGGCTTCCGTTGCAATGAAGTGGAGCACAGGAGTGGCGAGTTGTGTTGGAGGAGTGTATCCCATAGCATGGCCCACGGAACGGGGGGGGGGCTGGGGGTCTGCAGCCCCCACACTTTTTTGAGTAGACTTGTTTCATGAATTCCCCGAAAAAAGGTGCGAGATTGTCATTATTCAAGTGAAATCAAATCAGCCCCCCCCCCCCCCCACTCCCAAAAATGCTTCGCGGCCCCTGCATAACTATAGCTTATCCAAACTTTTAAAAGACTAACTGGATGATTATTCACTATAATGACATAATTTCCTCACTTCACCGAAAGTTCCTATTATTTCTAGAATTTTCAAGGGGGCAACTTGCCCCTCGCCTTTACCCCTTTAAATAAGATATCGAAGTCCCTTCGCACTGTAGGGAGCTTTTGTATTTTCAATCTTCTAAATTTGCAAAGAGAAATTTAAGGAAAATGAAAAGTCACAGCCCGCTCTGGTGACGCTCCTGCGCCCTTCGAAATTTATTTTATATATTTCAAATTAGGCTGGTTGGTGAGGAAAACTTCTTTCGACATCTCATAGAGTGACCCTTTCATCCATGATTTTCTGACAAAGAGTGCGCAGGTTGGCCAAGAATTAACATTCCGCTGTGCGTGTAGCCCGACCCCTCTATCCAATAACGGCATCAAATTAATTTCCACAAAGTCTTTGAAGTTAATATCAGTTTTGTTTTGTTTTTAATCGGGGGGGGGGGGGGGGCAGTTTATAGTTTGTCCCGGGCACCATAATTCCCTAGATAAGCCACTGTTTATGACATTCCTATACCACAAGTCATTTTAAGTGCCTACCAAACGCCATAGAATGGCCACTCCCACCGCCCCCCCCAAAAAAAAAAATAGGACGGGGGAATCGACTGGATCAGTAAGAAATGTGCAGTATTAGAGGAAGTCAGGTTGTACATACCGGTAATGTTAGAATCCGTGTATAATGAATGGTCACTGGATGCCTATATGGAGTATGCTGCGCCCGCGGAAGGACCCTTACCCCCCCCCCCCCCCCCCCCCCCCAATCTTTGGACGCTATCACGATATGCTGCTCCACTATTACGATTCTGGTTAATCTAGCTACTTTTTTTTGTGCAATTCATATTCATGGGCGTTGGGCAGACATTTCCCCGTAACTTGGTCTCACTCCGTCATTTTCTTTCCACCTACTACTTGAAATGCCTTGCTGAGTATAGGCATCTACCAATTGAATTCACAGGTTCAGCTCACTTGGAGGTGGGCGGGTAGGTGGAGCACGGGGGCGACTCTTAGGGCACAACCCAAGACTTGATGCCAGCCAGTGGCTCTTTTTGATATATGGGGTCTTAGTATCAAGGCCAGGGGTGGCGGAGCGTCTTTCAAAGTGGGGGTGGGGCACCAGCAAAAAAGGGCACTTATTTGGGGAAAAGGGGCACCTACAAAGGGTGAACATAAAGCGAAAAAAGGACCATTTTGTGACATTGGTATCACCCTACAGTCTAATTAGTATAGTTATTATCAAGGATCACCTTCTTCCTTTTTATTGTGGTTCTGGGCATCGTTTCATCAAACCGTCATAAGTGCAAGTTCGCCGACATCCCATTGAAACGCATGTTAATTTTGATACAGGCGTTTCAATGGGATGTCGGCGAACTTGTACTTATGACCGTTTGATGAAACGCTGCTTTGGTCACTACTTCAGCTTCCCTGATACGCAGTTGTGTGTAATGGTCTAACGATTCATGTGCGAGAAAGCGAAGCGAGCGAGCAAAAATTTTCGGACTTTTTTTTCTATTGCTTAAGTCCTTGAGTTATACATTATTTACAGCGATGTACATGCATAATAAAAATGACAACAGCAAATTTAATTGGGGAATGTCGAATGATCTTTTAATTTGTACATTAACCCTGTCGTTTTCTTTAGGATTACACCGATATACATATTTTATGCAATCTGCTTGATTTCATTATATACTGTAAGAGCTAGCAAAGCGTAGCGAGCGAGTTATGGGGACATTTTCAGAAAATACTGCCTTGCTTGGTGTAAATTATTGGCACATTCGAGCAAGCGGAATGAGAAATCATTTGCTGGGGGGGGGGGGGGGGGGGAATTGCGTCCCTTTTGCCTCCAGCTCCGCTGCCTTATTGTAGTTGTAGTAATATGGGTACCTGTAAAGCCGCATCGATTCTTCGTAGCTAGATATGGTTCTTTTTGTTAAAAAAAAAAAAATAGAGAAAAAAGTTGGAAATAGAGGTAAAAGGGGGCACTTATAAGAAGAGGAAAGGGCTCTTATCAGAGGCGGAAAGGAGCACTTATAATTTAGGTGAAAAGGGGCGCTTATGAGAAGGGGAAAGGGCACTTATTAGAAAGGAAAAGGGGCACATTTAGTAGTAAAAAATGGCATTTATTACTTCTCTTGCTAATACAGCTAATACTTTTTTTTTTCTCTCTCTTCTTTTTTGTGCAGGGGCGGTATAATATAATATGCATAAGCAGCCACTTCATATGACATACACTATACGAACATCATACATTACGTAAATTTCTTTCTATTTTCTACTAGATCCCATCCTGATACCTCTTCAGCTGACATATCTCAATGAATGGGGATTAGGTCATTTATTCGGGGGCGTCTGACGGACATCCCCCACCATTTCAAATGTCTTACAGTGGGCATTTACGATAGAGGGAGTTCTGCCGCATATTTTCATCCTATTTCATTTCGTTATTTTTCCTACCCCTTTCTATTTATTGTCTTGCAATCATGAAAATTTATGACTGGAATTCACCAGGCAGCCCTTCCCTACCGATCATTATTATCATTTTTATCGAGAGGGGGGGGGGGGCATGGGGTCTCATCACTGTTGTAGCCCAACACTGTCATCCAGATGTCACTTGTAATACGTGGAATCATGATGATATTTATCCCCTGACATTTTTTTATATTGAAGTTCTCCTACTGATCCATTCAATTCTGCCCTCCATTCGTATACCCTATTTTTTATATTTATTTTAGTTTATTTTATTAATTTTTATTTTATTTATTATTTATTTATTTTATTTTTTTTTTTTTTTTTTTTGGGGGGGGGGGGTACTTGTCAGGTACAAGCAACCATTTAAGATAACGTGTGACATTATACTACCGTGACTATATTATTATGCTAGAGTGCATTGGGTTTGATACCTTTCCAACCTAGGCCTACCTCGCTCAATGAGGGAGGGGGTGGGGCGTCTAGCGGGCATCCGGGCATCAGCCGCAATATAAAATGTCTGGCAGTTGCATGGCCATGTCATGATGGCGGGAGTTTTTGCTGAACTTTTTCCTCTAGGTTTCAACCAGTTATTCATTCCCACCCCACCCCCCCCCCCGCTAATCCAGCTCAATTTTGATTGTCATCAAAAGGGTCCTTCTGATTACCCCCACCACACTGTTCCGAGTCACACGTCCGTTTTTTACATGAACAAAGCAAGAGAAATCAAAAGAAGACGGGAAGGGAATAAATGAACAAGGAAAACAATAGACGAAGAGAAAATTTTAATAGGACGATACAAAAGGTGGCAGAGGGAAAAATGCAGGGCTGCACCGACGTACCAATGCCACATACAAAATGTGATTTATTTTTTCTTGTGATTACTTGTTATTTATTCCCTTATGGAAACCGAGTAAAAACAATGAAATATATAAAACCAGAAACAGGCATGCTTCCAGAATATAGTCCTGCAGTAAACCTTTCTTTTTCTAAGGGCGCACTAATATCAAGTTTGTTAACACCTTAAATGATGTTGTTTCAATAAGTGGAAAATATAATGCATGATTTTTTTTTTAAA